>CP135126.1:1841-552332 GCA_032248835.1 Ophiostoma piceae
TTTTTTTCTTTCGATTTTTTATACTAGTAGTTATACCGTATACTTCGGAGTTAGCCTCGGCTTTTTTTATTTTATTTATATAAATAATTTTAGTAATTTTTCGGTACGGTATCGATATATTTATAAACTTTATCGTCGATATCGGTACGGTTATATATTTTATTTACGGTAATTTTTAACTAATAACCTTTTGTAAATTACGGCCGAAGATTTAAATAAATATATAAATAAATAAAAATATTATAATAAAATTCGGTAATATAAAAGATATTATATCGATAAACTCTGTAATAATTAAAATATTTATCGGTATTATTACTTTTTATATATTCCTCGTTAATACCTTTTTTTTAGTATTTCTTAAAAATATCGACCGTTTACATAGTTATTTCGATAACGTACGTAACGTAATAATATTACTACGTAAAAAAACGTCGGTAATTCGTCGTTTCGGTTATATTTTTTTTACTATTAAAAAAATAATTTATTTTTATACCGTTTAAAGTTTTTATATTATTACGGAGTTTAAACGTATATACCGTCGGTTCGGTTATTTTTCCGTAGAAAAATTATATAAACTTTTAACGAAAATAAGTATTAAAAACGTAAATCGTAAAAAGTTATAGCGAATTCGCGATTTTTATTATAAATATTAGCTTTATTAAAGTTTTTTTCGACGTTTTAAGTTTAATTTACGTAAAAAAAATAATATAGTTTTTAATAATATTATCGTAGTTAATATCGTATATATCGATAGTATACCGTATATTTATATCGTAAATTAAAGTATTAATTTTATAGTTATACGATAATTAACGAATTTAATTATATAATACGTATAAAATAAGTTACGGGAAATATAGATCGATATTTACGCCGGTTTTTTTAATTTTATTATATATAATTAAAATACGTTTTTTACTAATTAAAAGTTTTAATCTAACGTTATTTTATTTAAATCTAAAACTAAATCGATATCGACTAAAGCTTATTATAACGTCGGTAAAATAAAACGTTATTATAAAATATTTAAACGAACGTACGAAATTATTTAAAAAAAAGTTTCGGAAATAACGATAAATATATCGTTTTAAATAATCGTTAAAATAATTAACGATATAGTAAGTTTAACCGGTATTATATTTACTTTATTAGTTTTTAATACTTACTTTCGACTAACTAAAAACTCGTTTCCGTCCCCGATAATTACCCGACGTACCGTTACCGTTAAAACTATTACGAAAAAGTTAAAAAAACATTATTTCGAACGCCGAATTACGGAAATACTCGCCTAATATAACGACTCGGCGACGAAAAAACTAAAAATAAATAAATAAATAAAAGTATAACGTTCGACGATCGGTTTCGATAAAACAATAACGACGGAAAAATAAAAAAAACTTTATAAAATACGTACCGTAAAAAATAAAAATATTACGATAAACTTTAATAACGGCGTAATAAATACGTTTCGGTCGATATTTATACGTGTTTTTAAGTTTAAACTTCCGAAAAAAAAAAATTACCGTTATAATACGGGAATAAACTAAACGCCGCCGCGGCCGATTAATAAAATAAATTATCGGTCGAGGCTTCGTAATAAACGGTATTACGGGCCGTAAGTTACTATTAAAATCGGTTTTCGTAGTTATTTACGGTATTACGGCGACGATTTAATTAACGTTACCGATATTACCGTTTAATTATAACGTTTTACGACGTATAAAAATCTTTAAGTTATTAAAAAAAAATATTTTTATATTTATATTACGTATTAATTTTTCCGACGGTATACGACTTTTTAATAAACGATTTATTAATAAAATTAAATATATAAGTATTATTTAAATTATAAAAAAAAAAAAAATTCGTCGTTTAAATATATAATAACGTTAATAAAACGGTAATTTTTATTTAATCGTTAACGATTTAAAAAATAAACTAACGTTTATTATTTTCCGTCGTTACGTATAAAATAAATAATAAAAGTTTAAAACTATATTTACGCGATATTTTATAAACTTATATATAAACTTTTATTTTTTTTAACGCGATATTTATATTAATCCGAATCGCGCCGTACGTAATATTTTCGTTTTTTCCGACGACGAGATTTTATATATTTTTAAGCTTTTATACGGCGTTTTCGAAACGGGTAACTATTAATTCGTTATTTATATTAAATATTATATTCGTAATTTCGATATAACGTCGTCGACGTACGATATATACTTTATAATACGTAAAAAAAATATATTTAAACTAATAAAATTATAAACGAACGATATTTTTATTTTAATTAATAAAGTTTTTATTATTTTAAAGTAACGTATTTTCGATAAAACTAATTTTTTCGCGAAGCTTCGTAATATTTTTACTATCGATAAAAGCTTAAAATTTAACGACGGCGTATTTACGTTTAATAAAAACGGTTAATTAATTTTTTTATAAAATAACTAAGTAGCTAATATTATTTTTATATCGGAAATTTTTATAGTAAATATAAAAACGCGCGGTAAAATAAGTAAGTTTTTCGGGTTTTAATAATAATATATAACGTAACGAACGTAAAACGTTTACGTTACTTCGGTATATTAACCGAAAGTAACGTACGACTTTTCGACGGTAATATAATATATCGACTCGAGTAAAAAAAAAGTCGTCGTATTAAACTTTTAATTATAGTAGTAAATCGAATATTTTAATAAAAGACTAAAGTTCGTAAAATTTAATAAGTTTATATTTAAAGTAATCGTTTTTATCGACGTAAACTTTATTTTTAATAAAAACTTTACGTTTTAATTAAATTATATTATTATAATATACGATATAATAAATAATTATAATATTATTTATTAGTCGTTTACTAAAGTAAAAAAAATTATAAAATCCGTCTTCGCGGTAAAACTATACGCTTTTATATATAATTTTAATATAACTAACTACTTTAAAGTTACCGTCGACGGTATTTATAATCGTTTTATTTTATTAATAATTTATATAGACTTTTAAAACGTTTACAATACTATTACGAAATTAAATACTACCGTTAAAAAACGCTTTATAATCAACGTCGCGATACTTCGTTAATTATATAAATATAAAAAAATTACGAAAGTTTATTAAATCCTTAAAAAAAATAATCCGGCCGACGCGTTAATAAAACGAAAAACTAACGATATATTAAAACGACTAATTAACACGAATTTAATAAATATTAAAACGTTAAAATAAATCGAAAAAATAAAAATAAAAAACAAAAAAAATATCGTAAAGTTTCCGTTATATACAAATAAATATTTAAACTTTTTATTTATTTTAATACGTACTTTCTAATGTTTTAAAGTAAACTATAACATCGCGACTTTAAAAAAAAAATCTAATATCGGTTAATAAAATAACTTAACAAAACGGTAAAATATTAAGCCATATTTACATCACTAGCTACAACGTACGAGCCATAAAACCTCGGCGCACGGACTATATCTAAAGTTTCTAACCTCCCTCATCACCACTTTTAAAACCTCGACTTTTACTTCCTTTTTACACCTTTTTAGACAAACATTCAAAACAATACAAACATACCGATCAATAAACAAAATATTCGCTTCTACGTACATGTAGTATCTAGGTCAATGTACCACGTTGTTCTATACAAATATACTTGTGATTTAAACTATTCCGGAAGTAACTATTCTAACAGTCTCAACAAATAAAGATAAAAAGAGATAGTGAAAACAATTATCATAAAAAGATAAATATGTACAAAATATAGTACCTCTTAGACATTATAAATAAAATATAAAGAAATCAGCAGTAAAATCAAATGAAGAAAAAATAAATAAAAGACGCTACGAAAATAATAATTGAGTTAATTCAAAAATAACATCACTTTTCGATTCATGTTTTGGTGATCTAGTATGGCATCATGATGACAGTGCAACATCATGATTACAGTACTATTATACATCTACATTCGACCACATCACTCAATTAGACATTCACAAACTGCTCGTTGATTTGATTATTATTATTGATTATTGAAACGACATGTAATCACCGAACCCAGCAGACGCAAATACACTCGAGCAATCCCAGTCATCAAATCGTAGATATCGTGTGCTAAGTAGAAGAAAATGTAAAAAAGCAAGTAGCAAGCACACAAAGGCAAGACAAAAATAATAAGAGAAACAAGAAAAAAAAGAGGAAAAAGAAAAAGACAGCCCTCTAATAGGCCCGCACCTCGAGTTCGTGGGCGAGGGCCCGCAGACGCGCCGTAAAGTGGCTCGCGTCTGCTGCGCCGTGTTCGGATCTCTCCGCCTTGCCCAGCTGCTCATGCAGGTTGATAAACTGCCGAATCGACTCCAGCAGCGGGTTGAGGTTGCGGCTCGGCGACAGACGGCGGAATGCCTGGTAAATGGGCTCGTGCAGGCACAGGTAGCCCAGCAGGATCGACAGGTACGCAAACGCAACGTTGAGCTGCGACTTCTCCTCCGAGTCAGCCTCGGCCGCGATCGCGCGTCCGTCGAGGAACGTCTTGCCCAGCTTGTCCAGCACCACCAAGCCACCCTGCGCGAGCGTCTCGCCCGCCGCCGAGTCGTTCTCCGAGAAATTGATCATCACGCCTAGCATCAGTAGCAGCTCGTTTAGAGCGTCAGACGCATACTCTTCGCCGGTCTTGGCCGACCGCACCACTGCCGCTAGGGATACCGCGCTCAGCTCGGCCAGGCGCCGCAGGAGGCCCTTCTCCACATAGAAACGCGCCGCATCGGGGTTGTTGTTGGCCGTGTTAAGCGCCAACTTCAGCACCAGCAGCTCGAGGTCGTTGAGCCGGTGGCTGCGCTCCTGCTGCTCCTTTTGGTGCCGCACAAGCGAGTCGTCCAGTGCACCGGCAATGATGGGCAGGTAGTTGCGCGTCCACTCCGCACTAATATCAGACTGCATTGCTGCCACCGAGTGCATCTCCAGAAGCGATAGCGCAAGGTACACATCTGCCGACTCGGGGTTGTTCGTCAGCCCAGTGGCCAGCACAGACGCAGGCGCATCCGCCTTGTCGCCATCGTCAAAGTTGTAGTCGTCTTCATATGGCGAGGGCAGTGCCGACGAGATGACCTCGAAAAGCTCCTTGGTGAGGGCAGCCGACAGCGCACCGTCGTCCTCGTCAAGGCCAGTAATAGTACCTCCAGACGCCGTCTGAATCTGCTGAGCGAACATGTGAAGCGCCTTGAGTGTGATTGTCCGCGGCGACACCTTGGACGGTGCCACGGTTGCCGGCTTCCAAACAGCCAGGTTCTTCTTCATCGTGTCGCGGAGGCCGACGAGCTGCTGGCTCATGTGCGGCGAGGTCCGGTTCTTACGATCCCTGGGGTCTCTCGACTTGGTCACCGCCTCAATGTCCGTGTCCACCTCAAGCAGCACAGAGAACATGTCCTTGATCTTGTGCTGCTGGAACTCGCGCAGCAGTCGCGGCGACACCGACCCGGTCGAGAACAGACTCACTGCAATGCAGGCAATCGTATAGCCCGCAATCGTGTCCGTCTCCTTCCCAACGTTACGGAACAGCTTCATGTCTGCGCCCTGGTCGCGGAACTGCCGCAGGAATGACTTCTCTTGTAGCTTCTGCGCCAGCTCGACCAGCGCACCACGTCTCGCAGAGCTTGGCTTGCCCACACTCGGTGCTCCGACACGGTCCATAATATCCACCAGCTCGTCCGCATACCGGCTGTTGGCGCCGGCCTGGCGAAGCTCGTGAATGCTCTGAATCGCGCCTTGTGATGCCCCACCATCCTCGTCAAAATCGTATGAATCCTGCTTCGGCTCAGCATCAGGGAGTAGGCTCTCCAGCATAGAGAGATCACTGCCTTGAGGGCCATCCAGAGATATTGGATCCTCGGCGAGCATTGTTCGCTGCACATTATACACAAACTTCCGTCGTGAGTTTTGTGTGCGTGTGATTGTCGCCGGCGTCGCAGGTGCCAGTTGCGGCTTGCTTGGTGAGCCAGTGACAATGCTTTCGAGCTCCAGAATGTGGTTGCGATCTTCGCTCATTGGCGTGCTGCGGATGTTTTTATATTTCGAGAGGATCGTGTCGGCTTCGCTGTCGTCGTCGCTGTCTACATTCTTCTGTTGTGGCTTCTCGTCTTCAGAAGATGAAGACTCCTCCTCCTGCTGGTCGACCAACGTATCGATCAAACGACGGCGCTTTCTTTGCGTAGACGTTGGGGCGGGCGTGGGCCGAGCAGCTGGCGTGGCTCTGACCGCTGGCTGACGTGGTGATGCCGTTGCCTTTGGTGTGCTGCCACTCGAAAATCCATTCACTTCGACTGGCCGGTAGGGCATGTGGCTGGCCGCCGGGGTCGACTGCGGCTTGCGCATGCTGCTCGCAATAGATGGCATCTGCGCTGAAGGTGTCTTGCGTGGTGATGCCGAAGGTGACTGCATGCTGATGGGGCTTTTTAGCCGGGCTGGTGCCGTAGTTCGTGGGGGTGTCTTGGCTACGCGCTGACGCGCAAGTGAAGCAGCAGACGGCTGTGTCGGTTGTGACGGCCGCTGCAGAGGTCGTGATGCTTGTGCGTTTGGTGAGCTTTGTGACGTTTGTGAGGATTGCAACCGTTGTGATGTCAGCGACGTTTGCGAGGTCTGCGCTGGCCGCTCCGAGGGCGTTGTCATGGTCTTGCCGACTGGCCGGCTTTGTTTGTAAAGTGGTGGAGAGGCAGGTACGGCGGCAGACTCCGGGCTGGCCGATGGCCGGTGCACGCGCTTCGCCTGCTGTGTGCTGGTATAGCGACTTGTCGACGAAACCGAGCTTGCCGCTGCGTATCCGGTTGACCGCTGGGTGGGTGTGGCATCGAGGAACGATGGCTTGCGCTTCAAGCTGCGCGTAGTCTCGACGGTCCCACGTGATGCCGGCTGGCGCATGGCAGATTGTAGCTGTCTAGGCGTAGATGTTGTCGAGGCTGATTTCGATGGTGGTAGGGGCGACGCACTCAGTGATGCCGAGCTAGACGAGGCACCAGAGGATGCCGTGACGTTTCTGCTCGTCGGTTCAATGTTTGAAAACGGCCGTGGTTTGGCCGTGGTTTTTGGCGTCGGTGCCACTTCGTCGACAAAGTCGTAGTCGTAGATATCCTTTGCAGGCGTGGCTGCAGATGCTGCGGAAGCTCGGGATGCCCCTGTGTTTGAAGTTGAAGTGGAAGACATTGTGCTCTGAGCGCCACGAGCCTTGGAGGCACTCGGCTTGCTGAGGGGAGTCATTCGCTTTGCGCGCTGGCTCGCATCGGTAGAGGTAGGCATCTTCCCGACGTGAACGCAGCACGTGCGCCGAGCTAGAGAGGTGAAAGTAAAGTATCGTTCGCGATGGTCAATGGGAGGGTGTGAACGGGTTGCTGGTGAGGCCAAAGAAAAGGCGATTGAGGTCGTGATTGAAGAGGAGGTTGTCGAACGAGGGCTGCACGCGATAGTGGCAGTGTTGATAGCAGCTTAAACGAGGGCGCGAATAAGAAAGACGGATGAAGACTATGTCCAAGCGACTATATTTGATGCGCCACTAGTCGGTTAGTCGTTGGTCGCTGGCGGCGGAAGGGGATGGCGATGGCAGAAAGTCGATGTTTTGGTGTTTCGAGACGAGATATGGCAACGTATTACTGGCGGGCGGTCAAGGAAGGTGGAATGTACTTTGGTATATCTGGGGCGGAAGGTGCGCGTTGGGATGGGGCAGGCGCAGGCGCAACAATAATGGCAGTCGCTATGCAGTCAGATAAAGAATGCAAACGCACGCGCAATTGTCGCTATTCTTTAAAGATATACGGGTGAAAAAGAGAAAGGGCGACCGAGCTTCAGGAGAGAGTTGAGACGGAAAGAGCGATGGATGCGGCTGCGCGGGCTGTCAACAAAAACAAAGTTGGCTCTCACATTCTGCGACAAAGAGGAAGGTCCGGGGTGCCTTCAGGGGACAGTGGCAGAAAGAGCCAGACAGGCGCTGCGACCAGTGGGCCAATAGGCCGGAAGGGGTGTGATGACGGCAGCCGTAGCGGGGACCTGAGCCAGGCGGTAAATCATTATACGAAATATTAGTCATCTTTGGACAGTGCTTAATATTCCAATACGCACTACACACTGTCTCTGCCATCATCCGCCATGATGACATAATCAATCTCGAAGCGGCCCGGTTGACCGCCGTCGCCCGCCCGACATGCAATTGAGTGGAACATTGAATCTACAGCCTATGTATTGTGCTTTGGGCTTTATCAAAGCTTATTGCCCGGCCACAATACTTTACAATCAGTAAAAGAGCTCGGGGGAGCTCCCAAGAGCAGGCTCACATGCTCATGGTGTGAAATATCCCAGAGAAGAAGGAAGGCAGATGCAAAGTTGCTATGGACGCTCTTTCCTTCGAGAAGGAATACATTCACAAGTCACTATCAAGATGGCCAACGGGCGGGCGGGGCTGGACCGACGTGGGGAAAGAAAAGAATTTCTCGACTGGGAAGGCGCGCTCGAGGCCGCAAGAGCAGATAGACTAATGTATTTTGGGGACCACGAGGTGCTTGGCGGGCTAGAAGCTACTTTAGATTTGAGGGAAACGCCATAGAAAGCAAAGTATCCTTCCATGGCGAGGCTTAACAGAGGGTCATGCGCCGGCGGCCGAGATAAAGAATAGAGATAGATACGAGGGGGACTGGCTCTTGCCGTGTGTACTTGCACCAAGCTGTATCTGCAGCTGCGAGCTCAAGCAACCCAAGAGACCAAGCAAGCACAGAATAAGCAATAAAGCTGCGGTGATCCCTAATCGGTATATAATCTGATACTCGCCGGCCTCCACGAACCTCATCTACTCTGCTCTTGGATACCTTTCCGATTTTGCTATCAACTTTCTGCAACACGAATACATGACTACGACCTCTTAGTCGCATCTCGAACATTTTTTCCTTTTTACATTTGCTCTGCCTTATCAACTCCATCGGCCTTGCCTACGGTCATCCTTGCGCTGTCACCGACGACCTCGACTTGACTTCTTTTCCATCTTCTCTCTCTTTTCAGTCTCGACTCTTACTCTCACGCTCACCGCACCTCGCTATACCCTCAATCCTCACAACCCCCGCCACCATCATCATGTCTACCACCCAGGGCGTCGGTCCGACTTACAAGACGGAGAAGCCCACGGCTACCGTCTCGACCCCCGTCGACTTTGAGACTGTCACTGTTCTGCCACAGACTCCCCAGCTGATTGCTCTGCTCTCGTAAGGCTGTTCTCTCAGGATTGCCTCTTGCTTCTGCACCTACTGACTCCACAGGATGATCCGCGACAAGAAGACTGCCCGCGGCGACTTTATCTTCTACTCCAACCGCATCATCCGCCTGCTCGTCGAGGAGGGCCTCAACCACCTGCCCCATGTCGAGCGCAGCGTCACAACCCCCACCGGCCGGCCATACGCCGGCCTCCAGTTTGAGGGCAAGATCTGCGGTGTGTCCATTATGCGCGCGGGTGAGGCCATGGAGCAGGGCCTGCGCGACTGCTGCCGGTCGGTGCGCATTGGCAAGATCCTGATCCAGCGCGACGAGGAGACTGCGCAGCCCAAGCTGTTCTACGACAAGCTGCCCGAGGACATTGCCGACCGCTGGGTGATGCTGCTGGACCCCATGTTCGCGACGGGCGGCAGTGCCATTATGGCCGTCGAGGTGCTCAAGTCGCGCGGCGTGCTGGAGGAGCGGATACTGTTCCTGAACCTGATTGCCAGCCCCGAGGGCGTGTCCAACTTTGCCAGCAAGTTCCCCAAGCTGCGCGTTGTCACTGCCTTTATCGACGAGGGCCTTGACGAGAAGAACTACATTGTTCCCGGCCTCGGCGACTTTGGCGACCGGTACTACACCATGTAGATTGGGTCCAATCCGGGCACGTTATGAGATAGCACAATAAGCAGAATACCAAACCAATACCAGGCAAATAAAAATGCATTATGATTCAAAGTGCTATAATAAACAAGCTTAGTGCAAGTGCAGATACAAGTGCAAGGACAATGCAATAAACAGACCCGGCAAACCCAACAAGCCAACCCATGCTGCCTTGCCACCAACGCCGCCCATTGTATGCCGTGTTGTTGCAAGAACCAAAAACATAAACAGAAACAGACAAAAAAAGATATTACTAGGTATCGTGTCGTATCAGCTATACGTAGCCACCGTAGTTGATATGCAGCGGACAGTGCTGTGCTGGCGTTGCTGTGCCGTCCTCGTGTGTGCTGCCTTGGTGGCGTCTCGGCCCTGGCCTGATATCCTGGCATATATATACCATCTATCAACGTCGGCGGCGCATCGCTCAGTCATAGTCGTCCTCGTCGACGTCTCTTGATGCGCCGGGGCGGTTGGACGCGAAGCGGCTGGGTTCTGGCTGGCTGTATTTTGAGCGGCTGCCCTCGTCCTCGACTCTCTCCTGGGCGACAGCATCGGCGGCGTCAACCCACTCGCCGTACACATCAACGGCTGCCGACAGATCTATACAGTTAGTACTTGCATACGTCAAACACATGTCAAGGAACTTACAGTTGATGCCGCATTGGAACTTTTGGCCGCAGACTTTGCACTCGAGATAGCCGATGCCGATCTTCTTATCGAGCTTGACAGCGACAGACTTTTCGTGGTTGCAGAAAAGGCAGGTAAAGGTAGTCGGAAGGGGGTCGGCCTAGAATGTTAGCGAACCATACTGAGCCAAGTATCGACGGAAGCCAGACGACGATGCATTGCATCATCATGCGGAACCCACCTTCCTGGGGCCCTGGGGCTTGCTGGAGCTCTTGCGTTTGCCCATGTTGACGACAAGGAGGGTATACTGAGTAGAGATGGATGGATAAGGGGGGGTAGATGGAGGGTGCAGGGTGGAGGGTGGATGGAAGAATGAAGCGGAGGAGGGAGATGGGGGGTGTGGTGAGGTCCGGCCGCAGCTATTTGAGATATCAAGTGAAGTCTACTATGGCGTACTTGCGATTTTGCGCGACACGACAGGTTTGAGGCGCACGCGTTCGCGGTCTGATTGGCTGGATTTGCTAGGCCCCGTAAGCGTAGTCAGCGGCAGAAGGGTAATTATGGGCCATTCATCCCCTATATTTTAGGCCACTACTGAGCGAGTTGCTCAGTATCAGAGATAGCGAACAACTGCTGCAACTGAAGAGACTGCTTCAAAGTCTGCTATTATCACATTCTCCGGCATACACGAATCGTGATGCTTAGAGTCCGTTTCAATACATTATGTTTCTTGAAGGATAGAGACTTGTAACTGAGATGAAAAGCGAACAACACGACACGTGACCTCTACCTCAAATGGCCAGACGCCTGCATTCCAGCACCGACATACCTACGCCCACTGTAACCACCGCACTGCACCTGCAAGCCGCCCCTACGCCCCGCGCCGCCGGCGGCCAGCGGTGAACACCGCGTCGTGGGCGGCCGGCCCGGGCACACTGCCGTTGTGTTGTTCTCATGCTCATTATATTCAGGGCTTTTGTTTTGTGATGAGCACCAGTCATGCCCTGCAAGATACTGCCAGGCATTTGCTGTGAGAATATGGCCGGCGTTCATAGCCAAACTCTAGCCGATCCTGTGAACAACGCAACTTCATAAATAAAGTAAAACAAAACAAACAACTCCAATCTAAATCTAAATCTAAATTCATTAGCATCACTGTCCCTGCCTCGACTCCGATCGTCAGTTGCATGATTCGCATAGCGTCACATAGCTCGGCAGGGCGATGGGTGGCCCCTCGCCGACGGCGACACACTACTGTGTACTATTACCCGCGCGTCCGTTTCAGGCAACTACTCTGCACTCTGCACTCTAAAAGAGCACGGGGAGTTGCTGGTGGGCCCCGTGGTTGATAGCGGGATCCGATGCGCGGCGCCAATGCCAGAGCTCAGCCAACAAAGAACAAGAGCCACCGATAACAACAGCCAGCGAAATACGTCACATGGCCGCCGGCTGGATTCGGCTTTGAATGGTGAGGGGTTCAGTGTTGTCAAAACAACTGAGGCTGGACAACAAACAGTATACTCTGTACATAATTACCAGCAAACAGACAACAAGAGACAACGCATTTCCAATTCAGTGAAGTGATGTGATATGCACAAACAAAGTGCGGGCAGGTGCGGCCGAGACTGCAACTTGTCTTGGCTCTTTCCCCAAATATACCGAGTGAAGTAGCAGTTAATCAATATCTGGCAGACGGCGAGCGTTCGGCGGCCGCAGGGTAGCTCCTTCCTCGATTAGTCTTATATCAACTTGTACCGACGTCGTGTTTCCTGATTAGCTCGCCAGTGCCACGAGGTGTACTATCGACGTCTATCGCACCTTCCCCCATTGATCCCAGCCGGAGCTATCCCGGTCACCAGATGTCAGCTCGACTTATCTCCCCTCTCTCTCTGATATCAGGTACCCTTGATATGTCTACATCCCTGATACTATCTTTTCTCTCCATTTTCTTCGTACTCTCTGATACCCTCTAGTCCTTGCATTCACCCCTCCTATCGACTCACCTTTATTACCATATTCTCTCTCGTCAACGCCTCCGGCGCATACCCCAATCCCAAGCTTGGCACGTTCCTGTCTTGCCGTAGGCTAATCCATTTATCTGCTTTATCTAATTCACTTATCTGTAGCTTGCCCATACGTTGTGATAGTCCAGGTGCATGTGCCCGTGTTTCTTTTATCGTTGCGTATTCCATGTGTGACGTGCCTGCCCGATTCGGAGTCTGGTTATAAGACGAGCATCCCCCGTGCCTTCCTTTCGAGCTTTCCCTTTTTCCTTCTTTTATCCCTTCTTCCAGTTGCTTCCTTTACATCGCCACATATAGCTTTTGCTTCACTCGGCTTCCCTTTCTTGTTATATATCCCCCTCTTCCCCCCGAGATCTTTTTTGCATCTTCTTGGGTAACCTCACTCTATTCATACCTCGTCACACCTTGACACATTCACACCACACACACCTACAATGGCAACAAACGGATCCGCCCCGGCCGACATGGACTACGTCGTCGGCCTGCTCAAGGGCATCGAGGAGTCGCAGGCAAAGCTCATGACTGCTCTGCAGGGCGCACCAGCACCGGCACCGTCGGCCCTTGCCGCTGCCGCTCCCATTGCTATCCCCGCCGCCACCACCGCCGCGGACGAGACTGAACAGCCCATTGAGCCGGGCAGCCCGTCTCTGCTGGCCACGAGCCCCAAGTCGTCCTCTCTGACCAACCGCATTGTCCTCACAACCTACCCCAAGCAGATCGGCATCAACCCGTTCCCTATGAACTGGGGTGCCAGCGAGTACACCGAGCGTGGCCCGATTGTTGTGTCGCGCGCTGCCTCGACCATCCGCCGGCGCAACGCCATTGGCGCCCACGGCGGCTCCTACTCGATCTACTACGCCCTCGCTGTAGCCAGCCAGCAGCTCGCAGCCGACCACCGTCCCGACTTTACCAACACCGAGCCCGCCGTCAATGTCGGCCCCTTCCCGCAGTGGGGTGACAAGAAGAAGATTGTGGCCATGGATCCCTTTGGCCACCTGCCGCAGACTGTCTACAAGGATGTGATGGAGAAGGAGGATGGTGAGTTATGTAGTGTTTGAAACGTTGCAAGGCCATGACTAACATGATAGTCGATATCCGCCCCACGATTGCCATTACAAAGGCGCACATGATTCTCCCCGAGCTGGAGGAGAGTGTTCGCAGCGGAAGACTGTAAGTTACTGGGAGCGGAAACGATGGGAGATCCGCAGGAACAAACACAAGACCATGAATAACTAACACGCCCAGGGTCCCCGATGGCAAGGTCTGCCTAAACGCCAAGGGCGAGCTTGCAGTGACAAAATTCGCCGTCGAGCCTGTGTGGTACCTGCCTGGCGTGGCCGAGAGATTCGGCATTGATGAGGGCACTCTTCGGCGAGCCCTGTTTGAGAGCACCGGCGGCAGCTACCCCGAGGTACGTCATTGATGATCTTGTGACGACTTCATGTCTCAACCGTACTAACATGTGCAGCTCATTACCCGTGGCGACATCAAGGTGTTCCTGCCTCCTATTGGTAAGTCTCATTCCGGGAGATACAAAACACACCCGACGACATACTGACATCACAGGCGGTCTCACCGTGTACTGCTTTGGCGACCCTGCAAAGATGTCGGATGCGAGCGTCAAGCTGGCGCTGCGGATTCACGACGAGTGCAACGGCAGTGACGTCTTTGGCTCTGACATTTGCACATGCCGGCCGTACCTCATCTACGGCATCGAGGAGGCGGTCAAGGAGGCGCAAAAGGGCGGCAGTGGTGTCGTCATCTACTTTAGAAAGGAAGGCCGTGCTCTGGGCGAAGTTACCAAGTACCGTACGTCATCACCATCCATCACCTCTGTCGTCTTAAAGCTAACCATCAGTCGTCTACAACGCCCGGAAACGTGGCGAGGACCGCGCCTCGGACTACTTCAAGAGAACAGAGAACATTGCCGGTGTCAAGGACATGCGCTTCCAGGCGCTCATGCCGGACATTCTGCACTGGCTGGGCATCACCAAGATCGACCGCATGCTCAGTATGAGCAAGTAAGTCTTGTGTTCTAGTATTCCCGCCTTTTCGATCAGTACTAACAAATTCAGCATGAAATACGATGCCATTGTCGGCCAAGGGTAAGTCCTTTTTAAAATCTGTCTCAGACCCTGAATACGGACACAGACTAACAGCACAGTATCCCCATCCACGAGCGTGTCGAGCTGCCAGAGTCGTGGATCCCGGCCGACTCCCGTGTCGAAATCGACGCAAAGATCAATGCTGGTGAGTATTTGACTGTGTTGATCAGTCACCAGGACACGCCCGGAACACATCCCGGTTACAATTACAGGCGCAGTACTAACGTGTTTCACTCAAGGCTACTTCACTGCTGGTCACCGTATGACCACCGAGGAGCTCGAGGCCGTCCAGGGCAGAACATGGGAAGAGTAAGTTTAGCCATGTCTTTTTTGCGTGACGATCACAGCTAACAATCAACAGTATCGACCACTAAGCACTCATTTCATTTGATTTAAAAGCAGATTTTGTATATTCAGTGTAGTTTTAATGTTGAATCTCAATAAAAATATAAAAATATAAAACATCACGTCGTATAAATTAAAATGAAAATGATCACAAAAACACTTCATAATATTTAAATAAAATTCATAGAAATGAAACGAGTAAGCAGAAAAAAGGAGACATCCCGTGAGCACGCAAACCTATCGGGGGTATCTCGCAATACTCGCAATACAACTCGTAAACTGCGCAGTTACTGCAAAACGCTCAACCCGCAGGAGTCAAGTCAACCCGCGCAACCCACGGGCAACCCGCGCGCACCCGCAAACGCAAGCCCAATCACGGCTGCGTCTTTAGAAAATTTTGGGGGAGGATGATAGTGTCGAAATCTACGAAAATGAAACTTAACAACGCGTTCCTGGCGTGACTACCAGGCAACGCAGCTCCCAGGCAGGTGCAAAACGAAAAAGGCAAAAAGAAGGATGACCTGTCATGGACCAAAGGAGTATGTGGGAGCGAGGCATCAGCAGTTGCTGTCGGCTGCTACCGTCAGATTTTATCTTTTCTCAAAGTCAGCATCCGGTATTTTGTCTATCGGCCGAATAGGAAGCGTGCTTTTCTGTTACAGAATATTTCTGATGAGGAGCATCCCACTCTCAATATCTCTCACTCCCTTCCCCCAAACTCTGCCATCGCGTGCCGCGTCTCGTCGATGTTGATTCATCCACGCATACATAAAATGCACCCACTCGCTCAGCTCGCCCAATACCTGCAATGCTGATCTTTCTAGAGCGAATAACAAGCCTGCCCGCGATGCTTACAGTAGAGTCGAAACAGGTATGCTGGTCGTGCAAGAAAACACTCATAGAGTAGAGACAAGACCAAGAACCACTGACAACGGGCAGCGGCGGCTGCATGCAGGCCGTCTGCAGGTGCAGCAGGTCAGGCACCAATGTGGTGGGGAAGTCTTTCTGTTTGTTTGCTCTCTTCTCCACGATCGGTTCTTCCTAGCAAGACGTGGACAAAGACAAGATGCGGACAAGTTGGGAGCATCCCGTTGTCATACACTGGTTGTACACCCTCTGGTCGACATCCCCTCACTTGTCCGTGATCGCAGTCTAGACTGAGCGACCTGTAGATGATGCATCCATCAACGAAACAAGTACTTGATTACCCGGCTTTCGAGGGATGTCCCGAGCGGAAAGACGGCAGACGGCAGTACCTCGAGCTTGGAAGATTAGATAAAAGATAATCACTTCGGAATCCTCTGTCCGCACTCTGTAGTAGAGCAGCAGTACCAAGTATCACCACTACTACGGATAGTGACAATACAGTGACCGTGGTAGTAGTGACCGTAGCAGACCTCGACAGCACCATATCCGGCATGCACCCGAGTGAGACTTCAGCCAAGGCAGCCTCTTCTCTTACTCTTTCCTGAGTCCTACTATTGACTCCTATTGACCCCGAGCTAGGATGCAATATCCGTATCTTGTTACTGTTTCCGTCACACGCACCCTACAATACCATATTAAAGTACACAGCGAGCAGAGCACAAGACTGTGAGACTGCGTACTGCGCACCATGTAGGCACAGCATGTCGGCATCAACTCAAATCCAACCCCGAGAGACATGCAAAGTGTACACGTGATGGTCGGTAGTTCCCTTTTCTTTCTAATTTTTGATTTATTTGTAAATTCACTCCTCATCCTTTATGTCAGGCCGAGTGGTATGAGGTGGCAGAACGGCCGAGTAAATGAAATCAAGCTGGATGGCAAAAGAAAAGCAATCAGAGAAAACACCACCACCCTGAGACCACATTGCGGCATACGCAGCCGGGGCGAACCACGGAGCTGAGGATGGGCATAGACGCATAGACGAGAGACAGACAACGGGAGGTGCCAGCACAGCACACAACACAGCAACTCCTCTTTCCTCTCCTCTTTCTCCCCAATTACATAACCTCGAGACATGCATACGAGTAAGCTTGATTGTAGTGGCCATCGACTCGTCATCTACAACGTCAACAACTCCATGGCAGTCATGCCCCATAACACGACGAACAAAACACTCCCCTGCTACCCCGTTCACATGTCCATCTATTTACAGCATATTGAGTAGGGCTACTCTAATCAAAGAGCATCCCGTGACCGCTCACCGTAATTCTAAATTGCTCTTTCTTAACAAAATTAATCTATTTACTTTGAAATCATCACTCACCGTCTGCTAGAAATACTCGAAAACAGAATACTTGTACATCCCCACTCGCGTGTTGTCACGCATATGTGTCTGTACCCAACGACTATGCTAAAAGACGCCAGAGACCCGTCGGCAGGGGGTTTGGGCGACAGCAGCGAATGGGCGAGCGATGGCAGCGACGGGGCAGACACGCTGGCAGCTCCATTTGTACACCGTCAGATCAGTACTCAGAAGACTGTCTACAAGATACCCCTTATAGAAATTTACACGCTACGTGAACATCCGCCCTATGAAGACCGAGCCGGCCGCCCCAACCCTCTTCCCCGGTACTAGTTCTTTAGATTTAATTGATACTATTTTGATTAGTTTAATGACTGTTTAATTGCAAATTTAAGACACGGTTGAGAAGTAAATGATTTCGTAGACGACTTCTAGAGACGGAGTCGAGAATGATCGATTGCGACGTTCTCTACAATGAGCCGAGTCGATGATGACGGGTCGATGCCGATGCGCTCGATGGCAACTCGATGAGAGCTCTGCACATCCTGTCTGGAGCGAGTGCTGTGCGTGTGTGTGCTCTCTGTGCGAGTGATAAAGCTGCATATCTTGCCATCTCACATGTGGTGCCACACTCTCGGCAATACTGGGTCTGGAGGTCTGGAGTCTGGAGAGAGTCTGGAGTCTGGAGAAGTACGTAATACCGATGTACTGATAGAGAGTACAGATTGTCTAGAGCATCGGATCAATAATCAATAATCAAATCAACAAGTCAATACGAGGATGCCCTGACGGGAAAGGATTGCCAGCATCTTACTCAGGCACTGGATGTGCAGATATCTTACAAAGAAGACCTCACACATTGAGTAGAATATCTACTGTACGTACAGAATCCAAGCTACTGCTCCACACCATTACCCGTGGTGGTGCCCAACCTAACGGTCCTCGCTCCGCCCGGGTCTCACAAGGAGGGCGGCCATTGCGACACTGGCAAGTAACAGCTATCAGCTCAGTTGATGTGATGAGCCCGCAAGGGCGGCAAGCTGTGTCAAAGAGAGCAAAGAGGGAATCAGAGACAGACAACAAAAAGGAGGCGATCTTATGAAGAGATTTGCACATTCGATCTTGTAGCGGCACGGCAGGATGAAGGAAGACACTCTTAACTCTCTGAAGGATCAAGAAGACGCCCGATTTAAAAGGAGAGACTGAACATGCACATCGGAGCACGAGGCGGACACTGTCAGCCACCCGTCAGGTCCAGTGACGCCCTGGTTTTGCTTGAGACAGTGGAAGCAGGAAGCAGGAAGCAGGAAGAGAGAAGAGAAAAGGAGTAAAGCAAGAAATTGAAACGTCCTTCTCAGATATTCTCAAACCAACGGCTGTCTGTTGTCTCTCTCTGAGAGTTATTTCCATCCACCAACGAAAACAATAACTCTACCAAGAGTTTCGTGATGGCTCCCAAACAAAAGAAGAGCCAAAAGAACAAACTACTCTGTACAAAAAGTAGAAAAAGCCGTTGGCAATCAATAACAACATTAAATTAGACTCAATTTTAATCCGTTTAAATTCATGATCGTGATCTACCCGTGCATGGATTAACTTTTCTTTGGGATGTTAATCAAAGCAGTCATGAAAGAAAGGAGACTCCTATTCAACTGCTTCGACTTTGAAGATGGAATCAAGAACCGGATTGAAATCAATGAAACCATAATTATGGAAATAATGAAAACAAATAATGAAAACAAAAGGATGCACCAGATGTATTACCTCCCACACTCTACAGAGTACCTCGACTTTCACCGGTCTCTATCCAGTCCGACCACCCATACCGTCCTCAAACCACTGACTGACAAGTGGCCACCGCCCAGCAAAATCGATTGGACGCGACGGACGTGTGGGAGGGTGGTGGTTGGTAGTGAAGTGGAGGATATAGCAAAAAGGGGGGCGGACCTCTACAGAGTACTCTCTACAAAATACTCAGTACAGGATGGAAATAGATCAGGACAGTCAGGCAGCTTTGACTTGTGTGCTGGCACACACTGGCGTGGCTGGCGGGCTGGTGTCTGGCGGGCTGGCCTGTCTGTGGCCCGGCCCCTTTGCTTCAATGCCTGGCCCCATCCCCCTGAAGTGGTGGGTGTCTTCTTCGCCTTCCGTATTCCGTCTCCTCTTCTGCCTCTTCTGATGGGACTTGGCCTCCCATCCCTTCCTCCCCTCCCGTTTTCTTTCCTTCTGTTCTCTCTTCTTTTCCCCTTCTCTCCCAGTCTCCCTCTTTGCTCTTCTTCCCCTTCCTCTCCCTTGCTTTGTTTCCGCCCCCTGGTCGTCCCAATATTCGGGTTCCTGGCTTCCCCTTTGTTTCTTTTCTTTTCTTTTGATTTTCTTTTTTAATTGCTTTTCTTTCTTTCTCTATTCCTATTCCTGCCTGTTTCGTCTCCTTTTTGTACCGGCTCTGCTCCCGGCTATCCATGTCTGAGATGGAGTCAGCACGAAGGAAGAGAAATAAAAGTAAAACTGAAGGAAGAAAAGGAAAGACAGAAAAGGAATAAACAATAAAAGTTGAATAAGAATAAAACCACAAAATACACACAGAAAAGATACTATTTTTTGCCAGAATAACACCACAAGTGACAACACGCAGCGGTACCTCTGGCACATGTACTTTATGCCGTCCTAATTTATTGTTTTGCTTTTGATTTATTCTATTCATCTGGTATTATCTTCCCGTCTCTTTTTTTGAGTTTATTATTTCCTCAGTGTTATTCTTATTTCCTATTCCATCTTCTCATCTTGTCGTTTAAAGAATGCATCCCCGTCTCTCGTCTTTGATTTGAACTTGATCACTTTTTTTGATTCTCTTTCGATTTTCTCCTTTGATTTTTGATTCTCACATCCGATACCAGCAACTCGACTCAACTTACAACCAACTCACTCATCAACATCAACACATCAACAACAACATCTATTTATATTCATCGCCTCTTATACCGTCACGCAAGCAGGACTCACCTTCTCTGCTCGCCATCCGCTCATCTATCGCATCGCTACACTGCCTATATTGCCTTGATTATCATCTTTGAATTTGATATTGCAAGGCTGGCCGGACCTTTCACCTCCTCTTTGCCATCCAATACGAATACAACAGACAAGAACAAGAAAGACACCAGAACACACAAACACACACAAATACACACAAACATAGTGTCGGCGTCCCCTTCAATCCAGTTTTAATGACCACTCCATTGTCAGCTCGCCCACCAAAACACTCCAACAACCGGTTTGCTCTCTTACAAAAGTCCGCCAGACTGCCATCCAGACGACCCTGAGAAGGACAAATCAAGTTCAGCTGTCCATTTTCTCTACTGTGCATTCTATCTATATCAACTGCCATCCGCCCACCTTTGCTGGATCCGGATTACCAGATCGTAAAGCATCGTTGCAACACAGATCAAGAGAGAGGACCCTTGACGGTACAGCCACTCCGATACGAATCAAAAGTCAATCAGTTTGATTATTGAATCTTGAATCTTGATTCAGCCGGGGAAGAACGCAACAAAAAAACAAATCAAAACAAATCACATAGGAGTTCGCCTCTCTCCTGACGGCCGATTCCCTATCTTACAGGCCCTACTGCCTACTGCCTACACCTCCCACGCCTCGATTCACCCCATCCCGTCCGATTCAAGCTTACGGCCATACGACAAAGACACCCAGAGCTATACGTCATTTATCGCGCTGTTTGCTCCGACCCCTTTATTTTTTTATTTTCTCCCCCCCAAATATATAAGATGCATCGCTCGGCTTCGTCTGCGCAGAGACGTCCTCGTCTGCTCCGCGCATCCATGACCGAACCCAGTCTATTTACTTCATCCACCCACGGCTCTCTCGACATGTCGCAAGTTCAGCAGGCGCACGGCAGCGGCCGCAACAGCCCTACTTCTTCCTCACCCTCCTACCACCGCCGCGCCACCGACCTGCTCAACCACGTCGCCTACCTGTCGTCGTGCGCAACGTCGCCCGTGTCCTCGTTTATCAGCGGCACCGGCACCACCAGCCGCAGCAGCCGCGGCTCGCACTCGTCGGCATCGTCGGCGTCGTCTGCCTCCTCGGCCATGGCGCGCAGCCACAGCATTGGTGGCAGCGGCGCCACCGGCACGAGCACATCGGGCCGTGCGACAGCGCACGCAGACACCTACCGCCGCTCTAGCGAAGAGGTCTTTGGCTCGTCGCCCGCCTCGACGCACACCAGCGCGTCCATGGACGACATGCGCTATCCAGGTAGGCTTTTTTTTTGAATAATTGATTTAATAAATAAAAACTAACAAACAGGCTCTGCAAACTACTACAGCTTCCCAAGCTTTGACACCTGGGACCCCGACTGCGAAAAGGAGGACGGCATGGAAGACTGATGATTCAAACAGCATTTATCCTCTCAACCACCTCCGTCATCACAGCGCCACATTTTATATAAAATGCTCGGCAGCGACAGATGATCTCCACGCAATCGGAGCCACCTCTCAAAGATACCAAAGAAAAAAGTCAGCAGCAGGTCCATCAACAGCCTTCCTGCTCATGGCACGGTCTCAACCACCGGCCGCCTTTTCATTTGTTTTAAAGACACTTTTTGGAATAGAAGTGCCCTCGAGATCGACACAGCTTGACATCAGCGTGTCCATCTCATACCACCAACCTGTCATCTCCATATCTCTTCACTCTACCCAGAGGAACAGACTGCATCCCGGCGTTTTTGCTTCTCCTCAGCTTTGGTTATTTGCTTTACTTTGCCCTTTGCTTTTCGGTTATTACATATTGGTCCATCGGTCGGTTTACTTGGTTATTATTATTATTGGTTTGGTCATCGGTCAGGCCTGGAAGCGTTCCAACCATCCCAGCATCACCTTCAGCGAAAGCGAAGCACTTACGAACTCATGAAAGCACAGAGCTACATCACAAGCTCACACACTTATAGCGCAAAAAGCTCATTGGCACGACAGCGCGTCGCGCCTCAGATACCCTTTTATTTTCTTTGTCTTTAGATAGTAATATTATCTTCTCAAATCGCATCTGTGTCTAACTGTGTCTAATACAAAGCCGGCCGACAATATAAACATATTGCTGTGCTTACGAAGGATTTACACAACACAAAGATAGATGAAGAATGACATATGATGAGTGCATCGTAGCACACAAATAAACGCGAAAACAACCGCGATCCGCACACAAGCCATACGTACCTCGGACTCAGTACAGAGTACGCAGATCACAGAGCACACGACACAAGGATCAGAGAATACAGCAAGGCAGAGCGGCATGCGGTCCGTCTGGCATAGATTGCCCGGATATGCTCAGGAGACACTGCATCGCGACAGCTCTGCACAGCAACGAGTGACGAAAGGCAGTCCGAGACGGCAAGATCGACTGCCGCTATGATTCAATAGTTGTCGTTCAGCTCTCGAAAACAAGGAACTGTCAAGAGCAAAAGTACAGGGGCAATATTAATTATGTAAGCTTGCTTCCGATGATTAGATAAGCTCCCTTAGATAAGCAGAATTTAAATGCTGAGCTAAGCACGATAACGCTATCTCTTATCTCCTTATCTCATGACCCTGTCACGCCTCGGATAAAAACTCAGAAAGCCCTAACCAATCCGCAGCCAATGGAATATTTGCATTCTCCCCCAAAAAGACCCACCTGCAGAGGCTAGCACAAAATTTCGCCCACAGGTTCGTTAATCCGCTATTGGGATTAGGGTGCCTTGAACTGCTAGCATTGTGTGTGTGTGTAGCGAACTCCCCTCTTTTCCCTAGTTGGACCAGATTTTTTTCGACCTCTTTCAATTTTCAAATTCCGTTTTCCGTGTTTCTTGATTTCCACCAAGCACGCTCTCTCTTCAACCACCATCACCAACGACGAAAACCCTCACCATCCACGACGACAACATAGTCAGCAAAGATGGCGGTCGGAAAGTACGATACACACCATTCTCCCGCGCGCGCGCTCGTTTTATGATTTTTCTGAAAGTTTCTGCTGTCTTGGGAAGCGTCGTCTCGAAATACGGTCAACAGCCGGGCCAGTTGGGTTCACAGGCTCGGTTGCATTCAGTCTCAGTCTCTCTCTTCAGTCTCTTCAAGTCTTTCTCGATTAATACGGCAATTCTGCAATCTGTGCGGCACGCGGCATATGGCCTGCATTTGATGGAATTACAAACGAAACAAATTGACGACCACGAAACGCAGACAACCTGCACATGGCAACAAGCATCGGACTGCATGACGGCAGACGACACCAGCCAGACACTGGCATTCACACCATAACAACTCGAGACAAACCGGCACGAATTGATGGGGAGACCATGTCACTTCGAAAGATTTCAGACTGCACACGACGACCATCGACAAGAGACCTGACGACGATCCAATGACAGCAGAGATTTCAGAGACTTCAGACATAAACAGCACATGACTACTACGAGAACAAATTGCTGACTGGCGGCACTACAGGAACAAGAGATTGTCCAAGGGCAAGAAGGGCCTCAAGAAGAAGACCGTTGACCCCTTCACCCGCAAGGACTGGTACGGCATCAAGGCCCCTACCACCTTCGCCCACCGCGAGTAAGCATATCTCTTCCAGAAAGTTTTCCATCGACTCGTCTAACAACTCAGTGTCGGCAAGACCCTGGTCAACCGCACCTCCGGTCTGAAGAACGCCAACGATGCCCTCAAGGGCCGCATCGTTGAGGTCTCGCTGGCTGACCTGCAGAAGGACGAGGAGCACTCGTTCCGCAAGGTCAAGCTCCGGGTCGACGAGATCCAGGGCAAGAACTGCCTGACCAACTTCCACGGTCTGGACTTCACCTCCGACAAGCTGCGCTCGCTTGTCCGCAAGTGGCAGACTCTGATTGAGGCCAACATCACCGTCAAGACCACCGACGACTACCTGCTGCGCCTGTTCGCCATTGGCTTCACCAAGCGTCGCCCCAACCAGATCAAGAAGACCACCTACGCTGCCTCTTCCCAGATCCGTGCCATCCGGAAAAAGATGACCGAGATCATCACTCGCGAGGCCGGCAGCTGCACCCTGCAGCAGCTCACCACCAAGCTGATCCCTGAGGTCATTGGCCGCGAGATTGAGAAGTCCACCCAGGGCATCTACCCCCTGCAGAACGTACGTTTAATATCCTCTTCTATATTCATATCGAGATTGCATCTAACAAAACAGGTCCACATCCGCAAGGTTAAGCTGCTCAAGCAGCCCAAGTTCGACCTGGGTGCTCTGCTGGCCCTGCACGGTGAGGGCTCCGCTGAGGATGGCCAGAAGGTCGAGCGCGAGTTCAAGGAGGTTGTCCTGGAGGAGGTATAAATGATAAAGATGAATAAATCAAATCATTGGAGAGGGAGGAGTTAGACTTTGATAACGACCTTCTTTTTCTCGTGTTTTTTTTCCTGTGTCGGTTTATTTATTTTTTATTATTTTCTCTCACTCTTCTGTTTTTTTGCGACTTTTCCAAAAACTTGGAGACGAAGCGAAGACGAGGCGACGAAACAAAAAAGGATGGAACGAAGGGCGTTGGTATGCTACAATACTCTTTTCACAAAAGCAGTCAAGGGACACCACAAATGAATCTAAAAAAAGTTTAATAATTTTGACTCTTACTTGTGAGGCTGTGATAAGTGCAGGCGTCTTGGACTAAGAGCAAGGGCGTCGGCCAATCGTAGCGAAATTAAAGCATCCACAGCCCTACTCCTTTCTAACGTCATGCCGTCGTCTCCATTATCTCGTGCTTTTACATCGTCTTCGGTTTCATTCATTCTCATCAAGTCATCTGGTCGGTTGTGTAAAAGTCCAAAGATAAGACGAAACGAAACAATTGAATCAACACAATAGAACTGGGACAAGAGACACGCGAGCAAAACCCTTAAGAAACCTGCTTATTAAGCATCACCAGTTCAACGTCTTTTCACGATTTACGATCACGTTTTCACAATCAATCACCATGTCAGATCCCGTTCTCAAGATTCTTATCATCGGCCCGTCCAATGTTGGCAAATCAGCGCGTATGTATAACTCATCACTCATTTACAGACAATACTGACAGCCAGTTCTGAAACGCTACTGTGACGACGACTTTGACGCCGATGATGCCAACGCCACCATCGGCATCGACTTTCGCGTCAAGCGCCTCTCTGTCCGCGGCAAGACATATCGCATCAACCTGTTTGACACAGTAAGTTTTTCTTCACTCTAAATAAATACATCTAACAAAAAGGCCGGCCAGGAACGCTTCCGCACGCTGTCGACCAGCTACTACCGCGGCGCCCACGGCATCCTGTTCGTCTACGACCTGACGAGCCGCGCCACCTTTGAGCAGATGGACACGTACTTTGCCGAGGCCGAGGCACACACCAGCGCCGCCGCGTCGTCGTCGGCACCGCCGTGCCAGATGTGCCTGATCGGCGCCAAGCTGGACCGCGCTGCGACGAGCCGCGCTGTCACGGCCGACGAGGGCCTCGCGCTGGCCCGCAAGTACCACGACGGCGACGGCGTGCCGCTGTTCTTTGAGACGAGCTCGCTCTCTGGCGACTGCGTGCGCGAGCCGTTTGTCGAGCTGGTGGACCGGATTGTGTCGTCGGGCGCGCTGGACGCGGCGCCGCGGCGTCTGGCGGATGTTGTGGCATTGCAGCCGGCCAGCGACGGCGGCTACCTGCCAAACTGTGCCTGCTAGGGTGTTTATATCCTTGTGTTATTTTTGTTTAGATTTGCTCTTCACTGATTCCTAGATTGCTACTGCTTGTTCTATCGTTTAGATTGCTTAGATTCTGCTCAACGCTTATATACCGCCACCATCTATTCTATGTCTATATCTATCAGGTCTACAGAGTGTATGCATGTTTACTCCTCCTCGGGAGTGAGGAACCGGACGACGGCTGTTTGTTAGTCAGTCACACCACACATTTCGGAATACAAAAGACATACCTTGCCGGAAAGCTTCGGGGCTCTCGGAAATGACCCAGTGGCCCGCGTCGATGTCGACGAGCTCAAACTTGGGGAAGAACTGCCCGATGATGGGCAGCGCGTTGTCGGCAACGTACTTGCTCTTGGTGCCGCGCACAAACAGCGCCGGCTTGTTAAAGCGGATCGCGCTCGGGTCCTTGTAGGGGAAGTCGCCCATGTTGTCGAGTGCGCGGCCCAAGATGTCGAGCGGGACGCGGAACTTCATAATGGCCGCATCGCTGTCGCTGGGCTTGACGCGGTGCATGTTGCCCAACAAAAACTGGCGGATGACGATCGACGACTCGTACTTGGCCAGCAGCTTGTCGGCCTCGGCCTGGCGCGTGATGTGCGTGCGGTCAATCTCCTTCATGCCGCGCACGTACGTGGCAAAGTCGCGGCCAATGGCGGCATCGACGGGGGCGTTGTCGACGGCGACAATGTTGTCGACGAGGTCAGGCTGCGACAGGGCGAGGGTCATGGCGGTCTTGGCGCCCATGGAGTGGCCGATGACGGTGGTCTCTTTGAGGTCGTGCTTCTGGATGAAGTGGGCGACGTCGCTGGCGAGCGAGACGTAGTCGTGTTTTGGCGCATGGGGTGACTCGCCGTGGTTTCTCAGGTCCTGATTGTTAGATGGTGTCTTGTATGTTGCGTCTCGTACACCTTGACAATCTCAACATTTCACTCATGAATCTCATGAAATCTCATAACATCCAACCTCATCGACTTACAAGAGCGTAGATATACCGTCCAAGGTCTCGTGCCAGCATCCTTCATAGTCAGCACTGAGTTTACAGTAGATGTACCAATACTTTAAAGAATGAGTTATGAAAAATACTCACTTACTTATGCTCCGGTTGTTCTTCTTGGAGCCAAACAGACCGTGCAGAAACAGAATGGGCTTGGTCTTGTCGTCGGCGATGGGCTTCTCGGGCTGGTGCAGGTCGTACACCAGGTCGACTGGCGTATCTTCAGACGCGGAAGAAGAGTAGAATGCCTTGGAAAGTGTCCATGCCGGCGCCGATCTTGTTGTCGTTGTCGCTGTCCGTGCCGAGAAAAGGGGTCCGCGGCGTGCAGCCCGGCACATGCGAAATGGTGCCAGCGTAGCCATTTTATATGGGATTAAATTAAAATTGAGTCTGAACAAGACTTGATGAGTGTGAAAATAAAAAGAAATTGATATCGCTCTCGCCGATGAGCATCGTGATAGGACGTCGACGAGAAAATCGAGGATGCCACCAGCCACATTCAACGTCATTAAGCATGTGGCGGTGCAGTGCGGTATTACTCTAGCTCCCACGCTCCCACTCTAAATACCCCGTCAGGGCCGCTGGGCTAACCACAACCGTGCCAATACAGCACATTCTTGCTACAGGCTACACTATAAACAGGCCTCTGATTGGCCATTCAGGGCAAAACACTCCGTCTTACAGGTGAGGCTGTTGCTGCCCCATTCTTTTGACATTCGACTCTCGACATTCAACAGCCGGCTCATTCATGAATGACCTCTGCACCACCACCATCACGACGACGGCGACACACACAAGCCGACACGACAGTCGCCTGTGTTTCAACCACAGACTGTGAAACTAGCAAAATCAGAAGAGACGCCTGCAGCGCAACCATCTCTTTAATCTTCAAATCAATCTATCTCGCGCACCTTGACGGCCTCGAAGCTCGTTATTTCGCACAACCGCCACGATGAGATCGTGGCTATTGAGCTTTATGCTCGTGCCGGCACTTATGCTGCTGCTGGTGGCATCGCCTGTCGCCGCGTCGAGCATCCACGCCGGCCGCGCCGCGACAGAAAACCACCACCCCCACCACTACAACCACCACAACAGCAACCATGGCTCGTCGTGGGTGTCGATGCCGCGGTATTTTAAGCTTGCATGGCTGCGCGACTCGATTGCCGACTGGGTCTTTGGAAGCAACTACAGCAGCAAGGGCTGCTCCAAGGCCTCAACCAAGTCGACCCAGTGGCTGACCGCCGCCAACTCGCCGGCGTACACCAAGCAGACGGTGATCCGCTTCAACGTCATGACGAGCGAGGAGGAGACGGCCCTTTCGGCTGCCGCCCAGCGTCTGTTTCTGGACATCTGGGCCTTCAACAACGCCACGGGCACCGTCGACATTCTGATCGACAAGGAGGACGTGCCGTCGCTGCTCACGCTGCTGCCCAAGACGCTGCACCACTCGTTTGCGCCGCTCGTGCCGGACCTCGCCGCCGCCGTGCGCGCCACCTACCCCGCGCAAGACTCTGTCAACTACGAGAAGAGCCTCGACAAGAACACGCTGGCCGACAGCATCTCGACGGCCAGCGGCGGCAGCACCGACAACATCTTCTTCCGCGACTTCCAGCCGTACCCCGTGATTGTGCAGTGGATGAAGCTGCTCGACGTCATGTTCTCGTTTGTCCACATGGTGTCGATTGGCCAGTCGGCCGAGGGCCAGGAGATTTTGGGTTTGCGTGTCGGCGCCGCCGACCACGGGCCGGATGACAAGAAGAAGACGATCCTGATCACGGGCGGCCTGCACGCGCGCGAGTGGATCTCGTCGAGCTCGGTCAGCTACGTCGCGTGGGCCATTATCAACGGCTACGGCAGCGCCAACATGATCACCAAGCTGGTCGACAACTTTGATCTTGTCTTCGTGCCCGTCGTCAACCCCGACGGCTACCAGTACACGTGGGAGACGGACCGGCTGTGGCGCAAGACGCGGCAGACGACCAACTTTAGATTCTGCCGCGGCTACGACCTGGACCACGCGTTTGGCTACGAGTGGGACAGCACGGCCCGTGACGAGCCGTGCTCGGAGACGTACGGCGGCGAGTCGGCGTTCCAGGCGGTCGAGGCGGAGTCGCTGTCGAACTGGGCGCGCAGCGAGGTGGACAGCAACAACGTGGAGTTTATCGGGTTCCTGGACCTGCACTCGTACTCGCAGCAGATCCTGTTCCCCTTTTCGTACTCGTGCGCGGCGGACCCGCCGAACCTGGAGAACCTGGAGGAGCTGGCGGCGGGCCTGGCCAAGGCGATCCGGCTTTCGACGGGCGAGACGTACAGCGTGTCGTCTGCGTGCGAGGGCATTCTGGGGTCGTCGGCGGGCGGCGACGACGCCAGCGAGACGCGCATCGAGAGCGGCGGCGGCTCGGCGATTGACTGGTTCTACCACGAGCTCAAGGCCAAGTACAGCTACCAGATCAAGCTGCGGGACACGGGCAGCTACGGGTTCCTGCTGCCGAGCTCGGAGATTGTGCCGACGGGCGAGGAGATGTTTAGCGCGGTCAAGTACTTTGGCGATTTCCTGCTGGGCAACAACGGCATTGAGAAGTCGCTGGAGGTTGAGGAGACTGAAGTCGAGGCTGAAACTGAGCCGCATGTCATTGACGACGAGCTGCGTCGGCGGCGGCGGCGGTAGACGTGCTTGATCCGTCTACTGAGATTTGTTTTTGATTTACAAGATTTACGGATTATGCGACGCCGGTTTGTATATTATTGGATATTTGGAGTTTGTTTGGTTTCCCTTGGATTGGATATAGATTACAATGAACATGTCTTTGCTTAGATTGATGTTCTCAATGAATGATGATGATATCGATGCATGCAAGATGCAATGCCAGACGGCAGACACGGCAAGTTGTGTAACGGCGGTCCGCGTCTCCCATTACCAGATACCAGGATACACGAGGAACAAACCAGGTAATCAGAATAGGGCACAGACAGCAGACTCGACCTCGACCTCGACCTTCTTGACTACACCTTGATGCCAACCCATGAAGCACTTGTACGACACCTCCCAACAATCATACGACTTGGCTGTGGTCTGTTTAGCCTACGCCTGAGCGCCAGCCTTATGCAAATGTACCGCAATGTATCAGTCGGAGTATCCCCTATTCTCTTTTTGCTCTCCTTCATATTGCAGATGCCCTCTTTATCTACTTCTCTCCGCGTTTGCCTGGGGCGATGCGACGTGGCTGGCTCGTGGTGAGAAGATGTTCAGGAGCGCGCTCGAGCCTCTTTCTTGTACATTCTGTCTTGAATTCCGCTTACTCCCATTCGCCCTTTATTGCTCTCGAGTCCTGGACTACTGATCCTCTGCCTGATGCGGAAGGTTAGTCTATATATATCAATTACATAACGGCAGCCTACTTTGAACTACTTAGATACTCAGTATTCAATCCTTCACCATCCGCAGGAACGACTATTGTTTCACATGCACACGCGGCAGTTTGTCTGGTATTTCCTGATGTATTTCTAGCGTCTTGTTTGCAAGCAGAGCGCACAAAAGGATCATCGCTGTGCCGTAGTCCGGTCAATGGTATCATTGATAGACAGGGAGAGCAAGGTAGGCAAGGAGGCAGTGATGGCAAGGCACATGGTCTTGTACTACTCTGTACTTGTAGGAATACTTTGTACTGAGTATCTTCAACGGCTTCAACGGGTGTTACTTTTTTATATTTTCGTTTAACTTAGCCCGAGCCGCATCTTCTTCTTTATCCTCTTCCAACGGCCAAGCTTTCTTCTTTTCTTTTTCTGCTTTCACTCCGTCTTCCCTTCCCTTTCCCTTTTACTTTTCCCTTCTTTTCTTTTCTTCCTACTTCTTGATAACACTTAGTACTCCTTTTTCTAGTACCCCAGGAAGCGTGGCAAATGCAGGGGACGCACAGACGAACACGGCCTGGGGGTGGAGATGAACCAGCGTCGTATTGATCCTCCTCGAGTTCACGGCGGACTTACTCAAAACTTGTGCGTACAGGAGCGAGCAGGGCAATACGTTTACAGAATACAAAGTAGATACTCGGCATGGAATCCGAAACTGACGGGGGATGGTGGAAGTGCCGTCGTTCACAGATATATTTTTCGTAAAGAGTACAGAGTACAGACTTGCCATCTTCGACTTTGATATCCGACAGCCCGACATCCTGTATTCCCCCTGCACTGCAGAGAAGACCCCGGGTATCTCTCAAGGCACACTACCCAGCATCACACCGATATGGAGATGCTTGTTTGACTACTGCCGATGGGACGTTGTGCCAACAGCATGCATAGTACAAGGACAAACGTATCCAATGACCGTCAGCAAACAGCAAACAATTAAACAATGGACGGCCAAACCAACAGTCGCATTACGCTATCGCTCCTCTCTTAACGGCCCGTCTGCCCTGCCCTTGTCTATGTCTTTGTCTCAGTCTATTCTCAGTCTATTCTCCAGCAGATGATCCACGAACTGTTTCGATCGTCCACTAGTACTTTTGCATACTTTTGCCATACACCTGTACTATCGTGTACATCATTGTGTACTTTTTAACTGTCTTGCACATCACCGTTGCAATATACTGTTGCAGACACTCTAGTCCACTCTCATAACAAGCTTTTGATTTTATTTACCCCAGATGCACTCTCCTCCAGACAACGCGGTGTCAAGAAATCCTCCGCCCTCTCTTCTCCGTCCTTTTCTTTAACTTTTTATTTGTCCTCGCCTCCTTTCTATGCGGGGATTTGATTACTGGCACCGCGGCACGATATTAACATGCCAATGTCAGCCCTGCTATTGGTGTCCTGCCTACGCTACGAGTCTGCATCTGTACTTCATGCTCTCAAAGTGCTCTACGAAGTAGATCTAGACTCGGATCCCTCAACCATCCGGGCTCTTTGGTTATGGTTTGCATTGTAGGATTAAGACCCCAATAATCTCAAAGATGCGTCTCACTTGGCCATCTTGCCCGCTCAGTTTTGCTCACTTGCTCATCTCTTGCTCACCACTGGCCCATCTCACTGCTTCCCCTCATCGTCTGCTATACCAAGCCCAACCTACTATCACTATAAAGTACAATTTACCCGTGATGATGGCCAACTTCTACCTCCCGCCTGTATATCGTAGCCTGCTGAAGAGTCTGGCCTCTTGTGCTGGCTCAAGCTTGCAAATGCCGGCATATTCCCTCTCTTCCTGTTTTATTCCTTGTCTTTTGTCTCCGTCTCCTATTCTCCTTTCTTCGTACTTTCTCTTTATTTTTACTTGTTCCTCTTGTATTCTCTCCGAGCATCCATCTTACATCCCAGTCACAGTCGCATTGCCGTTTCTCACCTTGTTGATCGGCAAGGCCCAAGAGCTGTCAAGTATAGGGCAGGTATCAAGTCTTCTCTTGCCTTCCAACTGCCTACACATATGACATATATACCGCTTGATGGCCTCTATGATTTTTCACAAAATATCCGAATGAAATCCCTCATCAACACACCATGGACGCCGCCGACCTGACAAAAGACCAGCTCGACGGCTTCAATGTCGTCGAGCGCGTCGCCTCCGTCCTGTCGCTGCTCGGCTGCATCGTCATCATCACAACCTTTTGCGCCTCAAAGTCCTTCCACAAACCTATTAATCGCCTCGTCTTCTACGCCTCCTCTGGCAACCTCATGACCAACGTCGCCACCCTCATGGCCCGCACCTACCTGGGCAACGTGCTGTCGCCCGGCTGCCAGTTCCAGGCCTTTCTGATCCAGATGTTCATGCCCGCCGATGCCCTGTGGACGCTAGCCATGGCCGTCAACGTCTACCTGACCTTTTACTACAAGTACGACGCCCAGACGCTGCGCCGCATCGAGCCGCTGTACATGGCCTGCTGCTACGGCATTCCCTTTATTGTCGCCCTCGTGTTTGTCTTCATCGAGACCCCCGCCCGCGGCCGCATGTACGGCAACGCGACGCTGTGGTGCTGGGTCAGTCCGGAGTGGGACATCTTCCGCATTGCCACCTTTTACGGCCCGGTCTGGGTCGTCATCCTGATCACCTTTTTCATCTACATCCGCGCCGGCAGCGAGATCTACAAGAAGCACCGCCAGCTGCGGGACTTCAAGTACAGCAGCAGCCACCACGAGCAGGAGCCTGTGCCGTCGAACAACATGGCCATGGACGACATGTACGGTGCCAAGACGACGCAGGTGTTTGTGACGACAGAAATCAACACGGCCCATCATACCTCGCCCAGCCATGGTCGTGATAACAACGAGTCTATTGATTTATCACCGCTGGGCCGGCGGGATCCAGGCGGCTCCATGTCGGCCGGCCTCCGGTCCAGTGCATCCGCTTCGACCGCCAAGGATGCTCCGGCCGTCTACTCTGTCCATATTTCCGCCTCCAACAATCGCAGCTCGTACAACGAGTCGCCTGTCCAGTCTCCAAAAACAAACAGAGACAGTCGCTCGTTCCCGTCGGTCGGACCACAGCTGACCCAAGTGTCAACCGTCGATGCCCCTATGACGACCACCTTTTCCAATATCCACAGCACCAACACCAACACCAACACAAATACCCAGGGCCCGCGCAACCCGGCCACGCAGCGCCTGCGCCGAAAGGCCGCCTACGAGGCCAACAGCGCCGCCTGGTCCTACACAAAGTGCGCGCTCCTCTTCTTCACGGCCATGCTCGTCACCTGGATCCCGTCCAGCGCCAACCGCGTCTTCTCGGTTGTGCACATTGACAAGATCTCGCTGCCCCTCGAGTACATGAGCGCCTTTGTGCTTCCACTACAAGGCTTCTGGAACGCCATCATCTACGTCGTGACGTCGTGGAAGGCGTGCCGCACACTGTGGGACGACATCCGGCACCGCCACGATGCGCCGGCGCCGACGCACAACTACCCCATGACGCCGACCAACAATTTGAATAATAATAACAACAACGCACCCAACAACGACAGCGACGACATGATGGACCGCATGATGATGGGAGCCCACGGCGCGGGCAAGTCTGAAAAGAGCTACGAAAGCGAGAGTGTGAGAGAGCTCGCTATTAGATAGTTATTTCTTTTTTCTGTAATTATTTTATATCTGTATCAATACCATTTTGTTGTTTGACTGAAAGTTAAAAGGAATAGGCGTGACCGTTGCAGCCGGGCGGCCGGATGTATCAAGAATGTGCCATCAGCGACGATATCGCACCCCGGACTGCTTCTAACAGACAAGCTTTCTGGACTGATGGATGTAACATTGATGGGTGAAAGAAGGGAAGTGTCAGTGTCAGAGGCATCTGGATACGTTGTTAATTAGGTTTTACTGGAAAAGTACGGTATCATTGTTGTCTATTAAGAATAAAGATGTTGCTCTCGGGATGAGATCACTGAACAGATAAAGAAATCAAATCAGAAATTAGTTGGATAAAATGATGGAATTAAACGCATGATAAGAGGCCGTTACCCGTCAACCATTAGTAAATCGCAAGAAAACAAAAACGCCTTACCCAACACAACTCCTTTCCCCATTGCCTTTGTATTTCCTTTCCTTTCCTCATGCCGCGACGTACCGCTCCTTTTTGACGGCGTCGACAATGTGGTATTCCCACACCGTTCCCATGCGTATACACTCTTCCCGGCACGCCTCGTCTTCCCACCACCACCGGTCGGCCGTCACGTACGGTCCCCAGACCTCTTGCCAAATCTTTTGGCCGACAACTGTTTGTAGTTGCCGGGTCGTTGTTGATGCTGTTGTGTTTGATGTAGAGGCAGATGGCCTTGCCGGTTCTTCGGCGGGTCCTGTGTCTGCCCTCAGTCTTGTCCCCTCCGACCATTCTGTCCTCCGGTACGGTGTCGGCGTAGCAGAGTCTCGTCGCTCATCGTACTCGTCAAAGGTTGCTGTGTTTGACGTCATTGGTTTGTCGTACCGTTCAACTTCTTTTTGCTTATCTTTTGGTTCTTTTGCCTCTGCCTTTGCTTCTCCTTCTGCTTCTGCCTCTGCCTCTGTGTCAATCTTGGGTTGAGCGGCCTCAAATTTGCACACAACTTTGGCCTCCTTGGCAACCTGAAAGTGCGCATCCCGGAGCCAGTTGTAAAAGAGTCGCGTCGGACTCGTACACCGGAACAGCCGCTCCAGGTTCAGCAGCAGGTTCTCGTCCAGCCATGCCTGCAGCCGCGGGCCCGTGACCGACCGCGCCGGCGACGGGTCGATTAGAAACAAGTGCAGGATGCCCTGCGGCTTGAGAACGCGGTGCATGTTGTGCAGCACCGCCGGCAGGTCGCTAGCCGAGACCAGCACGGGCAGCGACAGTGAGTAGATGTCGGAGAAGACGGGCGGCGTTGTCGTGAACGACTTTTTGGACGCCGCGTTGGCCTGCATCGGCGACACGTTGGGAAAGCTCCTGCTCGACAGCGGGATCGGGCCCATGTGGTGGACGGGCACGCCCGGGTTGACGGCCGCAATGTACGACGTCGTTGCCTGCGTGTCGAAAAAGGTCATGATGCGCCGCTCGGCGCTGGCGAGCTTGACGATTTCGGTTTTCGGTGCCGGGCTGACGCTGTAGAGGGCCGACACCATCCAGCGCTTCTTTTCCATCTCCATCTCCTTGTAGAGCGCGGCGTCTGTCCACGCGCCCCATTCTTCTGTGAGTCTTTGTAGGTATGTCTGGTGGTCGGCTGCGCTCATTTCCATCATGTGCTTTTGTAGTTTGAGCAGGCTGGCCGACAGCGAGGCGAAGACGTCGTCGTGCGATGTAGCTGTTGATGCGCGCGTCTCTTCTGAAATGGTTCCCGACGACGACCGCGTGCTTGCTTTCGTGCCCACGACTCGTGGTGCGGGTAGGCCGCCACTGCTCCATGGCTCGGTTGTGTGCCATGATGTCGACGGGCTGCGGACGATTGTCGTGGGTGTGCGGAGGTCGGAGGCGGAAAATGTGTCCTGGTGGTGTCTGGAGCTGGATCCGGTGGCCGTGTGCATTGGAGTCGGTATAGGCGTCTGCGCCGGTATTGGTATTGGCGTCGGTATTGGCATCGGCACTGGCATTGGCTGTTGTGTGATTGCCTTCTTTTTCTTCCGTAGGCGCAGCGACTCCATGAAGCTTTGCGGTTTTCTGCTTCGTACAGACAGCTCCGTCTCTGCCGATGCGATAGACCTGCTGCCGCTGCTGCATGCCTGCTTTTTTTCCTTTTCCTTTTCCTTTCGCGCCTTGCGCTGGCCGACGAGCTCGCGCTCTGGATTGGCCCACACGACGTCGAACATTGTGAGTAGGCGATGGTGTGTTGTTGTCTGTTGCAGCTGACTCCTCCCCGAGGAGATGGCGTGAATTTGTAATGATGATGGGTGTTGATGTGGATGTCGATCGAAGATTAGATGGTGATTAGAAGCAGAAGAAACAGATAGCGAAGAGCGAGAAGAGAGACGAGAGAAAGCCAGCAACGCGCGTAATGCGTGTAACCGGTCTGCAGTCTGTAGTCTGTCAAGGACGCAGTCCAACGGCGTACTAATGCCCGTGTAAATCGAGTCAAGGGCCGTGCTCTGCAGATGAATCTGAAGGCTATTCGAGGAGGTTATTGGATGATGAGCGTAGAGTGGTCGAGATGCAGATTTCGATGGAGCGAGAGTGAGAGTCGAGTCGATGGTGGTGTGAGGGCAACCATTGCAACTCGGTGAGACGCAGCATGCCTAGGATTAGATGCAGGGAAGTCAACGCAGTTATTGCTAGCATACACAGGATACAAAATCACAGAAAAGAAACAGTGACAGAAAGACGGGGAGACGGGACTGCCAGAGCTGTGCATTCGACACGTAAAAGAGCAGCCAGAAACGAGAGTAGTACCAGTAGATCAGTGCAGTAGCACCGAGTATGACAGCGAGCTGATGCTGGCATAAGAGATCCTGATGAGAGGAAGCGTCTCTCTCTCTCTGTCTGTGTCTTGTGTCTGGTTATGGGGATGTGAGGACGAGGTGACGTGAAAGTGAGCTGCGCGAGACAGGCGAAAATGATGTGCAACTACGTTTAATTGCTGTTCAGGTGGGTTGGCATAGCTCAGCAGCAGTAGAAATTGTATACATAAATCAGATGTCAGGCGTGAATCTCAAAGTCCAAATGTCAAGATGTCAAGAGATGTCGTTGCTGAAGCCAATGAGAGCGTGATGACAAAGCGGCCCTTCTTATGAAACGGGCCGAGAAGTCGACTTGAAAGGAAGGAATGTTCCAAGTAAGGTTAAATGAGGAAGGCGGAATTTTGTTAGTAATTATAATAGTGAAAAAGAACAGAAACAACGTGATTCTAAACTACAACGGAAGGCACCATGCGGTAGCTCCTTCTCTGTAGGGACAGCAACGAGGGCGAGACACGTGCGCCCACAACAACCACAACCACGACAACCACGGCGGCCACGAAGAAATCACGACTACAACGAGGGCTGAGAGGCATAATTACACCATTGCCATGCCTGGGTACTGCACTTTCCAATCTTATTCTTGTATGCGCATCCTTATTCGTGCAGTAATACATTTATGCATTGTGTCCCACGAGCTTGTCACCACCGCATTAAGAAATTGGCTGTCTGAATGGCCACCAATGGCAGTGGTCATGATGGGGATGAGGATAACTTGAATGAGCAAGCTGATATGAAGTATACAGCTGGATTATCGCGGCTGGTTGCCACTGCAGCCGCAGTCGCAGATATAGTCCGGTTTGCCACTTTGTTGACATGCCCTTTGGTCTCTGTCTCTTTGTCTCTTTGATGTCGGCCTCCTCGAGCTCGGCCTGACTCGACCCTCGACTCCCCTCGACTTCTATCTGCAACGATTGCTTCAGCACACCAATTCCTCCATCTCTACATGGTACAGTCTGTCTTGGCTCTTCCAAGGCATATTGACTGGCCGGCTTTGGCTGCAGAATCGCCTCAGCGACGCAGGTGGCAGTAGCACAGTCGTATATGTATATTGACTTGTATACATTGTGTGCTGTGTACCTATTTATACCATGTATACTCTGTTCTGTCTCAGCAGTGTTGGACATGTCTGAGGCACTTATTAGATTTGAGATGTGTTTTCGTTATGTCTTCTTGTCTTCCTGTCGTCCTCGCTATAAACAGTCGTCTATCGCGACGAAGCGTAAATCGACATCCCCTCCATCTCAGCTCAATATTTCTCGGAAGAAGCACTCGTTTGGACGGCATTCCAACATCAGAAAATACCAGCAATGCATCTACCAACGAGCATCGAGACTCGACCAACCGCAAATACGCCGCTCATTTCCACGGCCACTGTCTCGCTTGCATCCACGCACAGGAATAGAGACATGGTCAAAGACAGACAAAAGACACGAGAAACGAGACACGAGACATTCTCAACACCTTGTCCATGCTCCCAGGCCGCTACTGTCTCCAGACCAAGACCTCACAGGCAAGCCACAGATGCTGCAATGTTGCCAGTGCAACCAGTGTCAAGGGTCCCAAATCTGGGTCTCGCCTGTTCTTTCCCCGTGTAGCCAATGAGCTGCAGGCCTTGTGTGCAGCATCGATCCGGCCCTGCATATTTGTGCTTCCCATCTCTTTTCTCTTTTCTCCTGTGCTTCTACTCTGAGAGACGGCAGGCATGGCAGAGGCAAGTCGCTGTGGCACCTGGGCGGCCTGCACCTGATGTGATTGGCAGAGACGCGGGCCACACCGAAACAAAAATAGTATCGAGGACTTGCTCTTCTTCACCGCCGGGGTTCCTTGTCTGCGATGTCCAGATGTTTGATATTATGACCAATATCTAAGCACATATATTGAAGCAACTCTCGTCTGCCCTCTCGTCTGCTTTTCATCTGCAGTCTCCCTCTCCCTCTCTCCCATCGCACGGACGGCGGCGCCCTGCATGTCCACCCCGAGGATATGCAGGCATAGGCTTGTAGACATACGCATGCAGATGCAATGGAATATCTAATCGATCCGGTTATCTATCTCCTGTCTTCTCTCCCTTTTCTTCTTTGTGCCTGTGCTGATGTGGTAGAAGATATAAAGACGGATCGACACTGCAGCGGCATGATGTAGTGTATAGCATACCCGGCAAGGCAGTGTCGTACATCTGTGCATATCCGCATGCATTGGTGCTGCTTGAAGAGTTTTAATCTTTTTTTATTATGCTATCTCGTGTATGATAATATAGATTCTGATCTTATATGTTAGTTTGCGCATACGATGAGAAGATGCCAGCTAAACAGTGCATCGTTAGCCTGTGACTATTGCCTAAAGCGGCACTAACACCAGACCACCCGCTCCATCCCACTCTGGCTTCACTTTGGCTTCACCTCGAGATCAACTCTCTTTTATGAAATCTCCTTTCACTGCCGACATCCGCCATGCAGCATGCCTTTTGTTCCTCCCGAGTCACTTCCCTTGCCGTGGTTCTTTTTTCTCCCCTCTCTGCTCTTGCCACTGCTCCCTTCTACCCGCGAGCACGTCCATCTGCTTCTAGACTGCTTAACTCCAGACACCACTTGTGCGACCACGCACTTTTGTCTTCCAATTTCTTCCCACTTTGGCCTTTCACTCTAGACTCCTTCTCTGGTCTTTCCATCTCTCCTATTGGCCGCCTAGTGAAATCACCTCCTTTCTACTTCTACCTTCTCCTCTTACTCGTCCACCACCAGCGCCACGGCCTCCTCTCATTACACGACGGCGCTCGTTTTGCCTTTGCCAATCTTGCCCACCGGTTCCTTTACGACTCCCCCTTCCCCTTTCCTGTCTGACTTTTTGCCTTTTGTCTTCTTCACTACGTCTCTTACTTTACCCCTGTCGTATCTCCTCCCTACCACTTCTCTTGATCATTGATCCTCTTGATCCTTCACCTTCGTCGACAACATCGGCTACTGGAATCAGCAACGCATACTCTCGTCAGGAGATTCACCATCTTTCAACATCGACTTGAAACCACACCGACTCCGTCTCAACCCCATCATCACCTCATCCGACAGCCTACAATGGACACCATCGGGTCGTGGAAGGGCAGGGCCGAGAGCTTCCTCGTGAACGCCAACGAGGCCATCAACCAGTCGACCTTTGGCCGCATCTTTCGTCTCCGAGGGTCAGGACACCCCGACGAGATCAGGCATGCCAACTTTGCAACCGAAATCCGCGCCGGCCTCACCACGTTTGCCACCATGGCATACATTATTGCCGTCAATGTTTGTTCTCGTGTCTCTCAGACATGCCAAGACTCTCAGTTACTAACTGCCAGGCCTCGATTCTCTCAGCAACACACGGCACTTGCGAGTGCGCCCACCCGGCCGACGATGGCTCGTGTTCCGACCTGGCCTTCCAGGTCTGCCTCACCGAGCTGCACCGCGACTTTGTCACCTCGACGGCCATCGTGTCGGGCCTGGCGTCCATGACGTTTGGTTTTCTCACCAACATGCCAGTCGCATTGGCGTAAGTCTTCCCTTCTTCTCTGAATCTTGTCCCCAACTAATGTATAGCCCCGGCATGGGACTGAATGCATACTTTACCTACCAAGTAGTCGGTGTCGCCGGCAAGGGCCCCGTGCCATACCGCATTGCCCTCACCGCCGTCTTTGTCGAGGGTTTTATTTTTCTGTTCTTGGCCCTCACGGGCATGCGCCAGTGGCTGATCCGCATCATCCCCGGCACCCTCAAGACCGCCAGCGGCGTCGGCATCGGCATGTTCCTCGCCCTCAGCGGCATGTCATACTCGTCGGGCATCGGCATCATCACGTCTGGTGGCACCTCGACACCCCTCACCATTGGCGGCTGCCCCCTCGAGGACCTCGGCGTCGACGGCACCTGCATGGGCAACGTCATGCGCAGCCCCAAGATGTGGCTCGGCATTTTCGGCGGCATTATCACGGCCGTACTCATGGCGTTCCGCGTCAAGGCCGCCATCATCATCGGCATCGCCTTTACCACGTTCATCTCGTGGCCCCGCGGCACGTCCATTACGTACTTTCCCGACTCGACCGACGGCGATGCGCGTTGGGACTTTTTCAAGCAGGTTGTCGCATTCACGCCCATCAAGCACGTCCTCGCCGCGCAGCAGTGGGACCTGAGCGGTGCCAACGGCGCCCACTTTGCCATGGCGCTGTTTACGTTTCTGTATGTCGACATTGTCGACTGCACGGCGACGCTCTACTCCATGGCGCGCTTCAGCGGCAAGACGCGGCCCGACGGCGACTTTCCGCGGTCGACCGTCGCGTACTGCACCGACGCCATCTTTATTTCCATCGGCTCGCTGTTTGGCTGCTCGCCGTCGACGGCGTTTGTCGAGAGCGGTGCGGGTATTGCCGAGGGCGGACGCACGGGCCTGACCGCGATTGTCGCCGGTTTCTGTTTCATCATCTCCGTGTTCTTTGCGCCCGTGTTTGCGTCCATTCCGCCGTGGGCCACCGGCACAACCCTCATACTGGTGGGGTGCCTGATGATCCGCCAGGTGACATTTATCAACTGGAACTACATTGGTGACGCCATTCCGTCGTTTGTCACGATCGCGTTCATGCCGTTCAGCTACAGCGTCGCCTACGGCCTCATGGCCGGCCTGTTTGTGTACATTGTGCTCAACAGCCTGATCTGGGCCGTCATGCAGATCACAGGCGGCCGCGTCGAGCCGCGCGAGTACGACCTCAAGGAGTACTGGACATGGCGGCCTGCAGGCAAGAAGCCGGCCGTGTTCCGGCTCTTCACGCGCGACTCGTACTGGGGCGACAAGGAGAGCCTGCACGACGACGACGGGTTCATCTTCCCCGACGAGAACCACGGGCAGCCGCTGCACGACATGCGCGGCGCGTCGTCGCCGAACATGGAAAAGGGGCCGGACTCGATCAGCTCGGCGGTCGAGACACCGGCCAAGGCGGTCGTGGCCAACCACCCTCACTCATGATCGTTCACGAAAGGTGGAAGAGGATGGCGCGACTGGACCGATAGCGCTCGCAGCAAGGAGTTGCATCCGGAGGCAGATGACAGCGGACGAGACCAATGAAGGCAGGCGATCGTATTTTCAAAGGGCGGCAATTTCATTACTATTCGGAGGATGCATCGGCATTGACTGCGGATGTGAACAATCAATTTCTTTTCTCACTTTCATTTTCATTTTCAGTTTGTTTTCGTCTTGTTTTCATAAATCAAATTATATGCAAATAATTACATAATCATTACTGCACAACTACAGGGCGGCCAACATCTGCAGATGCGACCCACATTAGCTCTCCCGCAGGTGGGTCTGCCGTTCGAAGCCTGCCTGGCGGCCAATGTTGCGTATGCGCGTGCACTCACACCTGTATCTGTATCGAATCCGTATGCAGGACCCTTTCTGCCTTTGTCATGCATGTTGGTATCTGATCATACACAATCTCACGATACGCGACACCGTAAGACCACAGCACCAACACAGCTGTAGCAGTCTCACACCATCTTCGTCTTTCCTTGGCCATTTCTTCCATCTTCAGCTTAAGCTTCATTACGACTTCTTAAAGTATTTTAAGCTTGCATCAGCTTGTCGCAGCTTGCCTCGGCTTCACAGCAGCTGTCACTGCATCTGAGCACGTGCGACTATAACTTTACACTTCACAAACCATATCACAGCTGCAATGAGCGGCGGCTGGAACACAAGTAAGTCCATCTCTAGCTATATGAAGCTATTCGAAATCTATGGACAGAGCTAACTCTCCCAGTCGAGTCCGATGCGGTATGTATGATGTCATGACGATGGGTGATGAGAAAATGAAAAAAATTGAAAATGAAAATAAACAAAAGACTATGAACACCACTAACAGCACAGGGCGTCTTCACATACCTGCTAGACAAGCTCGGCGTCGAGGGCGTGCAGTTTGAAGAGCTGCTCTCGCTCGACGTCCAGACCCTCGCCGAACTGAACCCCGTCTACGGCATCATCTTCCTCTTCAAGTTCCCGACCAACGCCCCCTACGTCGGCGACACCGGCGTGCCCCGCGACGGCAAGTTCGACCACGAAGCCGCCGACCAGATCTTCTTCGCCCACCAGACCATCCAGAACGCCTGCGGCACCCAGGCCCTACTGTCCGTCATCCTCAACAAGGCCATCGGCCCCGACGGCGAGACCCCAGAAGGCGCCCCCGTCAAGGTCGGCGGCCACCTCGGCACGTTCCTCGAGTTCGCCATGAACCTGCCCCCCGACCTGCGCGGCGAGGCCCTGTCCAACGACGAGCTCATCCGCGAAGTCCACAACTCCTTTGCCAAGAGCAGCCCCTTTGTCGACGAGACCCAGCGGCCCTCCGACCCCAGCGACGCTGAAGACGTCTTCCACTTTATCGCCTACACCGCCACCAAGGGCCACCTCTACGAGCTCGACGGCCTGCAGCCCGCGCCCATCGACCACGGCCCGTGCGACGAGAACAACGCCGAGGAGTTTGCCGAGCGCGCCATTGCCGCCGTGCAGCGCCGCATCGCGCGCTACGGCGCCGACGAGATCCACTTCAACCTGATGGCGGCCGTGCGCGACCGGCGGCTGACGGCGCGCGAGCTGGGCGACACCGAGCTGCTGGCGGCCGAGGCGCGCAAGCGGCGAGACTGGCAGTTTGAGAACGCGCTGCGGCGGCACAACTTTGTGGGCTTCTCGCACGAGATCCTGGAGGGCGTCGTGGAGAGCAAGCTGCGCGAGGGTGCGGCTGCGGATGCGTCGAACCCCGAGGGTGCATACAACAAGTGGGTGGACACGGCGACCGAGCGGTACGAAAAGCGCATGGGCGACAGATACCGGAGGCGGCATGCGGGTGCCGACACGGAGATGCAGGACTAGGCGTACGATTATGATGGTGTTTAGCTACAGAGACGCGATATGTCATTTTTTCCTTCCATTTCACTTCTGCTTCTTACGGTATAGAGTTGGTATTTCGTACAATTTCTAAAAGTAAACGACTTAGTTTTCTTGCGCTGTTCTCCATGCACCGTGTGCCGCTATGTTGCAAATTGCAACTGTGAAAAAAATAATGAATCGATACGAAAGACGGAAAGAAAGCAAATAAACAAACACGGTCAGGACCAAGATATCAATAAAAATCGCTTCGTTAATGTACAGGCATGAGGTATGAAACAAGAGAGAAGAGGATAGGGACAGCGCAAGGAAGTGTAAATACAAAACAACAAGAAACACAGCACCGGATCATCGTAACGAGCCCGACGATGAACCGCTCTCCTCCGCTCCAACCACTTCCGGCTCAGACTCGGTGTCGCTATCCACCTGGGCAGGCGGAACAGCAGCTCGACTAGACGGTCCAAAGTGCTGTGCTGCTCCACCCCACATAGGAGGCGTTGTGGATGTCGTTGTCGGCATCGGTTCTGCCGCTGCTGGCGTGGCTTCGGCAGCCTCTAGGGCATCGTCTGCAGATGGTGGTGCTGATGCTTGAGCAGATGCAGTCGCCTCGCCAGTAGTCACCGGTGCAGACGTAGAGGCCGACGCAGAACCTTCTGCTGCCGGAGCGGGAATGCTGCCGTCGAGCCGTCTCAGGGGCAGCAGAGACCAGCCCGCGGGAATTTGCACCCCTTCTGGGAGGTCTGCGCTACCCGCAGGAATAGCGGGCGCGTTACGGTCCGGCGTGAACGAAGATGTCCGTGTCGTTGTGTAGCTAAACTGGGAGACCGTGGGTGCAGGTGCAGTCGGAGTGTCAAGGTTCACGCCCTCTTGGGGGGCACCATCCTGAGGGACCGCTGCTGAAGTAGCCTCTGCAGTGGTAGTTGGTGTGGGCGCAGGCTGCCCGCTGCGGATGCGCTGCAGCTCGGCGAGAACGTTGCGCAAAGCAGTAACCTCTTCGCTGGCAATCTGTAGCTCAATGAGGCCACGCTCAATTCTGTACTCGAGATTCCGCAAATCAGCAGAGATGGACTCGGTCGATGTGTTGAACGACTGCAGTGACGGCAGGGGAGGTAAGCCTTGTCCCATGGCGTATGGCGGCCCGTGGAACCCAGCAGCTGCAGGGTGCCGAATGGCACCCCCTTGAGGCAAACCGAACTGGCGCACAATCTCGTCGACATCCTGCGGCGGGCCCTGGGCAAAGCCTAGACGGAATGGACCGAGGTTAAACATTCTCAGACCGGCACGGCCATTGCCTGCTGGCGGTGGCGGTTGTTGCTGGTGGCCATGGTTGATAGGGTGGTGGGGATCGTGGAAACCAGGGCCGGCTGCAGGTGGTTGGCCATTGAGACCGGGGAACATGGGGTTGGGGCCGCCGTTTGGCGCACCGTTGGCCCCAGCGCCAGCACCAGGGATATCGCCTGCGCCTCCTCCGGGTGCTGGAGGACCGCCCGCGCCCGCACCTGCGCCAGCTCCACCGACATTGATATTGAACCGGAACACGTTATCGGCATTTCTCTGCGCGGCGGCAGCATTTGCAGCATCGTTGATGACAACCGACCGCCGGCATGTAGGGCACACCTGCTGCCGTTCCATCCAGCTCTTAAGGCAGCCGAGGTGCAGAATGTGCCCACAGGGCAGCTTCTTGGGTCGCGAGCGCTCGATTCTGGCCGGGTTGTTGGGGTTCCATACGTGCATATCCTCGCGGCAGATGATGCACGTGTTCTCGCGCGCCAGGTCCTCTTCGGTGGCGTCGGCGTATCTGTTCATGTCCTTGATGGCCTGGCGGTACTTCATAAGAGTGCCCAGGCGCTTAATAAAGGACCGGACTGCCATGAAGAGATCCCTAATGATATGAAGAGGGAGACCGTACAGGTAGAACAGGACAGCAAAGAAGACGGCGTAGATGACGACCTTGGTGAAGTCTGTCCACAGGTCGAGGCCGAGGACGTACTGGCCCTTGGCCTCCCAGCCGGGCACTTCAATGTCCATCTCCTCGACGTCGTCTTCGTCGGGCAGCGGCTCGCCGTTGTCGGGCTCGCCGGCCTCGCGCCGCCGCAAGATCTCCTCGCGCTCCTCGCGGACCTCGCGCCGCCGCGTCTCGAGCCGCTCCTTGAGCTGTCTCTTTGTGATCTCTGTGTCAAACAGGATGATGCTGTAACGCAGCGCGGTGTGCAGCGACGTCACAAGAAGGACGGCAAATTCGAACAGGAACATAACCATCATGTCCGGGCGCGCCTTGGCAATGACCGTCGTGATGGCGTAGTAGAGCAGGGATGCATCGTAGACGAGGCTGAGGACGAGCGACACGATGAGCCGCGTGTGGAACAGCCGCGGGTTGGCGGGCGGCTGCTGCTCTAGGGCTTCAATGCGGCCCTCGCCAATCCAGCCCCAGACCTTGCCGGTGAGCAGCGAGACAAACATGACGATGAAGAAGCCGCCAAACTCGTCGCGGAAGATGGTCATGGCGAGGCAAGTCTCTGTAATGGCGAACCAGGCACGCTCGTAGAGCTGCTCGACCTCGACGGCGCGGAGCTGGCCAAAGCAGATGCGCTGGAGGCTGTAGACAAAGGACGAGTAGGCGAGGAAGACGAGGTTGATGAGGATCATGAGGCAGAGGTTGCTTTGATAGAGGTAAACCATGGCGGAGTAGAAGTTGGCGCGCTGGTGGAACGCCGAGATGACGACGCCCGCAGCCAGGGCTGTCGAAGCCTGTGGTTGTTAGTATTCATGACGGTCGTTGATGGTTGTTGGAGACGAGGCTGCCGCCTGTCAACGCGCAAGGCAAAGGGACACGAAAGTACATACCCCGGCATACCAAGCTAGACGCATGGTGGGTTATTGGGTGAAGGCAGTTGGTGTATAGATGATGGATTATAGGTGGTTGTATCGAGAGCACCAGGGTCGGGGCAGTGTATCATATACGCTCGCTCAATCCTGTTGATGCTGGTGACGTGACGATGCTCCTCGTTGGATGCTCAAACAGAGCTCGAGCTTGGTTGTCTAGTGTCGCATCGGAGGGCGTGTCAGGGCGACGAGGTGTATGCGAATACTATATGTTGGGAGTGTTGTCGAATTGATGTTGGAATGAAAAGTGAATCTCCCCTCCGCGATTGCCTTCTAATTGCTAATTGCTGATATGAGGAGCTCCCCCGTGCCAGGCATCCGATGATGAAGCCACTTGGCGATCACAGAGCAATGGCGTAGCTAGCACGTGATCATTATCGGCGTAATGTGTCCTACTCTGTGTGACACTCTTATCTGTCCTTATCCACTATCCCCAGAACGTAAGCTTACCAATGCTAGCGGCAAGAGCAGCTGGACCCACTTGCTTTATTTTCGTATTATTTACTATATCTGATTGGCTGAACAACCACAGCCTCGTGACACTTCTGTGTAGCCTCGTCAAAAGCATCCCCGATGGCATGCTGTGGTATTTATGATGTCGAATAAATATCCCCCTTCGTAGATGTAGATTATCTTCCAGACTGAGACCTTCATTGCCTAGTACTCGTATAAATCTTAAACCCATTTTAATTCGTAAGTATTTGGCTCACACACTTCCGTTAGTCAAGGTTATTTTCTCATGGAACAAAGCCATAAACGAAACAGTGTCTACACATAAACATTGCTAGATAAGCTTGGGAAAATACTCTTATACGTTTAAGTTAAGACTACACCATCAAAAGTTCAAGTTGTGGTTTTTTTTAGATATAATAAGATACGAAAAAAACCACCAACCGCTGTAAAATCATCGAGTAACTTCACTTATAAAACAAAAGGCAAGAAGTGCAATTCAAGTGCAAAATACGAGCTTGATGCAAGCGTTGGTTTTATTAACAACTGTTTTCCATCAACCTTGTAGTATGGTACATACCCGGCACAACAAAAGTGTAGAAGCACCAAATTGTCTGGTGCTGCCTTACAGAATTCAAGGTCTATTGACACTCTCTGAGATAATCACTTGACAACCTTGACTGGGATTTATGATACTGAATTTATGATACTGGAGATCGTTGCTGTTATCAATCTTTAGTAAATCCCAAGTAATAGGGATGTGGCTTGGATCCTTCCACTCGCTTGCTGATGGCATTTTCTCCCCGATGATAACGGCTTCATGCCGACTACACTTTTCAGGCATATCATTCAAATGGGTGGCAATAAACGGCACAGGCTATCATCAAGTGGAATAACTAGTTGGTAGAGTGAGACTATTCAACAAAAATATGACGTTGGAAATAGTCATCCGACGGAGATGTGCCGCTTCCAACGGAATAGTCGACAGCAACCAAGTTGACGACATCCGGCAGCCTCCAGTGCTGCTGTTTTTCGGCTTTGAATATTGCCAGTTGTCGATGACCTGCCAACATATGTGATTACTTTTAGTTATCGGACTTGACTAGCATAGCCGGTGTCTGGTTGTGATGTGCCAACAGGGTTATGCCAACCATCTATACCATCCTTATCTTTAACTATCTTCAAATATCGTCAACTTTTTTCTACTTGCTGCGGCCCGATTGAGTATGCGGCTCAAGTGATTTCTAGTGATATCAGAGGATTTCACAGAATATTTGGTGAGAAGGATTTGCCTGCATGCTTCATGGGTCCCAAAATAGTCGGTGGCTGTACACAAGAGGAGATACGGACCAAAGAGGACATGGATGCGATAAGTTGGGCACTGATCCGGAGCAGAAGAGCGACGAAAAGAGGGACTAGAGGATGAGGAAGCGGAACCAGTGCAGCTAGAAGGGTTAACGAGAGGAGAGGAGAGGGATTGGGCTGCTACGAAGTATGACAGTGGTATGACATGGTGTGGACGTATGGGGGTCTATTTTGTATTTTGTGCTACTGGTTAACAGCTTACTGGCTTCCTGCTTCACTGGTATGATGTGTCAATTATTGGTAAGAGCACTCGATCTACAGCCCTATGAGAGGATAGAGCGCAAGTGTAGTAAATGGGAATAGTAACGGAGACGATGGGAAAGAGAAGAGGGCCAGAAGGGAGAGGGGAGGGGAGGGGAGGTGCATCTTCCGAGTCCAGGACAGACCGCTCCGGGCATGCCTGGAGATACCAAGGGCAGCAGCAGCATCAGCAAAGGCTACCGCAGGCCATCACGGACCATCTTACACCATTTCTGGCCATAGCAGACCATTGACGACCATCACAGGCCATCACAGACCACAGATTGCGTCTTCTATTGGAAGACGAGGGCATGCACAGGATGCAAGTCGATGCAGAGGGTGCATAAGAGGATGCAGACAACACTCCTGTGCCGTGTCCGGTCCCATTCTGGCCATGGTGTTTGTGACAAGTCAGAGCCTACTGAGTATGGAGTGGTGAATCGAGACGAGGAGGCAGAGTGGACTAGACAGGATATGATAGTCATGGTGGCCAGAAGAAGCTGTACTTTCAGTCCTTTTCCTCGAGTCCGTTACCAGTTCGTCCTCATATCGTCCATCATACTCCTCCTATGCAACATCGTGTGCAGCATCACCCCGCTCAACCCAGCTTGCACGGTTAGCAGGGTGCATATGCATCACCAAATATCAGCGTGAGCATAGAGGCCTCCTAGTTGTGTTGCAGTATTGGCAGTGAAGCTGTAGCGACTTCACAGAGCTACTCAGCTCTGAAAAGTTACTGACGGACTGAGCAGACATGCTGAGTAGCTCCCGTCTACCCGTCGCTCCGTCTCTTCTAGCCTAGCTTCTCCCTGATCAGCACTCTGCAAAGGCCATGATCAACGATCAACACAGCAACTGGGAGACTTGGAGTAGGCGATCTGGAAAAACTCACCCTATCGCTCGCTTCCCGATGCTTCTCCTCTTTTCTCGTCCTCCTTGCCTTCTCTGTACTCTTTCTCTTCATTTTCTCCGTGCCTCTTCCGTTTTCCTGTCTCCTCTTTTTTCCTCTTCTTTTCGTCAGGGGCGTCGTCGTGCATCTTCTACTGAGTAGAGTATAACTACTTGCGGTCTGATATCTTACCGAAGCGAGTTGCCACCAGCATGCAATACTCAATACTAAGCATGCGTAGACAAGTGTGTGCATCTGTGTGTCTCACGGCGAACTGAACTTTTAACTTTGCGGCTTCCTCGTCCGTTGTTCTTCGGCGAGTTCTTTAGGCTTCTACAGTCCTTTCAGTTTTCCGCCTGCAGTCCAGATGGCGAATATATACTCTGTATGGAGACTGCAAATGGATATCTGCGAGCCATAATGGTCATCTGTGCATGGGCGGGTACGACGGGGCAGAAGCGAAGCAGAGCAGAAGCAAAAGTAGAAGCAGCAGCATATGGCGGTCTGTCTGTAGTCGGTAGTACAGTCTGCAGGCGTCTGTGGTATGTCTGCATTTGCATTTGCATCAGCACCTGCATTCTTTGTATCTTTTGTATCTCTTGTATCTACCTTGCATCTACATTACACCCCCCAAGCTCAAGGCACCATCAAGACCTAAAGTGTTGAGATAAAGTGCTACTTAGTAGAAGCTCTGAAAAAAGAAAATACCAACGGCCAAGACGGGCCTGGATCAGCCTGCAATACCAAGAATAGTCGCCTCTTCGGCGTGTGAATACTTCGTACGATGTGTTATCGTGCTCTGCCAAATATATTGTACTCCCCTGGTGCAATACACACCGAAGTGTGATGAGGCCGTCAGGAGGTTGGCAAGAAAACACTTTTGACTCCTGACTACAGAGACAAGTACACACACCAGGCCGGACCAACAGACACTTCATCACCGACAGCTGGCAATCGCGGTTGTATCTCTTGTTGATCACTCATAGATGGGCACGTAGCATGACAATAACATTACTTTGTAGCCACGATGTCTCTCTCTGCAAAAAGACCGATGACGAGGTCCGTCGTCACACGAGACACAGGCACACGGATCTTGCAGTGACCGTTATTTTTGTTGGTAGATTCTCTTCAATGTCTTGAGTTTTGTACGGTGATTTCTTTTGTTCGATCTCGTTTTCTGTCCAAGAGAACGGAAGAATGGTTGCGGAGTCATCTGGAGACGAAATCTTGCTGGGTGTCTTGGAGCTGTATTACAGTAATAGGTCATTCTAACGATGCCTGTCTTGATTTACTCCGTACTTGTCTTTTGTGCTGCTCGTCTATGCTTGTCTTGGAGCCTTGGTATCTTTGATACGTCGGGCACCTCAATCTTCCGAAATAAGGTCGCCGACCTCCTTCAACTGCAGGCACTGCAGAACGTGCATCTGCAAAGCTCTGCTCTGTGCTGGTGACTGGCTGGATGGCAGTGAGAAAACACAAATCATCCCCCCTCTCCACCTGCCCCCTGTCTGTACATACAGAGTACTGTACATTTTGCAGAGACATCTCTGACCCCTGTTGCCCTATGCGCGGGCCGGAACCTCACGCCTCTCTTTTGCAGAGCGTACTCAGTATTGATTTACAGAAAAGGCTAGAGCAACAGACTAATACCAAATGGTAAAATAGAAATCAGACAACAAGTTAGCGCGCGCCGGTCACTACTTGTTTCGGCAGTGATAGGCAGAGAGAGTGCAGACGAGGGCCAGGAGAGGAGACCAAGGCCAGGACCAGGAGGAGGTGGAAGCCCATCCGAGCGGCCGCGGTTGCTAGCGGTTGTTGATATTCTGTGGCTTTTCTTTTCTTGTTATTTTCTCTTTTTGTAATTGCTTCTCATCTAGTCTTCATCATCTCCAAAAGGACTCTGCATGATATTGAAAGTAAACAGTTCACCGCCGCCTCTTCTTCTCGCTTTCTCGCATGTTTTTGATAGTTGCAAGATATTGTCGATCTCAAGCACGGATGCCCAATTTCAAGAAGGCTGCGCTTTGGTTAGAGGTCTGAGGATAGTTGTCTGAGAGGCCCGTGGCTGGGCCATGCCAGCCATATCCGAGTGAGGTACTTGGCCAGAATAGCACGAGGTCGGACAGTCTGACGGTCTGACGGTCTGACAATATCAGGACAATGTACAGTAGCTCAAACAGACTGTCTCGGAGAATGTCTCGATTCGTCGACATATTTGCAAGTGATCGTGGAATCGTGGTGATCCTTCATCTTTCTTTTTCCTCCTCATACACCGTACATCTCCTCAGTAGACATGTTGACTCGCCGCAGCCTTTTACATGTCCAGAGACGTCAACTATTAAAACTATCCCAGGATTGGAAGAATTAGCCGGATAGGGTATCATTCAGTACAGAGGCAAGGCGAACCGGCACCAAAAGGCAGAAAGAGCACAACAGAGAAGCACAAAAAGCAATGCCAGGCAGCTTGACGCCAACAACTCCCTGCGCCAACACCTATATCACGTCAATTATATATCCATCCAGTATCCAGTAATCCACCAACCGAGGATTAAAAACGCCTCTCGATGAAATATCCCGTAGCCCTTGTGACTCTGTGACGCTCTGTGACGGGGGAGGGCGCGGGCGGTGACAAAATGGTAAGCTGCCTGACCATTGATGGCTGATTTTGGCATCGAGCAGACTACCACCCGGGACAGTCTCCCAGTCTCCCAGTCTGTCGGTAGTTTTGTGGTTCTCGGATTGTACTGAGTAGAGGTCTTGGTTGAGCTCACGACTGTCGGCCAAGGAATACGACGCCAACTAAGACTGATCTCCTATGATCCGCAGAGTGACTGTGATTCCCTGCGACTGCGATGGCTGGTGCCTGCCGTCTTGACGATCCTTGATGTAGCAGTGAACGTAATTCATAATACGCGCATACGTCGATGTAGTATGAACCATCAACGAGCAGACTCTTAAAACAGTACAGAGAATGAGAACCTCATGATAATTCAGTATAAAATGAAAGACTCAAAAAACCAGGGGCACCCCCACTGTGATGAGAGGGGCGTCGACAACAGAGCTCTCGACGCGGCTTGTAAGATGAATGATTGGCTCTCGTTGAGAAGCAATTTCCGCACCCCCTCGACAAATGTAAATTGTTATGACTGAAAAGATTTCTCTCTCTATTTTCTAGCGGAAGTACGAAACGGAACGTCTGCTCTGTCTGTCTCCGAAGCCTTCAAGTGTTCAAGTAAAATACTGATAAAGCAGCAAACCAACAGACTCTGCCGCTATCACTTCTGCTAACCGCTAGTCTTGGCGGCCTCTACCACTACTGCCACCACTACTGATGTGGCGTCTAATAGTACTGAGTGAGAGCTAGGCATAGCCTTTCCTTTCAGTGTCTACGAAGTACATCAAAAACCCAATACTCCGCGTTGTCCGTTGTCGTGATTGCAAACAGGGAGCAAGGAACTCTGGATACCCAGGACGGAGACAACGCCTAAAAATAACGTCGGCCGTTGCAGCTACAGAGTATTCCGCACCGGACTCGATCCCGCAGACGGCTCCTCAAGGTTCATGGTGATTTCGATTCTAAGACATTGGACGGGCTTGTTGCTTCTTTTGGCACAAGCAGCGTACAGAGATAGAGTGTCTGGCAATAGAGTGCAGAGTACAGAGCACAGGGTGCACAGAATGCAGAAAGCTCGGGCATGTGCTACCGTACATAAAGTTCGTGGCGGGGTGTTTCCTCTCATTTTCTTGATGCAATAATTTGTAATTCATTTCTTGCTATGTCGACTGACATCTGCATGTCTTGCACTTATAGTCGCCGTGTATTCGTAAGATGGCTTTGAAAAGGACTGTACAGAGAGAACGGCGATGTTCCAGATTAGGCTCGCCTGCATACAACTTACAAGTCAAATGCAAGAGAAGCACTTACAGAGGTGCATTCTACAGCATCGCCGATACTGATATCTGGATATTCTGGAAACGTTTTGAATTACGCCAGCCAACAAAGACTGTGCACGAGCACTGAGTTCGGCAGGATCGGCAGCGGACAGTCCTCTTTTGCCAGTCCACGAGTCCATGCATCGGTAATACCAAGCGCGCTGGTCGAAATGGCGTCCACGTTGTTCGATTGTGGCCACTCAATATCCAAAATACCCAACTCCTCAACAGACCGCTGACCAGACGCAGGATATGTCCGTTCCTGGAGGATTCTGTGTATTTTTGTAGTTGCCGTATCCTGCACGCCTGCATCTACTCAGTACGAGTATTGCTTCTTTGGTTTGCCTCGCTTCGTATCTCACCTCTTTTAAGTACTCCCCGATGCAGTGTCCAGACCCGGATTCAAGGCACCAGCGAGCAGGCCATGACTGTCAGACTGTGTTATCATTCAATACGGTATCAAGGCATCAATAATACCAGTGATATCAGACTATCCACGCCAACCACCGGAAGCGCACTATCCGAGCTTTATTTTTTGATAAATTATATCCGGAGTTCCATAAACCTTGCGTTGATATCGATATTACTATGAATACCCCTCGATGAATGTATTGTACTTTTCTTTTGTCTAATTCCGCAACAAACGCCTTGACGCCTTTACTTTGTCTGTGTGTACATCCATTTCCTCCTGCAATCTGCGATATCATTCTCCGTACTCAGTACAAATTCAGACAAAACAGGAAAACGATAACGGACGGATCGCCACGAGTGCTCCATCGCCACGCGGTTTCTATTCTCGCGCTCGTATTCCGTTGTCTCGTTCTCTTTTGTTTCTTCTCTGATTTCCAATCGTCATGTAGACGGGGTAACACAACCCAGGATCCAGGTCACAAGTGTTACATCTGGAGTGTTATTTAACATTAAAATAATTATTATTTAAGCTTGAGCGCACAGAGTACAAGAGTACGGAGTGCATGGTTTGTGGCATATGATATATCAACAATATGATGCACGCCAGGGCACTGAGCAAGGACAAGGTCAGCGAGCAAGGCACGGTGGACAAGGTGGACAAAAGGTCGTTTTCCTGTTTGGGGGTCAACAGGTTGATCGTGATGTTCTCTATTGTCTCTACATAACACTGTATTCTGATCATCTTTATTGATTAATTATCATCGCCGGTTTGGCGCGATCTATTCAAGCCACCAACGTCGCGAGTAGATGGTCGTTTTGTCCGATCAACAGTCTAGACCTCTGTTGATTCTGTAGCGAGCAATAGTCTCGGTAGATGCAAATGTAAGAAACACGATGCATTGACGGAAGCACTGACGCTGCCGATCTCTACTCGGATCAAACACAGCATAACTCAAACACAATATTGATTCCCCAACTGTCGCTATCATATTGAGATTATGACACTTGTGCTGCAGTGCGCTAGCCGTTGTTCCGTTATGCTTTAGCTGTCATAATTGCACTAAATCCAGTTCCCCAGGTTCGTCAACGTCTTTGTCAAACATGATTCATTATTTCATAGACTATTCAATATATCGATATGAACATCAACATCATCTGAACATAACATCTGAACTTATATAGTACCAAGCATTCGGAGTCAGAATGCATGCACTGCGGCTCAAGGTGTTATTCCAAAATTAGCACAGGGTTGTAAGCGTGCTTGTTAGTGGTGATGACTCGGGCTTGTGCAGACGGACGGGCGGTGGACGGCAGACGGCAGACAGCAGCACTAAGTTATGTACACACTCTCTCTCTAGAGAGTACCACTGTGGCTTGCGCATCCAGTAGTAGCAGTATCAGTATCATCCAATAGACGGGCAGAGGGAAACCCGACAGCTCGGTCCCGAGTAGAATGTAACTCTCTTATTCCGTGTACTGAGTATTCAAGTGCTAATACACTCTGGCAATACTTGCTAGCTATTTGAAGAGCGTCGTAATATTTCGTAGCATTAAAAGGGTTGCTTTCCGCGTGGATATCTGTGGCTTGATATGAGATGGGTGCCAGTCAGTGGTGGCCAATACGTTTTGCATAAAATCAAATAAATCCCCTAAATTGACCAAACAAAATGCAGATAAAACTAGCGACGGCAAATGGCGCAATAGATGGATGCCAAGGTACTCTGTACTGTATCTTTCTTACAAAGTACAGAGTACTGTGTTGTCCCATGAACTGCATCGTGAAATGAGCGTGATGAAGATGTGACGAGATACGCGTACATACGGCAGATTTCCGCTACGGGTAATAGTACGAGCAATGCAGAGTAGTACAGTAGCAGGGCCTGAGGTCCTTTTCTCTGAGTATGTACTTCACAGGCACGAAATGAAGGGCAGGGATCGCGACACAATGCAACGTCGGGCGCCTAAATGGTTGATGCGCAGCAAAAGAGTCGCAGTATTGGTACAGGGAGAATATTGACAGGGTTGCTGCCAGATTGATAATGATCATACACGTCACTGAAGCTGCTGTGCTCTGATTCGTGTGTTTACGGTCGCTGTGTATCATTTATTGATTTATCGATTCATCGATGCAAAGTTATGGCTGTTTTACTGTGAGATATTGCTGATATTGAAATTGCTCTGCCGCCGCCCGTCCCGTGTCATTTCATATTACTTCCCCGGTTCTCGTCTTAACGAGCGGTGACTTTACTGAGTACAGATAGAAACCAAGTTGCACAACTACGACATCGTGCTTGCCCCTTGATCACGAGGCGGTCTTGTCTGCAGAGTGGTTCACGGGGTTGCCAGGAACAAGCTGGTAGGTCAAGTCCTATTTTTATGTTTTATTTGATTTCATTTCTTCATATTAAATCCTACCCGTCTCACCGTCTCTACTCACTTGTACAGAGTACGCCTTTTCCATGCAGGAACACCCCTGAAGACAATCCTACAGGCCTGGCCATCCTGGCCTTGTTAAATCGTTAAAATAGAGGCCTTGTAGGCAGACCGGCCTCATCAGACCAGGGCATGACAAACTCTAAACATTACTAGGTCCGGCCAGGGGTATTCACCCGACAATTAAAGTAAACGACTGAATACCAGTTGCATCGAATACAACAGCCATCGATTCGATACTGCACTCGGATTTTCACTGGTGCCAACAGAGCCTCCAACGCCAACAACTAAAGTCGAACAATAAACAGTCAAATAGAAAAAGGCACACAAGAGGAAATGGTAACGAGATAGATACAGAGTAGTCTCTTGGAGACCCTCTCTCTACAGAGTGCTATCAGGTCTCAAGTCTGCCGGAAGGATTAAACGAAGGATCAGGTCGGCGATGTCTAGTATTAGTCTTTCAGTAAAGCACTTGGCTGTTAGACAGTATTTTCGTGCACGTTGTGGCTTCGTTTTGTTCTGCACTGTTCTGCACCGAATCCATCTTCTATTTGTTAAATTTACTTTCTACTCTTACTTCCGCGACGATCGCACTCTCGCTCCGCAATCTGTGTGATGCTAAAAAGACCGGATCACTCTCCGCTGGGCAGTTAACCGCAAGCGTTAGTAGGTAGAGCTAGTAGAGCTAGTACTCAGTAGAGATGAAGAATTGAGACCATGACGACCCCCAAACTAGGCGCGATATCCGTTCAACACGACAATAAGAGCCCACGTGAGACGGGTGCAGTGGCGTGTTTGATTATGACGGAGCAGCCACGGGATGCTATCGGCTTGCGACGGTAACACTTGAGACGGAGGATTTGTATTCCTGGATAGTCCTGTATTTACAGAGTATTGAGTAGCATTCATGTGGATGATACGGGCTCGGAAGATGTCGATGCCGGCCTCGTGGACATCAAGATATTGCCGACGGGGCTCTGGGTCCATACGAGCTGTGGAGGTCATGGATAATGCTGAGTAGAGTAGCAGCGGAAGAGGATGGCATTGGCATAGATACAAGGTCATCGTGATCGCTGTGAGATGAGCAATTCCAAGATGGAGGATGCTGTGAGACTCAACCGCTGTGCACTGTCATATCATACAGAGTACAAGTGACGACGGCGGGAATAAGGAGCAGACCGGCCACTAATTGCTAAATTACAGGGCAGTCTTTATCCGTTAGCGCTGCTCGCACTCCTCGCACTCCTCACTCCTCGTTCTCTCTTTGCACTCTCTGCTCTACAGAGTACAGTACCCATTCTGCCCAGTAAAGACTCTGTTAGTGGTCCCACCTCGGGGATGCCGCCCACTAGTCCAAAGATGGGCCAAAGACAACACACTCTCAGAGTACACATCGTCAGTCAGTAACAAGTCTCAGCTAATTCATACCCCCCAAATTCACGTCTTCACCGAACTCTGCCTCGCGCTCGCGCTTCCGCCTCACACAAATCCCCTTTTATTTTTTCACACACACAATGCATGCCCCTATTCTGTTAAACTATCCAAACACAATCTCACGCATTCTCGTCATTCTTATCTGTGGCACCGTTAGTGACGGAAGTGCGGATGTTTGAGCAGAGTAGAGCAGTACAGACTGCGCAAATAGTAGAGGACAAGCCGCTATCGCATTCATTGCCCAATCGGGCTTGCATGGATGAAAGGCAATTCAAGTCAATCTTCAACTCAAGCAAATAAAAATCAAAAGAGCTTCACAAAGATTGAATTGGGCAATCAAAATCAAATCAAATGTCTCACTCGATGCAAAACTGCTTTGAATTATCCCCTTCATTTACTACCATCATGCACTGGATGCACTGGAACTGGTTGGCAGTGTATCAGTGTATCAGTCTTCTGTCACAGTGGCATTCTTGGTTCTGCTTTCTTTTTCGTGACAACTGTACAGTACCATGTACTTCGTACTCAATGATACAGCACACTCCTCCTATTTTCGGTGTAAGTGCTGCATGTGCTTAAATAGTATGCATAAGTGTGTGTGTACGGGATCCCTCCCTCCCTCTGTTAGTCTCTGACACTGTTGGTGCTTGTCTCTTTTGCTCTAGTCTGTTTCTCTGTAGAGGGTGCTCACAGCCCTACTCTTGCAGTGTATCTTAGATAACTCAATTCAGAAATAGACCTCGCTACTGGACTTGGCTGCATGTGTTGTCCTCAAAGAGCGAATTAGTGCACACAACGGCAGACGTGGGATAAGCCACAGACTACTGCAGTCTGCTCCCTCCTTTTGTTTCTCGCTGGCACACTTGACACTCTGACACCACACACCTCTGCAATAACAGACGCGCGCCTGTCTCCATTAGTCAATCTTCTGTAGTCAACTTCTTGATCTTTTGCTGCGCCCCGATCAGAGCAGAGACGAGACGAAAAGTTGCTGCAGACAACTAACTCAAATTATATCAGAAGAGCCTCTATTCTAATTATAAACATGCATATGCAGGATGATGATGGTGACATTAAAATATACAGATTAAAGATCACGAGGTTGTGCAGAGATCGAGTAAGTCAGGCCGCAATAGTGACTCTCTGTAAGTGCTTCTAAGAGCCAATCAGGACACAGACGCCATATACATCAACACCTGTATTTTGTACCTCGTAGACAACGGCAATGAATGTCTTGAATGTCGTAATTTGGCCAAGCAATACGGCAAGGAACGGACAGGCTCAGTCACAGAGCTATGGCCAAAGCTATGACCTCTGGCGGTCTCATGTGTTGTCAACGCCCAAGTGGCAAGAACGCACAGTACTTTGCTCAAACCGTCAGTGCGTGTGATATCTTCATCTTTCGCTTGTTATTCTCGTTTCTTCATGAGCTTTGACTCGTCTTTTTTTGTCTGTTTGCCTTTTTGCCTTCAATATCACCAGCTTCAGCTCATCAGCTTCGTATATAGTTTCTTCTGATATTAATTTCCACAAACAAGTCCTGTGCATCTCTTCAGCATCAACATTCCAAAAGTGTTATCCTATGCCTGCCGCTGACTCTGGGGAAGCCAAGACCCAGCGACAGTGAACTTCTATTGAGATAGTAACATGTGTACTATTTCTGTGATATCGAGCACCTGCATTCCGTCGCTTCGACTGGTCTAGGCTGCGCCACTTCATAGGGCTGAGCTACCAGAGCTTGAGCTACTCAGTATTGAGCTATTTCGCAAAGTATATACTCTGTAGCATTCTGGTATCTTCTGCAACGAGCAGGAGTCGGTCAGCAGAATCGTCTACTTTGTACCAGACAATGTCTGACATTCTGGCGTTGCTGGCATTGTCGTACACTGGCCATTCAACTGTTCACCTTTTTGCAAGTGAACAATCACCCACGCAACGGTCATTTCCTGCTAAAACCGAGTCGTACCGGCCAATGTTCCCATCTAGTGCTTCTTTCCGAGCATTGGATTCCGCGCCTGGTTCCCATTGTTGCTTAATTCCGGGTTGCTGGTTGCTGGTTGCTCCTCTTCCTTCGCTCGTCCAACACCTGTAAGCACTTGCATGCAGCCCTATGCAAATAACAGGAAGAGGAGTGGGAGAGGAGCTGGATGAGAGAGATAGGAAATACGGAGGGATGCAAAGACAAATCGGGCATGTGAGAGCAATCAGCCCAATCCTCACAATACCGAGGAACAAACTAAGCATAAAGCAAACTCACGATAAAGCTTGTAGGGCTGTACGATGTACCTGACCCCACGCTCACTAATATTGCCTGATCAAATCCTCTTTACTTCGTACTCTGTGTGAAGAATAGGCTAGGACGAAACAGCACAACTCCGTCCGGCTTTATCTTCACCGCAAGTGTGACCGCTACTCTCTGGCAGTCGTGTCTCAGTTGCTGTTCTGCACTGCAACATACCTGTGTCTGTCGACTGCCTATCTGCACATCTGCTCATGCCCATCTGCTCATCTCCAGCGCCCAGCGCTCATCTGTCCATCATGGACAGCACATTACGTGGTATTGCAGCCGGCTGTGTCTTTCCACAGTGCCATCCTACATCATAGGTACTCTGTAAGATACCAGTAGGACAGTATTATGCCTATTCAGAAGGGTGTCTACCTTCTTTTGGCTTGTCTGCCAGCATGCTGCGCCCCAATTTCGTCCTAAAATAAGTATCAACGGCAGCGTGTGCACCTCCGCTGAGAGTGTGAGTGTGTACTCTCCACCGGTATCTTTGTACATAGACTATCATTTGCAGCAAACGTGCACATTCAAGACTCGTTCTCTGGCCAATCAGATGCTGTACAGACACGGCAGGATGTCCTCCCACCTCGACCTTGCAACACTGCAGCACCTTGCAAGACACCTCCCACCTCCTCCCACCTCTCCAATTAGGATTCACTCTGCGCTTGTACGGCTCTGGACTCCCGCCGTGACACCCTATTCCAAAAATGGAAATAGCCCTGTGTGGAGTAGCTTGTCCGCAGTGGCACAGGCACAGTACTCTGTACTACTTTGTACTGAGTCTCAAAGAGTGGTCGACTCCTGTCTCACCTCTTTGAGAAATGTGCTATTGACAAGTTCTAAATTGCATGGATATCAGAGCATGACGATGAATGATTCAAGCCGTTTATTTGAACATGTTTTCAAATTTTGACGCCGAGAAAATCAAACATCTCTTTTCATTAAATTCAAATTTTAATTAAATTAATCAATCTAAAAAGGGGTATACTTACATAATCAACGCCACACTTTTTCGTCTTCCAAATACTATCTCCTTGCCCTTGCCGCACATCTTGCCGCACATCTCGAAAAATGAATCACACTCCTGTGATAACTTGGTAATATTTCGGGTTCCGGGTATCTGGGCCCAAACACTAATGCTTACTGTGTTCGGAAATAACATCTACAGTCACAAACAGGATAATAGAGTATCAAGTAAGACGTATCAACACAGGGGTGGCTATTCAAGGTTCAAGCATCAGGGGTTGCTGGTAATTTGGTAAATTTGGGATAGACGGCATCACACAAGCCGTCATCAATACGTGTATTGATTTAGAGATCACAATATATTATGTATTTTTTTTTCGGAATAAAACACTAATATTTTTTTTTCAATTTGTTCTAAATTCTTGACAATATTTCTACAGATATCACGATGATTCTAAATATTGCACAAAATGTTTTAAAATATGAGAAGCTTCATGAGATTCTACAACGTATGCCACGCTCTGCTCATCAAGAGAATCCAATTGGGAAGCTTCTTGCGCGTACAACACAGTCACACAGGAACACAAGAATACGCAAACACAAGGGAGCAGATCGTTGGTCAATTATCAATTTGATCAATTTGATCAACAGATCGTTCGGAACTGTCGCCGCGAGAACGAAACAAAAGAGTAAAGAGTACAGATCATTCTATCGTCATTGCCACATCATTTGCGAGATCCTACCTGGTAGCCCCTTGCTAGTCTGCGATTTAAGACGAAAAAAGAATATCAATACAGGTGGTCAAGGATCCAAGGCGCGTGAAAACTTTTCAACTCCGCAGTATTTTATTGTTTTTCCTTTTCTACTGTTCTTGTCCGCAGTCTCGCGTCTTGTCCCCGTCCCATCCCCTGTTTTTCCTCTTTTTCCTATTGCAAACCCATTCGATCAATCGACTCCATCGACACTCTGTAGAGTAAATTTGTTTGTTCCGTCCTCTACCGCGAGAACGGACGGTACTTTTGAAAGTGCAATTTCAACGAATTTACTCTAATATCTATTTACTCTCGGGCTGTTCATCTCATTCATCTTATCTCGGAATATACGGATGCCGGTGGCGTCCGTTGGACAAGGTAAAAATAGGACGACGGTGAGAGTAATACTGGGCACTGCAAATATTATTGCAAAAATATTGCAAATATTACTGAGCATGCTGATTATCTATTGACATTACTATTGAGTATTGACGGGTGGCTGCTGCGGTCGAATGCTATATTGTGCAAGTATTGCTCGAGAACTTGCAAGATGCTCGCACAGCAGGGGTCGTGGTCATACAGGCAGTTGAGGATTAATTCCGCTGTACAGTACTGAGTAGAGGAAATCAAAGCCTGACCGGTTGTATCTGTATCTGCGTAATGCACTGTGACTGCAGATTATTCCAGATGCTGTAGAGATAGCTCTATTTCCCCCTTGGATTAAAAGTACAGATACAGGCGCTGTAAGCCAGCGGTACCAAACTTTGGACTTTTGCAATGCGGGCCACCAAATTTACGGGCCAGAACGACGGCTACTTTACTTAGTACAAGTCACATCCTGGCAGCGACCAGGGTAGTTGTCAACCTTGCTGCACTTTAATCACCTGCTATGATCTGCATGTCCATACGAATAATGAGCTGCCTTTGGTAGGTATTGTAGAGAAAGGATGAGGAAGAAAAAGGCAGAGCATCAAAGTGGAAGAAGGCAACAGCGAGATGTCCCGATATGGGAATGGAAGCGAGAGGACCACAGACGTCTGTATCCGCTGTCCACTGTATTATGTGCATACTATCTCTGATATACCCTCTGTACTCTGTACTGAGTGGTTACAGATGTTGAAGGAATACTTAGTATGGAGTAAAATCCATTGTAGGAGATGCCTGCCTAACGTCATCCTAGATCTGACGGGACTGCCCAGGATGTTTCTTTGTGTCGACAATTTTTACTGGTGGAGAGCAATTTCAAAGGAAAAGAGTCTGGAACAGGCCTCCATTTGTCGTGCAACTGTATCATGAATATTTGGGACAGACAGAGTACTCGTAATGCCAACACACAAGAAGACAAGGTATGAGCAGAATCGGGGGATAGGACGATCGGCACGGCACAAACCTGTGACCGGGGAAAGAGTTCCATTCGCCAAAGGCAACTGCATTAGCACTAGCAGAGCATTCTCATAATGAGTTTTACAGGGGAGAGAAATGAATGTCGTCAGGATTACGACCTTGTGCCCATTGCGACCCAGCAGGTCGGCGACCCAAAGATGATTTGAAAAACAAGGTAACATCGCGGCCGTGATCTCTATCTATTAGGGTATTTTGTCTATTGACCGGGATGAGGTTGAGATGAGAGTGAATTGAATGCTCAAATCTCAAATCAAAAGAAATGTCTCCAACTCATCCCTTGCTCGCTGTGCTCACTGACACCTGCACGATGCATGCATGTACTCAATGACACCAACTGACAGATAGTCTGCCGAGCATTGTTTCTTTTGTCTGCCATTGCTTGCTACCCCTATTTTGATTTTTCACTTAGGCTCTGCAATACGCTCACTCGCTACTCAATACTTCCCCAACCTCCTACCCGCCATGTCTGATATTGTCTCACTCATATATCAGTTATCCTTATCAATATGAGACAGTCGAATGAGTTTGAAGCAAAGAAAAGCAAATAAACACAAGACAGGTAAGAAATCAAAAGAAATCAAGCCATATCAAATACTCGCATGACGAAGAAAAAGAAAAGAAACAGAGGCCAATCTTTTGACCGCCACTTCTCGATCGGCATCTTTGCTTTTTCTTTCTCTCGTTCTGCTTGTCGTCGTCCCGTGTTTGCTTCTTCTGTGCTCCTCTTTTCGCCTCCCTCCTTCTTCCTCCGACTCCTCAAACGTGTTTGCCGCCCACGCGTACAGAGTAAACGTGCTACATTCCTGATAGGCATGCTCGGATGGATTAAAAAGGTCAAGAAGTGCACAACAAATATGTATTGTGAAACTACTTGCCCGCTCTTGGAAGGCGCCGAACTGCCTGTTTTAGTTTTAGTGAGGTAGAAGTCCAACTAGTATCTTGTCGTCGTCTTGTCTCGTCTTTTTTATTTGGGCGGGTAAAAAGGTACAAGTCTTTGTCAGTGTTAGTGTGTCTGCAAAGAATACATGGAGCAGATGCAGTGAGTGAGATTGCCAGATTGCGATTGCGAGATTGTCGAGCTTGGGGGCCTGCTAGTCCACAAGGCTGGCAGGGTTGTTTTGTCATTGTCTCGTCTTTTTGTGCCATCTATTGTTTTTATCCTGTCTCTGACCCTTTTTATTTTGTGGCCTCTTGATCCTCTGCCTTCTTTTCTTCACGGCGGGTATGCGAGTGCAGTTCCGGCGTCAGTACGGAGCACGCTGTACAGATACTCGATGAAGATCAAGCACATGCAAATAATATGTCATGAATTTTTTCTCTTCTTCCTTCTTTGTCTCCTTCCAACGCCGGATGTGTGGATTTCGACTAGAATGCTTCCTTTTCTTCCTTCTTTTCGTTTCGCATTTTACCAAGTATCCTCTGACAGCTCTACCCCTTTTCCGCATCTTTTCCGCGAGGCGAACTCGGCGAGTGATGGGCAGAGGTAGATAAACGTTTTGACAGAAGACACGACAAAAGGAGAAGAAAAGAATAAGCGAGGAAACGAAACGACACACAATAACGGACACGAACTAAATCTCAAACCGCGGCGTCTAGCGATCTGGAGCCGTCGCCGGCAAGCGTCTTTAGTTCTACGAATATGAGGCTACGCGTATGAAATACTCTGGCAGAATACTCAGTACAGAGTAGATACGGAGACAATCCTACACTAATTCAAATGGAAAAAGCCAAACCCACCACATACCCTTGAACCTGACCACTGCTCAATTCTCGGATATCGGCGTTGGGGCTCATTCTTCGATCTGCCTGAATCGTAGTAGTGGATAAGTGTACAAGTTCACTGAAATAGTGAGTAGTGAAGAAGCTAGACAAGGGAGGGCGGTTGTCAGTCATCTGTCACCGTCATGGCCATTATTGTTGCTATTGACTATTGTGAAAAGGACGGCCAAATACAGCATAGAGCAAGCTGGCACAACCCGATCGGGTCGGAGACTGTCTTGTTTTGTCAGACGTGTCGAGACTATCTCAGTGTGTTTCTGTGTAGAGACTAGACAGTGCTGTAGAGTGTCTTGGCCGTGGCTGTACTATTCTGCGTCTGACTTGAGTATCAACACTACAGAAGTGCAGTTCTTTTTTTAGACGTCCTTTTGATCTTGAATTGAATCTTGTTCAAATGTTTTCAAATATTTTGACTTATTTTCACAGTTCCCAGTATTCTTTCTGAATTATGCATATCACATGCTTCGCGCGGACATATCTGGATCTCATCTGGTGGATAAGTAGAGAGAGTGAAAGTAGAAAAGTAAAAATCAGCCACTCCGTTGTTTTTGACATCTTTGATTTTTCTGCTATATTTTTGTACACTATGCACTGCTGGCTTTCTTTTCATCGCGGAATCTCAGAGTTTTCCTCCGTACTCAGTGAATTACTCTGTAAAATCAACCACTTTCTACACTTGAGACCACATGGCCCTCAGTACCACATGTGCTCCGTCCATCGTGGATATGTGACTAGTAAGAATCGCTGCGGTACAGTAGGCCTCAAGAAAGCAAAGCGATGCGACGGAGACACGATGTGGCGCTGTTCTGTAGAAAGTCAATAAATGTCATAGGGCTCAGCAGGGCAGGCTCTTGCTATTGAAGCTATTGCACAGCAAAAATGCACAGCATGCACTAAAACAGAGCAAATACAGTAGCGTGGCGGGGAACCAAAGAGGGAGCCGACTCCACATGGAGACATGAGCGCGAACGGAAAGTCGCAGCTATTGTGATGGATAGTCAGTGAATAGTGCAGTGAATGGTGAGCAGTAAAGAATAGAAAAGTCTGACAGAATAAGAGTGCGAGATGATGCCGTAATGGGAAGGAGAAACGACAAAGAATCAGATGGCTGTAGAGCCAAAGTAGGGCCAACGGGCAGTTGAAGAATCAAGGTCGTCAAAGAAAGCAAAGAATCAAAGAGGAGACAACAACAGAGCCAACAGACGACTAACAAGCACTATCATCTAGACGACCGAGGCTAGATACTGGCAACTAGATGCAAAGATACGTCTTTCTTTGGACTGTTCCAAGTTATTCAAAACTATTTGGTCTTTTGCGTGTTATTCAACATTGGTATCATGAGGTGGTAAATGTATGATTCAATATTGAATCAATAGTTGTCAATGTCGCGTTGAAATACTGAGTACTGAAATACTAAACCAGCTATACAGGGTACGCCATAAAACACATGATATAGCACGTCAGTGCAGAGGTTGCAGCACTACGGAGGTCAAAGGCTTCGCCAAAGCACGTCCAAACATTACGGAGTACGGAACAGATGCAACCCTGAGGCCAGCAAGTACACACAGCAAGTACTGACAGAACTCACCAAATGAATACAGACTTAATACATTCATTATGATCCGCGGTGACCATTGGCAGGGTCTCTTCCGCAGTCTTTCGCTTCCTAGCTCCAGACTAGGAATAGTCGCGTTTGTGATTGGGGTGTTTGGGTGGAATGGGTGGAGAGGTCGGTATCTTGTTGCAGTGGTAGAGAATAGGACTAAGGAGAGAGGAGAGCAGTGAACGACAGACTGGACGTCAAGGCATACTCTGTAGGATAAGGACAGCGAGCACCCTGGTTGACAGGCGGCACAACTCATAGCCCATTGCCGGTAGAGCCTGTTAGATACTGAGTAGTTGTAGTTGAGTCTGGGGTGGTGATGAAGAGAAATAGAGTACGATGGACAGAGTATGTCGGTTCAAGTTATGCTTATGTTGATTAATTTGCATTTGTACCAACACGGCCCAGCTCTGCAATTCAAAGCTTCCCAATACTCGGGTCTAGAGTATCATTGCTGGCACAGCACGGAGAGATGTAAGCAAAGACACGGGATTGACGAAAACCAGGTTCACGGGAGGTGTACTGAGTAGGTTGGTTGAGCAGAGTACAGGTGATGCAGGTGAAGCATATTTGCAGAGGCAAAGCCGGGGAATAAATCAAATGAGATAATAGGAAATAAGAGACCAGAGAATAGAAAGAAGAAAAGAAACAAGCATAAGCAATACAAAATACAAATTCAAATTCAAAAGAAGATAAATCAAACAAAAGAAAAAGAGACGAGAAAAGAGGAAAGAAAAGAAAAGAAACCGATCCAAACGACACCCCCTTTCCCACACCTCTCCTCTCCACCCACAAGCCGTCTCGCATGTACACAACAAACAACACGCCCCCCCCCTGTCGACATTCAGATACCATTGATCCAAGCCTCTCTCTCTCTGCTGGCCTAGTAGGATAGGGCAGACCAGACGAAGTACTCCGTACTCTGTACTCTGTAGACTCCTCTTTAACATGGAGGTAAAAGGTAAAATGCAAAGAAAAAAGAAAAGGAAAAAAGACTAGACTATGGAGTAGAGACAAGAGTACTGAGTATCAAGCTCCAGTCTGTATCAACAACGAACCGAGTTTGAGTATATATCTCGACGGCGGCCCCATCTTCAACCTTGACCATTCCTGTCTTTGCCTTGTCTGTTTCTGTCTTTTGTATCTTGCTTCTATTTGAAGATATTCACATATCATCACCTTGCAGCGTGTTGCCTTTACTGTCAACTGCTCACTCTCGTTTCTTCCTGCTTCATCCAAGCACCTCGTCAACTCAACACTCGTTCAAGGTGTTGTGTCTTTACTTATACCAAGCTCAAGCAACCACAGCATAGCTAACTGCTCAGCTTGTTGACTTGACTCGCACCGCCGTATTTATCTACATCTACTCGAGGTCTCACTCTGCATTCCTCTCATCTCGCTTGCCTCCTTACTTTTCCTCTTATTATCCTCTGCTTCCCACTCCCCCCTCAAATATCACAATGGCCCACGGGTCCGACGATTACAACTCGCTCTATCCAGAGCCTCCTCTGGGCGTCTTTCACTCGCACTCGCCTGCACCGGTCAACCAGAGCATCAACCAGCACATGTCACCATTCTACCAGAACCAGCAGAATCAGATCCAGCAGAACCAGCGCCTGTCCCACGACTACTACGCCCACGGACCGGCCACCGCAAGCACCACGCCCACTGCCACAACACCCGTGCCGTCGTCCACGGCCTTTGAATTCGACGGCCTCTACGCAGAAACCTCGCTCACAGCCATGCTCGGCTCGCCCTCCATGTTCCACGAAGATCACCCCGACATGCGCACCTCCAGCCTGTCCACCGGCTCCGGCCCGTCTGCGCCCTCGTCCGCCGTCGGTTCGCCGCGCTCGCACCACAGCATCCCGCCCACCGCCGCGCCAGAGTGGCCCGCACAGGCAAACATGAGCGTGAGCCCCAACATTGTCCACCAGGGCGACTTTTTCGTGCCCGGCGAGTACAGCTTCGGCGGCGGCTACCACAACGACGAGTACACACCCACACACTTTGACTTTCCGCAGCCAAAGTCCTTTGTTGGTGAGTTTTTTTATTTTATTTTATTTTCCACTGAGGTTTATTGAGTGCTTTACTTTGAGACTTGAGACTTGCACTACCTCAAATTTCCCACTGCCCACCTCGCACATTGTGATACTCGGCGCCCAATAGTGCCGATTCTGGCCAATACGGGCCAATCGACAAGTCCACTGTGTTTTCGTGTTTTAGCGGGTTCCCCAAGATTATAGCGCTCTTACTAACCCCATCTACAGCAGACCCCTCGATCTTGCACTCGGAAGTCCGCTCCATGGGCATTCCCACCTTTGACTCCTTCACACTTCACCAGCAGCAGCATCACCAGCAGCACCAGCAGCACCATTCTCACTCTCACCCTCACTCCCACCCTCATCCTCACCCCGTCTCCTACGCCACCTCGCCCGCTCATTCGCCCCACATCAAGACCGACGCCCTCTCGCCCTACCCGACCAGCGCCGGTCCCTACGTCACCCAGTTCAGCCCCTTCCTCGCCTCGACTCCCATGGGCGCTGCCGGCAGCGGCAGTGCAGGCAGTGTTGGCTCGATTGGCTCGATTGGATCGATTGGCAGCATCGGCCACAACGACCGTGCCGGCTCGCGCAGCTCGTTTTCTTACTCCGTCTCCGGCATGTCTGCCTCGGCTGCTGCCGCCTCCGCCGCCGCCATGGCCGACGGCCAGTTCTCGGACGGCGAGGGCAAGGAGAAGCAAAAGTGCCCCTACCCCGAGTGCGGCCGCCGCTACAAGGACATCCGCGCTCACATGCTCACCCACATGAACGAGCGCCCCGAGAAGTGCCCCATCCAGACCTGCGAGTACCACACCAAGGGCTTCGCCCGCAAGTACGACAAGAACCGCCACACCCTGACCCACTACAAGGGCACCATGGTCTGCGGCTTCTGCCCCGGCTCCGGCTCGTCTGCCGAGAAGTCGTTTAACCGCGCCGACGTCTTCAAGCGCCACCTCACCGCCGTCCACGGCGTCGAGCAGACGCCCCCTAACAGCCGCAAGAAGGGCTCCGGCGCTGGCACCCCCGGCAGCGCCGCCGGCGTCCAGAAGCTCACCACCTACGCCGCTGACGCCACCGGCAAGTGCAGCACGTGCTCGCAGACCTTCAGCAACGCCCAGGAGTTCTACGAGCATCTCGACGACTGCGTGCTGCGCATCGTGCAGCTCGAGGACCCCGCCGAGGCCGTCAACGCGTCGCGCCTTGCCGAGGTCGAAAACGACTTTGACGTCAAGGTCACGCTGGAAAAGAACCAGCTGCCCGCCACCGAGGGCACGCCGGCCTCGTCGGCCGCCCCGGGCGCCGATGACGAGGACGACGACGACATGGAGTACGACGAGTTCATTGGCCACGGCAACGGCGGTAACGTCGACGGCGAGAGCCCGCACGACGCGCACGGCTCGCCGTCCAAGCGCCACAGCAAGCTTCTCGGCGGCGGCGGCGTGCAAAAGTCGCGCGGCATGACGCACTCGCGCGGCGGTGTGCCCTTTACGGGCAAGACGCGGTCGCGCCGCAGCCGGCAAAACTACCCGACGTCGTGGGGCTTTGACAAGGGCCAGATGACGATGCGCAAGCGCGTCATGACGGTGTTTGAGGGCCCGCGGCGGCTGGCCAAGGACGACATGATGCTGTCGACGGAGCACGAGGTGCGCCTCAAGCTGTCGGACGGCAAGGCCTATGTCACGGACCTGGACGTGCAGACGATGAAGCGCGCCGAGGGCTTCCTGGCGGCTACGGACGAGGAGAAGGGCGTCTGGGTGTCTGACGACCCGACCGACGACCAGCTCAAGCAGATGCAGGGTCTGTAGGCTTCTCTTCTCATTTCTTCTTTCTTTCTTCTCTCTCCCCTCCCACTTCTTCCTCTCTTTCTCTCTTCTCTTATACCAAAATGCGAGGCGCTCTGGATTCTTTTCGATGGCGGACAAGACAATCTACATTGATCTTGTCTATGGATTTTTACTTATACTTTTTTGATTGGGCTTTCTAATGACTTGACGCTGGGATTTCATTTCTATTCTATCAACGACGGTTCGGATATATTTATTGGATATACGGGATACAATCTCGAGGTTTATTTCTTTCATATTATTTCTTATTTCTCATTTCTCCTACATTTCTCCCATATTACAACTATATAACAATGTGTGCCAATAGTGTTTGTTTTCTTTCTTCCTGTTCTTTCTTTCTTGTCTGTCTTGTTTCTCATTGTCATTCGCCAGCTGCATCTACCTTGGTAGAAACGGCACGGCACGGTTCGGATACCCTTTTTAATTGTCAATCAATAAACTTTAACCAATCTCATGAGTCAAACTTAATCAAAAGTGCAAGTGAGGCTGTTCAATGATCTAGAGTGAGAAAATGCAAGATTATTTGGCGGTGTATTGGGGCAATACTAGGCGATGCGCCAGCCTTACCCACCAAAGCCCCGCGATGAGCATCACAACTGCGGCTATCGTGTTGCTTTGCTTTTGATTGTTTTGATTTTTATAACTCATTTCATCCACTGAAACTTAACATAACATGTCTCTAGTCGCCCGTGTGTCTCTGACCGGCGAGGCCGAGGTCGACCCGGAAGACTACCTCTTCTCCGCCCTCAGCGTCATCTTCCCGGACGACACAACCAACCAGCACGGCGACGCGGACCATGGCGTCCTCTACACCTCGCCGCACTTGCCCGAGCCCATCACAATGTCTGTAACAGACCCAGAGGCCGCTGACGACCGCAAGCTGTTTAGCCATTTCCTCTGGAACGCCTCCCTCATGCTCGCAAAATTCGTCGAGGCCGGCACCCTCGACGCCGCCGAGCAGCGCACCGACGACGCCAGCAAGGCCATTGCCGCGCTCAGAGCATCGGGGCCCGTGCCCGTCACCGAGGCCGACACCGTCGTCAGCCAGTACTGCGACGTCGCCACCGAGTTTAACATTGCCGGCCAGTCCACCATTGAGCTCGGCGCCGGCACCGCCCTGCCGTCCATCATGTCTGCCATGCTCGGCGCCTCGCGCGTCACCATCACCGACTACCCCTCGGACGTCGTCATGGAAAATCTCAAGGCCAACATTGGCCGCAATGTGCGCACAGACCCGGCCGGTCCCGGAAAGAATCCAGCCTCGACGGCCGATATCACCGTCGACGGCCATGCGTGGGGCGAGTTTGACACGGACGTCGCCCGCGCCGGCCACCATGCCTACGACCGCGTCTACGTCTGCGACTGCCTCTGGATGCTCTGGCAGCACGACAACCTGCGCAAGTCCATCAACTGGTTCCTCAAGGATGCCGACCAGGACAAGGAGCGCAAGGCGCGGTGCTGGGTCATTGGCGGATTCCACACCGGCCGCGAGAAGGTGGCGGCGTTCTACGACAAGGCAGCGCTGGACGCCGAGGACCTCGAGATTGAGGCGCTGTGGGAGCGCGACTGCGACGACCAGGAGCGGCCGTGGATGGCGGACCGCGGTGTGGAGGACAAGACGGAGCGGAAGCGGTGGCTGACTGTTGCCATTCTGCGCCGGAAGCAGTGAGCCTCTTTGAAGAGGGAGAGCTAAACTACACAAGACAAGTCTCATTTGGCAGATGTCTTATCTCACAGCACACCGCCGGAGGGTCCGTCACTTAACCTGGTCGAGTATACTCCCAGGAAAAAGAATGAGTGACGCCAGCCCGAGTCAAGAAGCATGGCACAAGACACTCTCTACTCGGTATCGACCTATACGATGCACTGAGACCTAGACGAGCACTTACACCTCGACACGGGAGCCTGCATCTGGCCTGTGTCTGTCCTCCGGTTCGAGCCGAGTCAGACAGAACAGCCTCGTTAGGCAGAGCACATGTGATTGTGCAACTGTAAGCAATAGACAGCTATATAAGCATTTGTCTTGCTTATAGATACGATAGGAAAAGCCTATACTAGAGGTTGCCACTTGGATTTTAAATATCAGACAAATAGAAAATAATCAACATCGATCAGTAATAGTTTTAAATTATCAAGATTTTATTCGTAATTAATTCTGTCCATGACAAAGGAAGGCTCCTCACTGGATAATGACTAATCCACACTAGCAGCCAATGCAGGTGCAGCCTCTAATGCAGCTAATGCAGCCTTGCAGGCCAAAACCGATTAATAGATTAATCGAGGCGGCGGCATCACTTGTTCAAGAAGCTCATGATAGAAACACAACACTGGTTTTTAATCATACAGATGAACTATTTAAACTCCTGTGAAACGCCGGATGCGCCCTCTTTTTGCTGCAGTGAACATCCAGAGACATGCAAAAGCGGAGGTGTGGTTGTGGTGAGGTTGAAAGGTGAGAAGAAATAGAAGAAATCATGCAAAATGCAAAACAAGCCAACGTATGAAGTGTAAGTAGAACAGTAGAGAAAGGAAAAAACGCAAATAATGATGAAACACCCAAAAAGCCCTGATATAAACCAAAACAGTATGAAAAACACAGCAAGCCAGAAATCAAAACGGAACCACTCTAACCCGAGAACTCCTTCTGCAGGTAGACGGCGGCCACGAGGGCGTGGTCACGCTCGTATGGCTCCAGGGTCAGCTGCTCCTTGGGGAAGAAGCGCGACTCCTTGAGCTTCTGGACTTCGCTGGCAAAGACAACCTCGGGGGCGGCAGTGGAGTCGACACAGCTGGCCTTGACGGACTCCAGCAGACCACCACCTTGGCGCAGGAACATGCTGGCGTTGAGGGCGACGATACGGGCCTGGTCGGGCTGGGCAACATCGGAGAAGATGACGTCGACCATGGGGACGAGGAAGCGGTACTTGAGGGGGTGACGGGCGCTGATTTGTTAGTACTTGTTCGACTAGCTGTACTTTAGACTCGGCAAAAAAACTTACTCCTGGACAATGGGGACAATGTTGGGGCGCTTGGAGGCCATGTTGATCAGATCACGGCCGGAACGGTGGGAGAACTCGACAGCGTAGACCATGCCGGTAGGGCCGACAAGATCGGAAACGTGGGAGACGGAGGTACCCGAGGCAGCACCCAGGTACAGGACCTTGGAGCCGGGCTTGATGAACAGGTTGTCAACACCGCCCAGAATACCAGCAGCCAGCTTGGAACGGAAAGGGTTCCAGATGCGGTACTCGACCTTGCCGGCGGGAGTGCCGTCCTCGTTCTTGGTGGTGTTCTCGACAGAGATGCGCTTCTCGCCGTAGACAGAGACACCGGGGGCAAAGTTGGCAGTGGCCAGCAGATCCTCCTTGCCACCGCGGGCAACGAAGACACCCTTGTGACGATGGGGCTCAACAATGACCTTCTTGCCACCGGCAGCACCGCCGGCAGCACCACCGCGACCACCACGGGCGCCGCCACGGCCACCACGGCCAGGGGGGCCACCACGGCCACCACCGCGGCCACCACGGTCACCGAAACCACCACGACCTGTCGCATGTTAGCCACCACTCGGAATCTTGGGAATTGGACGCGCCGTCTGCGTCTCGAGGAGCAGACGCTGCCATTGAGGGCTGCGCATTGGGCGCATTGCGCAATCAGCGCGGAGAGAGAGGCTTACCACCACCACGGCCACCGCCGAAACCACCGCGGCTGCCGCCACGGCCACCACCACGGTCACCAAAACCGCCACGGCCACCGCCGCGACCACCACGATCACCACCGCGAGGAACGAAGCCCATTGTTGTAGTTGGGGGAGCTTTGTTGGTATAGAAAGAAGGAATAGGAGTCCGCTCGGATGTTACTCGCAGAGAGGATGTGAAGGGATTCGACGATGTTGCGTTTTTGGAGATGCAAGTCTTCAAGACACTGGAGAAAAAGAGCGAGGCGGAAGGCGAGAAGAAGCGAAAGAAAAAAAAAGTTTGGACGCTTTGCCTCTACCGCCCATGGAGCTACAAAAAATTTTAGTTTCCGCCTTTTTCTGCCGCAACCAATCGATGTGTGACGATAAGACCCACAGCGGACAAATCATTTTTGCTTGATCCGCTTCGATTCGAGACTTTGACCCACTTCATATGCACGTCTGTCACGGGAACTGTCAGATGATGTGCTGACAAAGATCAGCCTGAAGTGGGTCAGAATCGACGCTGTCTGGCCCATATTTTCTGTAGGGCAGGTCAACCCTAGCCCCTCCGACGTGAGAGAGCCTGCCCGGGCCCAAAGGTGGGAGGACAAAATTTTCGCAATTCGAGGGTGTGGGCCCACTCACTGGCTCACTGCCCATTTTGCCTTGCCTAGTCCACTCCAGAAAAAATTATTGCAAGTATCGATTTTCACGAGAAGTTTCGCACTCCCAATTCCCGTTTCAATCCATCAACACCAACATCACCAACCACCATCTTCACCACCAAATCGACAAGATGGTAAGTCGAAATGAACTGCCAGACTGCCAGACTTCCGCCGACCATGCTGCCGTCGTTATTGTCCTGCTCTCCCTCTGTCCCGACGACAAACCGTGCGTTCATGCGGCACCAAATCGACACGACCACACCGAAAGAATGAATCACCAGAAATCCGACGACAACTTCTAGAACGATGATACGCCTGCACCGAAGAGAATGAGCGCAAATGCGTGTCTGCGAGAGAACGAATGCGTTGCCGATACGAATGGAGCGCCGAGTGCTGATTGAATCCTGGGTGTGAGGTGGGGGATGGACTTTTGGTGTTCGATATGGACAACGCATCTCCGCCACATCCAGGAAACGACATCTACCATCGAATGCCTGCATTTGAACAGACACGCCGACAGACAGACGACTTGATTTTGATACACGAATGACGACACGAGCGGGACATGACACATTGAGCAGTATTGGGAGCGGAAGTTGTGACGTTGTGGGATATCGATATCCTGCATCTGCCACAGGCCTGGACATGTGCCTCGTGCACAATGCCATCATGGCATCACACTCAGACTGGTAAACTAACGTCAACCTTCAGGTTCGCTACGCCGCCACGGAAATTGCCCCCGCCAAGTCGGCCCGCGCTCGCGGTGCCTACCTGCGTGTGTCCTTCAAGAACACCCGCGAGACCGCTCAGGCCATCAACGGCTGGAAGCTGCAGCGCGCTGTTACCTTCCTTGAGAACGTCAAGGAGAAGGTCGAGGCTGTCCCCATGCGCCGGTACGCTGGCTCCACCGGCCGCACCGCCCAGGGCAAGCAGTTCGGTGTCTCCAAGGCCCGCTGGCCCAAGAAGTCCGCCGAGTTCCTGCTCGGTCTTCTGAAGAACGCTGAGGCCAACGCCGATGCCAAGGGTCTGGACACCAGCAACCTGGTCGTCAAGCACATCCAGGTCAACCAGGCCCCCAAGCAGCGGCGGCGGACGTACCGTGCTCACGGTCGCGTATGTATTCTCCTTTGACTTCCTTTTGACGACCACGCTAACAAACCAGATCAACCCCTACATGTCCAACCCCTGCCACATTGAGCTGATCCTGACTGAGGCTGAGGAGACTGTTGCCAAGGCCGAGAGCACCGTTGCCTCTACCGCCCACCTGTCCTCAAGACAGCGTGGCCAGCGCATTGCCCGCGCCCTGACCGAGGCATAAATGTCTCGCCAGGTGTGGTGTGGTGATGAAAAAGTTTAATGGCAGTCTTTTTTAAATCTCTTTTTTAAACGGAATGACCATGTGTATGTATGTGTATCAATCGGCGTGCATGGTGCATGGAACGGAAGGAGAAACTGGGCTTGGACTACAAACCGGGTCAAGGAGGAAGACCACAAAAGACAAACCAAAACCAATATTTCAAAAATTTGCAAAGAGAACAAATCAAAAAAAAGTTACGGAAAACTACGAACATGTTTCTCTGGAGTATCGGCCGCTACTGTTTTGTTTTTTCAGATCGAGGAATTGCATAATTCAAAGATTTTTAAATACTTTTTTAGACATGCTTTGTTCTCTGCTTCTATCTGTTGGTCTTGATCTCTCGACCGCACTCCCATCAAATCCTTGCCTCCACGACCACACATCACTACAGCTTTTTTGCTATGACGAAAGAGAGCATTTGAGAGAGGATATGAGGGGATATGCGAGGATACAGGAGAGTATGAGGTTTTCTTTTGTTCTGCCTTTTCTTTTCAACTGTATTTGAAAGACTTCAACAACCACGGGCGCAAGGATGTATAGCGAGGACAGTGGCCTTTGATTATGGTGTCTGTTGCATATTCAATACAAGTAAATTTTCATTAATTGCTACCTGAATAGTTATCATCGCGATGTGCCCGAGTTCATGATGTCGCTTTGTCGATGTGCATGACTAAGCATTTCCTACTCGACGCCACCTGTGTAATCCCAATTTATGCTACAATATCTTGAGGCCTCACCAAATGTGCTGTGTGTTTTCTTTTGGATGAAAAGGAGAAGAAGTTCGTATCATGTTATGGCCATGGACGAATATAATTATATTGTTTTGAGCTACAAATAGTAACAAAATATTTTTGTAAATAAGTACAACTTATCGTTGATATTTAAAAGTTTGAGAAGTAACAAGCAGATGTTATAAACCAAAAAATGAAATAAAAAACTCCAAACATGAAACAGCCAGAAATCCCCAAAAATACAAACTGATACCCAACGCAGCTGTCCAATATATTATAAAATAATCCCAAAACAAACAAACAAAGTCATAACCACATCCTGTGTGATACCGAGGCGTTCATCATGAGTCAAAGCATACCGATCCCGGGGAAAAAATAGAAAGAAGAGAGAGAACATAAGACAAAAACAAAAAGAAAAAAATACACAAAAACATACCGACTTCCAACAAGATACAACCCTGTGTGGCCATCAATACTGTTGGAACTGCGTGGCGTACGCCTCCTCGCGGCATTGATCGACAGCTCCCCGGATGATGGGTACGTCTTCTGCCCTAAGCTGGCCGACGAACTCAACTGCAAAATTGTGCTCGATGGGATGGATTTTGGAGTAGTTGATCCGGGAGGTCGTGTCTAGCTGCTCGGTAGGGTTGATGGGCTCCATGCACACGGGCTGAAAGCCCAACGCACCCTCACCCTCCACCAAGTCGGGCACTGCATTCCCGGAATACACCATGCCGTGGTCATCATTGTGAGTGCCGGGCTTAGAGCAGCCTCTTCTTCCGTAAGTGACTATAGAGCTGAACTTGTTAGTTTCAACATGCCTCAAATAAATATGACGGGCAATTGACATCGTACATGCAATCGCTGTGGCCCCTATGTGTAGATACGACGATGAACCGTCTTTCTTTCCGGAAGATATTATTTGCTGTACCGGAGTAGACTGTTGTTCCGATGCCATGACCTTTTGGCTCAGACCAGTCCAAAACAAATACCTGAAGTAATGTCATCAGTTATAAGCCCAAAATCTGTGAGAATGTTCGATTCATGTTATACCTTGCCGGGAACAAAAGCAGAAGAGGGATGCACCCTCAGACCTCGAGCTGAACAGCTATATGTTAGAAATACACTCTTATGATAAAATTACATTGTATGATTATATCGTTAATACCTCGATTTGATCTGCTAGAACGGCTGCCTCTTGATGGGCGGTGTGAGGGATACTCAGAGCCATAGTAATCTACATTGCGAAGTGTTAGAATAAAGTCTGCCGGGCATACTGATAACTTTTTGGGGGGAGGGGGATAACTCTACGAACCTTGGTATCCATGGGAATACTCCTCACTAGGCGCACCGTAGGCGGGCTCATTCCATAACTGCTCGCGGTCTATGAATGGTGTCAGTATCGATAAAAATGTAGGCCAGCCTGTCTTTATCTTTCCCGTAGAATATTGCCAAAACCAGGCTCTGTTCTTTTTTCACAACTACCTTCTTGTTGGTACCCAAGGGCGTAGTCGGTGTGGCCATTGGCGAAGTCTGTTGAAGCAGAACGAATTCCGTGTCAGTTTATTTTTCTGTGTGGCTTGATTTAATGGATGCAACTTACCAAATGCTGGGGCATTATCTGCTTGCGTGCCATAGTAGTCATGGCTGCCATACGCTGTGGATGAGTATGTATCGGCGTAGTGATGCGGTTGTTGTTCTTGGGCCTGGCCATAATGTCTTTGATATGAGTTCTGGCTTCCAGTGGCCCGGTCATTGGTCCCGTTCAGATGGTGTTCTTGACGGCTTGATGTATAATCGCCATCATGTGTGTCTCTCATGTAATCATCACGGCGCGGGTCAAAAGCGCTCCGTGGATCGGCGGCTGTGTTGCCGTTCATCTGGTCGTCTGGCATCGTCAATGCGGCGCCGGCGTCGCCGTCCGACATATCGTCTGCTCTAGTCAGTACATGAATCTGCGAAGAAATGTTGCACGCGTTTTGCGAAATAAGGCACTGCTCACTCATCTGATTATGAACATCATGTTTGATGTGGCTTTCGTGGTTGTCCTCGTTCGTGTCATCTCGGTGACCCCATCCAAGCTCTGTACCGTAGTCGTTCATCCCTGTGGGCCGTTGGACGATGAAGTGAGACCAGCACCACCCCAGCGATCGTATTGGGTGGTGATATGAGGTTTTATACTTAGGAGGAGAATCAAGAGAAAGATTTCCAGAGAGTCGGGGCAGCAGGAACCCTTAATACTAAGGCCGCAGAGAAAGTATAGGGATGCTCCAGTTCTTCTTCACCAGTTATAAGATAGGGCGCGCTCTAACTGAGTTGTGCAATTTGAAGCAAAACAAAATGCAATAGACAACTGGCAAGTACTTCATGTAGACCGATGGCGGATAAAAAGGAGCAAATCCTGCGGCTACAAATGAGAGGATGGCACATACCTATTGGCCAAAGTTTGAGTGGCCATGATGCAGAGCCAAACGTGTGGTGGGGTCTGGAGTAATGGCCTGGCCATTCGCATTCGCCCAGGCAGTTATTCTTGTCTCCTGATTGCGAGATATGCATACTGAGTGCCCGAGCCTATGCAGGCCTGCAGGTGTAGCAACAGCGCATCATCTCACCAGCGCATCTAGTGCAGCAATTGGCTCCGGCTTTCGCGGCAGGTTTGGTCCTGTGATTTGTGATATGGTCTGCATAAAACGAGAGGGCGGCGGGGGTGGACGACCTGTCGGCGCTCTTCCGAGGTCCCTGTAAAAGATGTGATGCCACCTTAGCCATGCTGGTTTATGGTTCATAATCGTGGCATAGCCCGGAAGTTGTATCCCAAATATTTCGCGACGAAAAGGCCTGGTCTTGTTAGCATGCCGCTTGGCTCTGGTAACTAACTGGTGGTGGAATGGCCGCCTGCATTGATACCCGAGAGGGGTCGAAGCTGACTTTGCAAGGGAAGAGAATAAGTGGGGGATGCTGCATCAGCTGTGAGAAGGCATTTAAAAGTCGAAGACAAGGAACGGATCTCGTTGTTGAACTGGAAATGAATGCTTATGATACTTGGAGCTTAGTCATTCAATGTAAACAATCATTTTGGGAAGTAAGCGAGCACCGCTCTTTCCCCCCGAAAATCCTCAACAAATTGGGCGATGTGGTTGTATGAATCACGAATATAGAAGGTGCACAAGGCGCTTTGCGTCGTACTTGCCGTAAAGTGCCGTAGATGCCCTCTTCGCGAGGCCCTGTTTACGCGGCTGAATCTCGTCTCTCTCTGTCTCTCTCTCTCCCTTCTTCTCTTTTCCCCTTAAGTGCCAAGTATGGATGACTCGAAAGTCCAAATTCCAGTCACACAGCAGGTCGAAGCAGCCGTCAGCCTTGAGAGATGATTTATTATGGTTTAAAGCTATTTTGGACATTTCCATCGTTTCTTGCCCTTCTATCGCCTGTCGCGCACGATGCAACACCACCAAAATAGTCGGAGCAGGATTTCTTCGCAACCCAAGATCAGGGCTTTGGAAGACCTGTGAGCCCTTGCGATGTCGCGGAATGGCGGCCAGCCTCGAGACAGAATGAGACACACATCTGCTGTTGAGAGCGCCGAAGGGCTTAAGAGTGAGATGAATGGTCGCGCTGCACCAATTTATTGCAACCAACTGACTTTGTTTCATCTCAGCGAACCGACTCTGATTTGTCGCCCTGTTTTGAGGAGGCCCCCCCCACTCCATAATTGGCTGAAGACCAGGGCGGCTTTCAGAGGGGGGCTCGGGGACAAGACGTCTTCAACTTCTCCAACATATGACCAAAGCTGTTCTTTCAAATGTGCGATTTCTGTTTTTGACCTCTGACCTTTGGTACCCTTACCCTCTGGGCGGCTGGCGACTTTCTACCGAGCGTCCTGAAGTATCCGGACACTTTCTGCCTCATATCTGCATCTCACCTACTACCTTGGCCGCGATCACTCCCGCCGCGCCACGCATCACCGGGTGCCTCTTTTGTCTAGTCTACGTTTTACGTACGTTCAACGCTTTTTTCCTCATGTGTTTTACAATTCGAAGTAAAATCCGAAGCTCTTCGTTCTCTTTTTTCTTTTATTATTCACCTACATCTAATACTCTTCAAAAAAAAAGCATCAGCTGCATGAAATTCAGCCGAGCACTACTCATCCCTAGCGGCCACTTGGTGACTGGAGAGATGCGCAGCAGTCATCACAATGGCACGGGATATCAACATACCGCTACAGAGACCAAGAATTGATGACGGAAGCTCAGGCGACTCGGGACAACAGTCCCGGCAATCCATACAGCACCGAGAGGCTCTAATGCCGGCACAGCTCAACCTTCCTCACAGGCTCGCTATGCACCAGCTGAGAAGAGGCAATGGCAATGACCCCAGGCATGTACTTTCTGAAAGCTCGTCACATAGTAGCCAAAATGAACGTCAAATCAGACGTACAGGCCCTGCCCGGACGCCAAATGGCGTTACAATCACGAGGAACGGCCTGCAATACCTTGCTCACAGAGCCCAGAACAACAGCATCACCGGGACAGGACGTGACAACTCCAGTGACAACTCCAGTGATGACGAGACAATGTCTGCGACTTCAGCTGGTCAGCAGGCAGAACGAGGGCGATGGTCTCGCTTGATACACCGATCGACAGCCGCAGACAACGCGTTTTCGGAGGCTGCGGACCGGAGCGGGATATCGGAGTCCCTGCAGAGAGTTCATGACAAACGAACGGATCTTCAGCGAGAACGCCGAGCTTTGGCGGGCGTTGAGTCAAAACTCAAGAAAATAAGGACTGAGAAATCAGGCGTCGACCAAAAGCTTCATTTGCTGACGCTATCTTGTTCGATGAACGACACGGTGCCTCCTCGAAAGGAGGTCATCAGTCTCTATTCTACGGCCCAACAACTTCAAATGGAGTGCGATGCACTGGAGAGCAAACACGATGATCTGAAGTCGAAACTGGAGCGCAAGACAATCAGACTGGAGGCTCACGAGAATGGATTACTACGGAACTTTGCCAGCGGAGCAGCGGAATCCCATGCGAATGCGAGCGGTATCATGGAACGGCTTCCCAATAATTTAATGACCGCAGGAGCAAGGCACCAGCCTATAATACAAACCGGAGTGGAACCAAGGCAGCCAACGGAACCAAGGACACCTATCCAGTCGACTCGCGCACAAACGAACAAGACACTCTCACCTCAAAAACGGCGCGAAATGAGATCCGCCCTGATGGGCATAAGTAACGAATGTCCCCGGAACGAGCATCCCATGTTCGTGAAGCTACTACGAACTATCGGCGAGCTCAATTTAGCCAAGGAAGGACTTAACGAGCTTGAGGCCGAGCGAGACGAGATTCTCTATGAATTGCAGAACACGATACTACGGGAGCGGAGCAGGACAGGAGCTAACTACAACGCGGTCGAATTGCAGGTTGCTCTGAGGGGTGACAGCCGGTCTGCCAATTTCAAGAAATTGTTCGCGGGCTACCTTGCCGCGGATGACCTGGATTACTTGCAAGGCTGGTACATAAAGTCGGAAGATCTAAGGGCCAAGATATCGGCGAAACAACGACAGGTGGACCAAATGCGCATATGGTGCAAGGAGATGGACCTCTTGCCCAGCTATATGTCATTTGAGGAGCAGGAAAGCGTGCTCGGGGCGGTGATTCAAAGGGAGGAGGAAGCTGATGCGATCGGCGAGGACATAGATGCTGCCCTTGAGCGCGCAAAATTTAGAGACCCCAGGATAGTGCTTGCACACAGGGGTTTCCCACATCTGCTAACGAACCCATGCCACCTGATGGCTCGCGTGCCCATGACGGCCAAAGCAGCCGTTTCTCGGGCATTCAAGATGCCCGACGACCACCCAGACAAGCCACGGGCCAAGGCAGACGGCATCAAGGAGTATGGCATTGAGACGGTCCTCGAGCGCTTTGTGGAGGGCAAGAAACCCGACTTTATCAACCGGTGGCTGTTGCAGCAGCTGCGCATGTCGCCACTGGAAGCGGTGCGACTGTTCATGATCATGTCGGACATCTTGCGGGTCTACAACGTAAAGAGGTGGCAGGACGATGTGATGTACCACTGGTCCTTGGACGTGACCAATGAGAGGAACAACTACCACTCTATAGCCGGGTCCCTGGAGACGCCAGATGGTCAAGTCTCTGAATCAATGAGCAGCCGCGCCCAAGAAGAAACTGTCCAGGAGATATGAAGGCGTTCGATCTTATTTCTTTGTCATCCACTATTTTGTTTTTCTATTTTTTGTCATGTCTTTCATTTTGAGTTTCCTGTTCTACATCTGTTTCCCTTGATATCCAACACTCTCTATTCTATATCTCATGTGCTTTTTTGTTTTGTCTTAAAAGGAGGACTGTTCTATTGCATCTCTCGAGCCTGGGCTGGGGCGGCTTACGTTTTGCGAAAAATTTCTATCTCGAGTAATTTCTGTCCCTGATGGCAGCTCTCGTCTGTTGGTATCGTTCATGTTGTACTATTTTGTATCGGATTTCCTTTTATACCACTATAAATCTCGTCTTGTTGGTCTGTGTGCTTTTTTTTACGTTTTCTCATGATTACTACTCACTATAGACAAAAAATCCGCTTCAACTAGACAGATCATTCCATAGAATAGATACAGTAAGTGGTGATTGTGATATGAGAATTGGTTGAGACTAACACCAAGACGGCGCTAAGCTAATACGGGCCGGGCCACTGAGCGCTGTTTAGTGTTAGCAGTTGCTGCTCTGTCTCTCTCTACGAGACTCGAAGCATCACCCTCATTTTGATCCCTCTTTGGTTTTGTTTGCTGTGTATTAATCAACCAATATTGAAAATATGCCGCCTTGGCTTATGCTGTTCTATTCTTGGCTTTGTTTAATGCCCTCACTGCCGGCACGCAGAACCCGCCAGCCGCGGACCGCTCGAGTGTTCCGTCCCGACGAGGACGAGGTGGTTTCTATGAGAAAGTTTGGGACGCCAAAGGATGCCAGCAGCCGGTTTGATGTGACAGGCAGTTTATAGTGCTATTTATACTAAACAGTGTAATGTGCAACATGCAAATACTAAACAGTGCAATTTGCAACAAAGTAGGCTGGCTTGAGCCGGGGCCGAGTTTGGGATGAGAGAAATGATTCGGATGTGATCAATTGCCACGATATCTTGGCAAGACGTGGGCGATGGGAGATCACAACAATGGCTTTACAGATGATAGAGAGACGAGGAAAGAGATAAGACTGATGATCAAGAAGTCCAACCAAGATGCGATGACTTCTTTGTTTGCACACAAGTAGAATAATAAACAGGGTAATTGGCAGGCTGTTTATTTGGATATTCTTCAGCATGCGTCGCATTTTAACTGAAGGTATCACGAAGCCAATGTCAGTTCGAAAGATCACGGACATTCTTAAAACACGTCGAGATGCTACGCCGTAGGAACGGAGCGAGACCGAGGTGATTATGTCAGCTGTTTTTTTATCCGTATATTTCTTGATTATTTGACTGTCACAGGTCATGCATAAAGTCTTGGCAATGGCAGGTGATGAAATACAAATGCGTGTCCTTTACAAAAGAAATCAATATTGCACGACAAGTGTCGTCAACTCGGATGCACGCGCTTCCGGCATCCCTCTTCTATTAAGCTCAATAGAGTTAGACCCGTCGCCAACGGTAGCTGTGCGCTTTGTCTCTCAACTCATCTTTGGCGACCGTCTGGCTGTTTCAGGCGTGCGTGAGGTCGACGAAAAGCGGGGCGAGCAGCCGCAGATCAGTGCCAGCTGTACGAAGTAGGAAGTCTTGATACAAAACATGAACGCTGTAGAAATACAAAATACAATGTCGTCTGAAATAAGGCAGAGCTGAAGACACTCTGACAGGGCATGATTGGTGGTGTCCTGGCCTGGTCTCCTTGAGCCCCGTTACAGGAGCACTGACAGAAAGGGGACATCAGTGACGAGACGAGCAGCAGAAATGGGACACGGAGGTGAGCAACGGGGTCTGCTGTGTCCTATTTGTGACGTTGGATGCTGTCACGCGGAAGTTAACAGTGGCTAGACCTGTTGAGAGTATCATTGTTGACAGAACTAGCAGCAGATTACTCAACAGCACTTCCAGCATTTCTAGTATTACCATACTGCCCTGTGACCCGTACCTACAAATCACCGCCGCAAGGCTCGTTGTCTGCCGAGTCGCAGCCATGTCGCGGACCGTTGCCAAACACCAACCTGTGCTCCTGGGCTTGGCACGTTTCCCATTTTCCTGTTCTTACCGTAGACAAGTAGACAGCTGAGTGAAGCCTACATCGTTTGAATACACAAACTCATACTGAGTAGAACAATTACAGCAGGCCAAGAGGCTAAATGGTCAAGACTTTGGCTTAATCTTGTCTCGGAGCTTGTTTCTATCCGGGCCATCTAGACCTTGCGGCGTTTGTCTTGTGAGCCGGTATTTGATCTTCCTACTCTCTATTGGGCTACCACTGGCAATCTGCATCTTTATCCATTTGCAACGGCCTCTGGCTGTCTCCGATGTCTTCTGACTGTTTTCTGGTTATTTTCCCAGTTCCATGTTCTGGCTAGCTTGTCGACTCTCTCCCACTCTCCTCGTTTCCAGCCGTCACACTCCCATACTCCAGACAGCCTGCCTTTCGTCTACTTCGTACTTCCACATCCCGTCTCCTCGGATCTGTTCAGCCCTCCCCCCTGCAGTCCTCTACCCTCTACCGCCCCGTCTCTGTCTCTGTCTCCTTGACATTCATATTTTGATCTAATCTGTTTTATCTTTTCTTCCTTTACTCTTACCTCTTCTCTCTTCACTTCGTTCTCGTATTCTTTTTCTCTTTTGACTTTCCTCTTTACCTCTTATTTACTTCCACACCTTCCAGAAGCTTGGTATTTTCGGCTTCACGACATCTTATTCGTATCCACGACGGCCTCTAATCCACAGTCGTTCCTTCCCGACTTACATCCTCGACTTAGACCTCACGTGGAGTTACTGCATTCTGTGGTCATATCACACGACACACAACACGGCCTCTTACATCATCTTGCTCGACCTCGATCTCAGTCTCTACCGGATGCCATGATCTCACACTTTTGCATCAGCTGTCCGCCATAATTCATCGGACTTTTTCCCTTCTTCTTCTTCACACACACAAAATGACAAACTCGTCATTATCATCGCCATTAGCGGTGGCCAGCCATATGCTCGGCAGATACAACATCTTTACCAAGTCCGACGACTCAATACCATATATTTCACCAGCCGGTGTATCAAGTAGTACACCAAGCACACCAGCCTTTGGCAGCCACATCCGGTACTATGTCGCCGTGGCGTGTATACTCTTAGCCGTCCATCTCTGGCGCGGCCGCAACAAGGGCAAGCTCGACTTTCCCTTTTACAAGGCCGGCAAGACAAAATGGATCTTTGACGCCGAGCGGCTCGTGCGCGAGAGCTACAACATGTTCTACGGCCAGGTCTACCAGATACGCGCCACCGAGGGCACGCAGGTCATGATCCCGGCCAAGCTGATCCCCGAGCTCAAGGGCCTGCCGGAAGAGATCCTGAGCGCCACCGAGGCCGTCAACGAAGCCATGCTAGCCGACTACACAAAGTTCACCCTGGGGCACAACGGCGACATGCTGTCGGGCGTCATCCGCACCAAGCTGACGCAGAACCTGGCGCGCCTCGTGCCCCAGCTGCGCAAGGAGATCGAGTACGTCGTCGCCACCGAGTTCCCCGACTGCAGCGCGGGCTGGACGCCCGTCAAGCTGCACCCGTTTGGGCTGCGCGCGATTGCGCGCCTTAGCGGCCGCGCGTTTGTGGGCGCGTCCATCAACCGCAAGGAGGAGTGGATGGACACGAGCATCAACTTTGCCATGCACGTGTTCATGGCCGTCGTGAAGCTGCAGTTCATCCCGGCGTGGCTGCGGCCCGTCGGCCAGTACTTTGTGAGCGACCTGCGGCGCATCAAGGCCGACATTGCGCGCGCCAAGGCCATGCTGCAGCCCATCATGGAGGAGCGCCTGCGCGATATGGACACGCCGGGCTTTGACCAGGAGAAGCCCGACGACCTGATCCAGTGGCTGCTCGACACGCTGCCCGCGTCCGAGCGCCGCGACTACACGGCGCAGACAGAGCTGCAGCTCGTGCTCAGCGCCGCGTCCATCCACACGACCAACAATCTGCTCGTGGACTGCATGTTCGACCTCGCCGCCTACCCCGACGTGCAGCGCGAGCTGCGCGACGAGGCGCTGGCCGTCCTCAGCAGCGAGGAGGCGTGGGCGCGCAAGGACAGCATGGTCCGTCTCAAGAAGATGGACAGCTTCATCAAGGAAGTCCAGCGCTTCTCCGGAAACATCAGTACGTTCCTTTAACCCCTTTACACAGACACATGCTAATGGACAGCCGGCTTTATTCGCAAGGTGATGCAGCCGATCGACCTGTCGGACGGTACGCACCTGCCGCGCGGCACCAAGATCCTGGCGCCGCAGGTGGGCTACTCGCGCGACGACAACTACTTTAGCGACCCCGACACGTTTGACCACCTGCGCTTCTTCCGCATGCGCCAGCGCTCGCCCGAGGACGGGCACCGGTGGCAGTTTTCGTCGATTGGCGACACCAACATGAACTTTGGCGCCGGCAAGCACGCGTGCCCCGGCCGGTTCTTTGCCGGCAACGAGATCAAGATGATGCTGGCGTACTACCTGATCAACTTTGAGATGAAGCTCAAGGACGGCGAGAAGCGGCCGGCGCCGATGATGATTATGATGTCCAAGACGCCGGATCCCAATGGGGAGATTATGTTCCGGCGGCGGACGGTCGAGTAGTCGAGTATATCGAGCCGCAGGCTCGAGATGCTCGACACCTAATGCTTGATGCCTAGTACTCGACGCTCGACGCATGACTCGGCTTAATGACTCGACTCGGGTCTACTCGACTCAAACTATACCCAAGACTCAGCGAGTCGGATGAACGGCCTGGTGCCTATTCCATTTTCACAACATAAACAACACTCAAAAACAAGAGGTCATCACGATACCCATAATGTATATAGCAATGGGGGCCAAAGGGGCCACGGTTTGGTTAGGGCACGGCAATAATAGGCAATTTATTCATATCATCTATTCTATATAACAATATCAGCAAGGCTCTTGTGTCTTGTGCATTGAAACATTGAAACAACACTGGCAACACGTCCCAAGCATCTTACATCTATGCAGACGCTCTTATGCAGCCGCCTGTGCCTCATCCTTTATCCTATCTCTTCTTCTCATTTCTCTTCGTTCTTTTTCATCCTCCAATCTTCGATCCATAACGTCGGCAGGGGACTTGTGTCGGAGGGCACAGCTGCAACCAGATTGAGCATGCATTGGCATCGGTCTGCCTGAGGACACAGGCCCGTTGTGCCGCAATCTAGTAGCAATCTACACACAGACCTGGTTCTTTCTATTTTTCTTAATCTCTATCTACATCTCCTATTCCAACTGATGAACGTTGAGATCCAACAGCCCGTCTTTCTTCAAGCCAAGCCCGAGACCCGGACGAGAACTCGAGTACATTGCCATACTGTGTTTGTCTGGTCTGTATACTGTGCCGCCTCTATGGCCTTTTTTCTCTTCTTTCGAGCTCCTTTCACAATTTTCACTCTCCACTTGTAAACAGATCTCCTTTCTTTAGTCTTGATTCAGTAGTTTAACTCTAAACTCAGAAACTCTAAAAAGGGCCGTGAAAATATGAAAGATCCACCGACACGATCAGTCCTCTCGAGTAAGCATGTTCAGAGAATATGGAGAATAAGGTCATGATTGATAATGGAATCTCAGACCACTGCGATGTACCTCAGTGATCAGTGACTAGCGAAGAAACGGGCAAAGGAGCTAGATGAAAGAAGAAGGCGCGGAGAATAAATAGGCTGCAGTGGAATAAGTCGTGGTATTTTGTTCTGTAGTGAGTAGACATTTTTTTTTATTCGTATTGATGTCATTGCTTGATGGAGGCGGAATGTATAGCGGAATGCGATGTCATTGATGGAGCTGATGGAGATGTCGAGTATGGAGATACCAAATCATGGCATGAGTGAGGCGTGCGGGTGAGTGAGGCTCAAGGCTCGTGATGTTTTTTTTGTATTGAATGAAAATAAACAGAATAACAAAATACAAGTAAGCACGGCAACTTCCATCAACAAAGAAATAGACAGAGCTGAAAAAGACTCTGCGTCCATCATCAGACCACCTCGGACATCCTTGTCACCATCGCCAACTCTTGGCACATTTTAGATCTTTGATCGTGGACTTTCTGACCTTTTCTGAACTACATGACCTTTGATCTCTGAACTTCCTTGACCCTTGCAGTCTGGTCTTGACCTCTTTCACCGTTAGCCTTGCTCGTTGGCTTTCTTTTTGGCTCTCTCTTCAACCTCTTCTCTTTGACCGGATCATTCCGTTGAGAACAAGTACCATATCTCGGCCTTTTTCTGGCCAACCGTCGTATCCAATATCCAATATCCCTGCTCGCAGATCAATGTCAACGGTTGTGCACCGGTCGGCAACTGGTAACTGGCATCTATGCCCTTTTGGTGAGTAGAGCAGCATCACGAGAATCAACAAAGAAGCAAAGATCCCAACCCCAAATGCTACCTCAAGTACCGGCGTCCGTTGCCGACACGGGGGGCCCGAGACGATCCTTTGTTGATTTTATCTGCTTTGTGGTGTTATTCTACTTTGTTTTGGCGATCGGTATTCTCTGTCCTATTGTCTACGATGAATTGTTGTCTTCTATTCTTACTCATCCTTGCTTGGCGGTCACTCCAGGGCGATGAGTGGTTGCAGACACAGGGCTGGTCAGGGATGTAGGGCAGGGAGATGTAACACCATAGGGCAGGCCTCCATACTTTGTAGGGCATGCCTGTCAATACGAATACTATTGATTTACAAGATACGATATTTAAAATTGCAGCAATTGCAGCGAGAGCGACGCCCAAAATAACAATACCAAAATAACCGCGCAAGGCTGTGCAGCGGCGTCTGTCGGCTGTCACTCTCTGTCCGTCTGTCCATATCATCATCCGGTCATCATTGCTTCATCATCGACATGACCATCACTTCATTGTTCTCTTCAACGCAAAGTACTGTCTGTCAAACAAGTAGACAAATACCCTGAGCAGCATCTCCGCCATCAAAGTAAGAATACAGAATGCTTCAAAAGGTCGAAAAGGGTGCAGAATTCCGTAGCCATGACGACATGTCGTGAACTTATGGCTTTTTTTGCTTCTTCAGCGAAATTTTGCCTCTTTTGCCTCTTTTGCTTGATTTCCCTTTTACCTATCTTACCTATCTCTTGTGTGTGGTATTTTGCTAGTAGCCTTGTCGACCGTCGGACTCGGATTCACTAGTAGGCTCAGTCCTAGTGGGATTTCTGGTCCTTTTGTTAACTCTGTCTGTCTTCATCCTGTCTTGTTTTTGCCTAGTCATGTCTAGCTGCTGTCTAATCCTGTCTAATCCTGTCTAAACTGTCCGACTACGCGAAAGTCCTTCAATAAGGGTGACCGCAAATACACCAAGTAGGGAGGACAAAGGCCGCGGAGGCTAGGAACAAGTCCCAGGGCAATGGCACCGGTAACAGGAATTGACAAGGACGGGCTAATGGAGAAACGTTGCATAGAAGACAGCAGGCTTTTAAATACGGATCAGTGAACTTTTGATATGAGAAATATGCATGGACAAGAATCAACAAAAGCAATGGCAACAAATGCAAGAAGCAGAATGGTATTCTTGAGAAGCGTCAAAACCAAGCCACCGGCTCTCGCACTCCAATGACAGAGCACGAGCACACCAAGGTGAAGAAGCACTAGTCGCTAGCCAGTCAGTCCTTTCAGCTCGCTTAGACGTACCGCCGTAGTCTTACTGCAGGGCTACAGGCGCTGAGGCGCTACAGGCACTACAGCGTAAGTACTAGACCCCTTGCTTTCTTTTTTTCTTTTGTTTCCTTCTTTCTTTCTTCTTCCTCTTACTCTTACCTCATCATTGGCGAGGATTTCCAAGCATTAGAAACATTCTCGGTCCCTGAGAAATACAGAGACTAGGACTAGAGACGGAGAGCGCCGCGGACCAGTTGTGTTAGGCCGTTTGTTCAGTTAGCAAGTCAGTTTTGATTTTTCCTAGCTCTGTCTACACTAAGAGAAAGAAAAGTTAGAAAAAAAGCCAAGACTCAGCCTCACCTTATTCCTATTTTGCTGCATGCAATTGGCATAATACCCGCATACAAGCGGTCTACTTCCGCGGGAGTTTAACAGTCAGCGTCTTGACATACTGAGTAAGTTTCAGTGTATCAGGCGTTGGAGGCGGCTTCAGCAGAAAATAAGGCCGAGGCCGACATCCGACCCCAGGTCTGCGCTCTACTCAGCTGCGAGTAAAATTCAAACTCGACGTTGGCATCGTTGAGCCCTACTCTGTATTTCAGCTAACGGCAAACTTGGCATGACATCACATCAGGTCAGGTCAGCTTCTCTTTTTCTGCTACTAAGTTTTTCTCTTTCCAGCCTTTGTCGGGCTCAGAGTCGGGCATCGGGCAGCACGGTCGGGCAGTCGGGCAAGCCAAGACAGAGGCAAACAAGTCAATAGCAAAGTGTAGAAAAGAAGCAAAGACAAAAACCTGTCTGCAAAAGTGTGTGGTGCTGAAAGGTGCCGAGGCACAAACCCCGTTGAGCAAGTACTTACCTCATCTTTTCGATTTTGCAGCGTAGAAAACTTCTTTCTCCCTTCGAAGTTTTCTGTGATGTCTTGGCACGGTCTGTCTCCAGCCCTATCGTGAAGTTTCTTTCCCTTTTGTTTCTTTTGTTTATTTGCCCTTGCCTTTCATCAAAGACACCGAGGCAAGGCATCAAGAAACACAAAAAAGCAAACACTATCAAGATCAACTGACAAGAAACCCCAAGAAAGACTGAAAACTAGCACTCCTTGCCTCCTGATTGGCCAGTTCGCGCCCAATCTATATTTAGCTCAGTCAACATACGGCACAATTCCTGATTTTGAATTTTGAGCATGATTCCGCGTTGATTCCTGATGATGTTGTGAAAGTGAGCGTGAGCAATAAACATTAGAATACAGATTGTGCATCTTGAAGTGAGTGGATGATATTGGCCTTGAAGCGATCGGAAACCCGGGCCATCCGCCTGGAAGTCGACAAACAAGTAATGAAAAAAGAAAAAGAAAAAAAAGTACAGCCTTGTATATTTACATATTCACCGCCATGTTTGTGCTACCTGTTGATCATCCATAATGCTCATTGATTCACTCACAGGCCGAGATTATGGGACCGTCGACGCAGGTGAGAAAGAACTCCTCGAGGCTGCATTGCATTGCATGGTGCACAGCTGTATGCACTCTTGGGCCTCTTCTTTTCTTTTGTATAATAGTGTACTTGTCTTACACACTTGGACCTCTTGGTTCTTGGGTCTTGGGTACCACAGTATGCATGTCTAGCATAAAGTAAGTCTGTCCATCCATGTCGCCAGTCATACATTTTCGCATTCCATTCCCATGTTGAGATAGTCTGTTTCTTTTTTGTTCTCAGTTCCGCTTCCATTTGTCCATGCAGTCTGCACTGTAGTCTGCGGCTGTCTGTCAGGCTGCACTAGCACTGGCAGACAGGCTACAGACGCTTGACGGAGTAAAGACGGCCTTGGTATTTGGCCGGTTGCCGACTGGATCATACTAATCATTACTTTTACTCAGTACTCAGTATGTCTCGTCTCATCACATCCATACACCTTTTGCATGGAACTATCGAAAGCCACGATGTTAGTTTGAGCTTGTTAGTTTGAGCTTATTGACCCATACTCTGTATTGTAGCGACCATCCACCCCGTCGCCAGTCCCCATGTGGTAATCTATCTTTCTTAAAAGTAGTCCGTCGGAGCGTTTGGTTAAGATATACAATAGCAACCCCGCTGTCTAGTGTTCCATGCCCTGTTTCTGCTAGTTAGCTGCGATTTTCTGGGCATTTTCTGGCAGCTGTGAAACGACCTCCCGCAACGAGTAGTGATCCTGTCCGATCAGTGGCATGTCCTCTGGAGACGATGGTGATCACATTATTTATCCATGCTGATCAGCTTATCGTGATCTAGCCGCGATGCTGTATCTATTCTGAAGTCTACAGTCTACAAAGTAAGACGGTGGTGACCACCACGTGCTTCAGTCATTGTGAGAATCTACAAGTGTGGCAGCCACTCTGAGGATAAAAATAGAAGTGGTGATACATGCACGCATCGCGGATAATATGTAGTGATCTGTTGGCAGTCTCCCATCCATAGCATCCGCCAAGTCCAAGCCGGAGAGGTAGGATATGCACGATGCGCGATGCACTGTGGAATCATCCCATCTTTCTATAATATATCTGCAGTAGTCTACACAATCAGTGGCAACGGCAGGACGGGATTGGGCAAATGTGAGCGACAAAGGCAAAGTCAATGGCAGAGAGGCGGAATGGAACGTAGCGTGGGCTGTACATGGTTGGGTGACTTATCACGATATCGGGCCTTTGCTTTTGCTTTGTCTGGTTCTCTACTCTCTACAGTATTCTGCGCTCGCTCTGCACCTTTTTCTACTTTCGCATCTCTGTCAATAGCGCCAGTCCACAGAATAGACAACAAACTGGATAAAGTATATCATGTAGAGGTACTCTGTAAAAGTACAAAAAGTCAATGGATACTCGGCATATTCTGCCGTTGACGCGACTTTAGAAGCGAGGGAGGGAGACTGAGTACATCATGTCTGTACTCTGTACTCAGTACTGCGGAGTCTGACGCTGTCTACTCTGCCCCAGCGTCATGAACATAGCACCTTGCCGAGATGTATGCCGAGCAGCGCGCCGAGCACTTTTGTCTTGTTATCTTGGCTTTTTTTTTGTGTGTGTTTTCTTTTTGCTATTTTCCTTTGATTTCTTTCCTAAATTTCTTGAATATTTCCTATTTGAGTTTCTGGTGATGCATTTAAATTGAATATTTAGTGTTTTGTCTGTGTGCTTTATTTAATTTGATTTGGTTTAAATATCATGATCTACTTGATGTTTTTATTTTATTTTATTTATTTTCATACAGAACGAAACGATCCGAAAACAAACAAAAGCGGCAAAGATACCGACCATCCAATCGACGCATAAACCATCATCATCAGATTTCCTCACTTCCGACATCTTAATTCCTATTTCCAGCTCTCCTACTGAGTACTCTACGCAGTATGATACCCTGCTACTCAGTACCCTTCCATCAGCACATCCCGTGGGGTGCTGCAGAAACTTTATTTTTCAGTGTTGGGTAGCGTCGTTTTGGCTGCATCTCTTCTTGGCTGCAGCGTCTTGGCGGCTTGGCACTGCTTTCTTATTCTCTCGCTCTCTCTCTCACTGCAAACTTTATTATCCAAAATAGAACACGCTAGCCTGTTGTGGTATCGCTGTGGAACATCGGAGAGGACGTCATTTTCTCCGGCCTTATGTAAGCCACGTTATGACAGAGAGAAAAAAAAGATATTCCACTTCTTTTCCTCTTTCCTATTTCGTCGCGATTATCCATCATCTAAGCCATCTGACCCACGACCCATTGCCTTTGAACCCATTGAACCCATCGTGAACCCCGTCGCTTGCCTTGGCGGGTTAGCCTCGCATGGACGTTTGCGCAGAGGGAAAAGTTACCGAGGTTTAGCTACTGAGTATCTGTCTTAATGACTCGATTATTACATTCAACAAATCTGGATGAAGAGCCAGAGTAGATAATTCTCCGAAGGCGTTGGGAAGTCGAAGCAGAATGAAGAGGAAGTAGAAAGGGAAAAAGCAAAGAAGAAAAAGACAAATAGAAGAAAAAACAGAATAGAAATACAGTGAGAGGATGACCAAACACAATCAGATGCGATTCATGCAAGTAGAGAATGTCGGATGCAAAGATTCCAACAGTCTTTTCTTTTTTTCTTCGATTTATTCCATCTTTTCTGCGTGTCTCGTCGCGTTGTCGCGTCTGTCTTCAGTCTCTCCTAAACTACTCACTATTGCACAGATGTCAGCTCGCTTGCCTTTTCCTAGAACGGCAATAATCCTCACGCCCAGAGGTACTTGCGCGAGGTTTGCGGCACAGCACATTCATTTTGTTTTGTTTGTATTTATTGTAAACAGAAGCGTGCGGAGCGTTCACTCCTCGGTGACTGACTGTCATGCACGTTGAACGCATCGAAGAACAGACATCACGACTTGAAAGGTTGCATTGAGTAGCGTTTCGTCAAACCTAAACTATTACTCGATGCGGTTATACGGAGGGTGCATAACAAGCAGAGTAGAGAACAGAGGGAGAGCCTCGGATGTGCCAATGGCTCACGTCTTGTTGGGTAGCATTGTCTAGGGCTCTGTCTCGGCACCAGCGGGGAGTTTCTTATTTTTACTTTATCGATGTTTCTGATTACAAAGTAGTTTGTTAGAGCTGGTTAGAACCAACGGTTGGCCATCCCTGTCATAGCGCGTGGTAATGGCATGTATTTGCGCGCTCCTTTCTCTACTCTTATTTCTCTACTCTATTTCTCTACTCCTATTACCGCACTTACACCTGACCGGGAATGCGGCATTCGCTTGGCGTTTGTTGGAGCACTATTATTTCCATTTCAGCCATCGTTTATTCACACAAGTCTACCTTGCCATTGTCTCCGACGGCCACCGACGCTGTGGGTTTTTACGTTTTACTGAGCAGAATAGGAGAGCTCCAAACAACGGGCTGCATGTATTCTCTTAGCATTAGTAATAGAGGCGTAGTTTCCTTGTCAATAGAATAGAGAAAGAATAATAGAGAGAATACAAATGAATGGATGCTCCGCCACTCGGACAACAGCCTTGCAATATTACCTCGAGAGAGTATTGATCATTAAAACGTCCCCAGACGGCGGCAGACCACAGAACCAACGGCAGAGTGCCAAATTGGGATACGAGAAACTGTTGTTTCATCAGCCAAAGTGATCACAGACGCGAAAGACGTAGGGGTTGGTGAATAGGAAATAGGAAATAGGAGAGGTGACAAACAGACAGCCGATCGTCGGGATATTAGATCTAACTGCATTTTTATTTATTATTATTATTTATCTACAAGCGAATGAGCATAGACGACAATGTCATTGAATACTGAATAACCATCAATGTCTATCACTGGTCGGGGTCGGACTTTGACCGGTGTGAATAGAGACGAAATAGAAAAAGAAAACTCCGGTGTTTTTGTTGCTGTTTATTCACTTTTACTTTGTTTCTACTGAATGTTTGGTTTTCGTTTCAGTGGACGACAAGCCTCCCCCTGGGCTGATCCTGATTATCTCTACTGCGTAGATGAGACTATCGTACCTGAATATCTGCAGTTTTTCATTTGTATCTACTTCTACTTTCACTTCCCTCGACTAATACGTGAGACAGCCAAATATAGAATCTAGCACAGATAAGCTTGAGACTACCGTTGATGCTACCGAGTCATCGGGAGTAGACGAAAAACAAACAAATACGAGACGACGAGACTATTGTCTGGTTGTGTTTGTGTTCTGTTTGAAGTCGGTCAGATGATAACGCGATACACGTATTGAGGTGATAGGATGTGGGATGTACTCAGTAAAGAGAAAAAGAAAAGAAAGAAGGATCTGGTGGAACTCGAGCCCCGGCTGCAGATCATGACGCCTGTCTGCTGTTTCTGTTTCTGTCTCTGTCTCTGTCGGCTGTCTGTCTCCTGTCTCCTGTCTGTCCTGTCTCCTGAGCTGATGGCTGATGGCTGATGGCTGATGGCTGAATGCATGTGTAGCTGTGCTGTGCATGCGTTTCGGCCACCTGGGTACACTGCATATAGCCGTCTTTGATAGGAATAAAGCTAAACATTCAATAAACGACGTCGCAGCGTCGCAGTCGCAGTAGACTTTAGCACGACATTCTCAGATTCTCATTCAGATTCTTATTCTCATTCTCATTCTCAGACTGACTAACTCAAGACTACCACACCACCGCTAGTCACTTTACAGACGCAGGTTATTTTTGGCATCACCGCCAATTCGTTTTCGGTATGGCTGATCCGTTTGGGCGGGCCCGTCTGGGGTCTGTCTTTTTGTCTGTCGCTCGCCTCTCTCTCTTTTCTGTCTGCTGAAACGATGGCACCTACGAGCACGAGCCTCTGATTATCATCATTCCATCGATCCTGATGCTACGTCTTGGTTGAAGAAGTCAGTAAAGTCACGGTAGAAAGTCCGTCGGGGTTCTTATTATTAATTGTAGTTGACTGTGGCACAGTTTGTATTATTTATTCACCTTAATATTTACAATAAGAATAACATCGGGCATACAATGCAATGCACTGTACATCTATGCAGGCTATGCAGTTGATTTGTGCTACGTAACATTGATTATCGATCTCACGGGGTCGTGGCGTTGGTTTCTTTTCTTTTTCTTTCTTTTTTCTGTCTTTCTTTTGCTTCCTTTTTCCATTTCTTCCATTCTTCCTTTCTCTTCTCCCAGCACGAAATGGAAAAAGACCCCAACTCAATTCACCTCTGTCAGTCTCTCTACTGTCAAAAAGACTCACCGGTGGCTAGCATGCATGCATTGATATCAAAAATTAGAGTGATATGATCGACCACTCGGCGTTCCCTAGCTGGGGTGCTGTAGGGCCCTGTATTTGAACTGCACCGCCTCTTTGGGACTTTATTCTGTACTGAGTATTCTTCCCAAAAGGAACCCCTATTTGAGCTGCCGCCCTGCGGTGGCCTTACCGAATGTCACTCATTGTCGCTGATTGGCTGTCCTTGCCTTGCCTTGTCACTTGTCACTCTGTCTGTCACTTCTTCCGGCGGTTTGTCAGTTTGTCACCTTGACCTTGCCGCCGTCACCTTCTCTGTCAGTCACTTCACCCGCATTTCATCCCTAGGTCATATCATGGTCTTTATTGTATTGATGCTATGCTACTCAATACGCTCGGCAGCCCAGCCTCCTGGAGTCATGTAAATTCCTTTCTCTATTCTATTGTCACTCTCCTTTTACGGCCTGGTGCATTGAAGTCAGACGTCGGGCCTTTTCCGATCAACGTTGCTTCTTCTCTTCTGATGTTCTTCTATTATTCTAACATTCTATCATCATCTCATCATTCTACCATCTCACCTCCTCACTGTCCTATTTTTGTGACTTGCCACTAACAAAGGACCGCAGAATCAAGTAAACACTGCCAAAAGGACCCTTTTAAACCAGCAGACCAAAACAAAAATAAAAAGTAAATAAAAAAAGTAAATAAAAATAAAAAGACACCCCACAGATCATACATCTACAGTATCACCATGAGACCATGTTGCCTCGACTCCGTCCCCGTGCCCGTACTCAACAGCTAGAGCTGCACACTCTTCCGACGGGTAGCATGACGTAGCACCGTTGCTAGTCTCCGGTGTCTAGTGTCGAGTTTAGTCTGTCCCAATTCTGACTTCTTTCTCTAGTGTCAACCTTCTTTTCATCGTCGTCTTTATCCTCACCTCTTTCTACTTCTTTTTACTTTCTTTTTACTTTCCACTCCGGCACGTGCGGGTCGAACACGAGCTTATCTTTGTCGGTAGATGCTGTTTATTTTTATCTTCATCGTGTATCTCCAGCCCGAGAAGGCGTTGGCCAAGACTTCTTCTTCTATTGAGTATTCCTCCAGATTGTTTAATTGTGATGATCGATGTAGCATTCGATCAATAGATGCTATCGACGCATAAGGCCATCTCGTACTCTCAAACTGCCTTACAGTCTTATTACACTGAATCTACGATCACCGTTATGACAGACAGGGTCCCGGCTGTTTCATACGCTGTGCCGTTGTCGGCAAGGCAGTCTAGTCTACTCAGTAAAAAGGACAAGGGCATCACGGCCTCACTCTCCTCCTACTCAAACCCAGCCAAGCACTTGAAGCACTGAAGACTGATCCTCCACCAATAATCCTCTCCGTCGTCAACGGTCAACTCACGATGGTCCTATGAGACTCAGCCACCTTGCCCAAAGGGGTAACTGCAAGGCCTGCAAATGGATTAATGGCCTTTTTGTTCAGTGTTTTTCTATTCGTTTTCCATTCTTTTTCCTCTTTGCTGTAGCATCCCGGCCACTCTCTATGCCCATGCCTGTACTCACTCTGCACAATAGGGCTAGCCGCTTTGGCGTTGGTAGCCGGGACGAGACTAGGGAGAGTGTGTTGCTCCTCCCGTGCTTGTCTGCTGGTAAGATACAGAGTACATGTGTGTGTGTTCTATATTTGTCTCGCTCTCGTGCAAGACTCACTAGTCTCTAGCCTCCCTGTAGTGCCAGCTGTAAACAGTACTCTGTACAGAGTAGTTTGTCTTTTTGTCTCCCCACTCGCACCACGTCGTAGCCCAGTCCCCTGCACCCGCGCTGCCAACCTAACCCACCACTGATTTTTATTTTTATTTTTATTTTTATTTGTATTTTCTACTCAGTATTGTTTGAAGACCCGTTGGGCCCTGCCTACTCAGTACTCAGTACAGTCCTGCCTGATCGGTCATCTCGAACTGCACGTCTTGTCTCTCGTTGGCCGCCCCAAGCCTGCACTGCCCACTCCTCCAACACCCACTCCTCCTCACTCCTCACTCCTCACTCCTCACTCCTCACTCCTCCTCTTCCGTCTTCCGCCTATTCCTCACTCCGTCTCATTCTCATTCATATTTAATATCCCCTCCTCCTTCGTCTCTTTTTCCCGATCCTCTTCTTCCCTCTTTCTCTCATCAACTATCACCAGATTCACCACTTTCGCTTCCACGCTCTCCTCTCTCAACTCCAACCCACACTCGCTTATAGCACCCCAAGGAAGTCCTCGAGGCTCCTGTCATTCGCTTTGTTTATTGTTTTCTGTTTTCGTTTTCGTCTCGTCATCTCGTCTCTCGTCTCGCCTCTCTCATCCGAAAGACCTAGAAATCGAATATAAACTGAAAATAAATAATCACGATCACCACTCTCGCTTCGTCTCTCGCTCATAACGTCTCCTCTGTCATCTCCGTCATCTCATCCATCTCCTCGTCTCTCGTCTCTCGTCAACTACTCTTCTTGACAAAGACGCTTGTTCCTGACTCGTTCCACTAGACGAGTCTACCGCCACCGCCCACCTACCGACTCCCGCTCGCCTCCGCCTCACATCTGCTTCTCTAAACTAAACTACTCTACTCTAAACTACATCTCCGCGCCGCACTGTGCCTGCAAGTCACTCTCGACTTTGCACATCTCCATCTCCATCTATTCTCTCCTCCTCGCCCATGGGCTTTTTATCTTCTCATTATTAATTTCACACCCCCCACGTTCGCTACCCCCTTTCACTTCGTCCAGTCTTCTTTGTTGACTACTTTTTTTTATTACCTTGTAAGTTGTGATCTCTCTTATAAAGATCAAACAGCCGCCGTCTTCCAAGTTCAGCCTTGCTAACAACCGCCAGATCGTCACTCGCTTGATATTTACTTCTCGTCCTTGGATCTCAAGTCTTTGATTTACTGTCACTGACTCTTCCTGGATTCTTTTAATCCTAAATCTTTTAATACCTTTAACTTTCTACCTTTCCATTATTCACAATGGCTGGCCCTGGTGGTGGTCCTCCTCGCCGCAGTCACACCAAGTCCCGCAAGGGCTGTGAGACCTGGTAAGTTTTCATCTTTCTCCTGTGCTACGCTTGGCCATGAATCCTTCTCGTTCATTCTCGTTTTGTCTTGTTTTGGCCTTGTCTAACATTCACAGCAAACGTCGTCATATCAGATGCGATGAGACGTTCCCTCAATGGTATGTTGTGTGACTTTAATCACGACAAGAACGAAACTAATAGCTCAGCCGCAACTGCACCAAGCACAAGATCCGCTGCCCGTACAACGACATCACCGTCGCCGACGACCGCTCCGTCTCGCCCGACCGCCCCGAGCTCATGTGGACGCCCCAGATCGAGGCCGACATTGCCCGCTGGCAGCAGACCGGTGTCTTCCCCTTCCCCGCCCTCAACATCTACCCGGAGCCCAACCCGCAGTACCTGACCGTCGAGAGCCTGCGCCTCATCTACCATGTCGCCTCCATCTGCCAGCAGCTGCGCAGCATCAGCGCCGACGGCTTCACCATCTGGACGCGCCAGATCCCCACCATCATCGGCATCGGTGCCACCAACGCCTACGTCATGCACGCCCTGCTGGCCTTTTCCGCCAGCCACATCACCTACCTCAACGAGTGCCCCGTCGTCGGCATCATGGCTGACGAGCACCGCGGCATTGCCCTCAAGGGTCTGCAGGAGGCCATCAGCACCTTTTCGCGCGAGACGTCTGACGCCATCCTGGCTGCATCTCTTGTCCTGTCCTGGCAAGCCACCGACTGGTATGTAGTCGTTTATTTGATATTTTACTTTAAAAAGAAATACTAACAACTCAGGCGGAGCTGGACCCAGCTGATGCAGGGCACACGCTCGGTAAGAATTATTCACACAAGACAAGCGAGACGAGACACAACTAACAAACAGGTCATCGAGGCCATGGACCCCTGGAAGCACGAGTCGCAGTTTGGCGACTTCATCGCCGAGAGCAGCACCTTCCCCACCGCGCCGCCCTCGCCCACGCCCGACCACAAGCCCAGCCAGCCGCTCAAGGAGGACCTCGAGGTCTTCCAGCGCACCATCCAGCAGCTGCAAAAGGTCGAGGCCTTCCTCAAGCACAACAAGGAGGACTTCCAGACCGTCGCCCAGCTCATCACGTTCCTCAAGGGCGCCCGCAAGGAGAGCAACACCCCCGTCGCCCAGCAGTTTGCCCGCCTCCGCCCCCTGCGCGACTGGCTCTTCTGGACCCCAGTGCGCTTCTTCCAGGCCACCGGCGGCTCGCCCGCCAGCCTCATCAGCATCGCCCACCTCTACACCGTCGCCCTCGTCATGGAGCGCCTCTTCCCCGAGATCGGCGCCGCCTACTTTGGCAGCCTGTCCATCGGCCCCGTCGAGGAGATTGCGCGCCGCCTGCTGTCCATCAACGTCAACTCCAACTACGACGGCGACGCCCAGACGCCCCTGACCCTGCTCGAGTTCCCTATCGACGTCGTCCACGAGTTCCGCTCCCGCATGGGCTGGGTTCACCCCGTGCGCACGCCCTCGTTCCCGCAGTTTGACCCGCCCAACTTTTACATGCAGGAGATGCACCAGCAGCAGCACCAACAAGACCCGTACGCCATGCCCGCCGCCTCGCAGAGCCCGCCCGACTACCACATGCCCTACGGCGCCGTCACCGGCGCCGAGAGCCTGATGGGCCAGCCCGCGTTCAGCTACAGCACCGAGGACCTGTCCATGATGACGGCTGCCGCCGCCGCCCCGAGCCCCTCGGCGGCCGGCTCTGCCCCGCTCAACCCGCTGCAGCTGTCCTCGCCGTACGGCGGCGCGCACTACCTCAACATCCCAAGCCCGTCGTATGGCGGCGGCGGCTACAGCCCGGCATCCAGCACGTTTGGCGACTTTGGCGACCGCTCGTCGGTGGCGTACAGCGACAACGAGGAGTACGGCTCGTACGACATGACCTACAGCACCAGCAGCGGCCACCGCGCGAGCGGCAGCTTTGACCACACGCACAACACGCACAACACGCACACTCACCACGCACACCCCCAGATGGGAGCCAGCAGCAACTTTGGTGTCGGGTTCGTCTCTCCACTCCAGACCGTCTGGATTTAGACTTCAGATCGTCTAGACCTTTCCGAACACTGAACACTTGGTTGACTCTTTCACTCAGGATTCCCTCATTGTCTTCGCCACACTTGCCTCTGGCTGCGTCTGCGTCTGCTTCTCTGTCTGCGTCTGCTTCGGCCCCCCGCCCCTACACTGCCTACGGCCACTCGGCCGCCTACCCGCCGCCGCCCGAGGTGCCGTCGTCTCTGCAGCTGATGTCGTCGGTGTCGGCATCGACAACGCAGCTCCCGTCGTTTGGCATGGTCGGCAACGCCAACATGGGCATGGGCGTGCCTCAGCCTGCGTACCCTCTCTCCCCCTCGCCCTTCTACCACCACCGCCACAACCTCTCGACCTCGTCTGCGCCGCCGTCCATTGCTGACGGCAAAGACGTCAAGGAAGAGCAGGCCACCTTTGTTTGATTCTTTTTTGCTCTTTGCTTTTTTTTTTTTTTTTGCTTCTTCTTGAGCCGCGCTCTTGATTCGATTTGCTTTTTCTCGCTCGCTTCTTCTTCGCTCTGCTTTTATCTGCTCTTACCAGCCACTCCTTACGACTAGATGGTCCGACTGGCAGCGCCGTCGCCACAGGATCCCACGACGCTCCTTACTCTTGCATCTGCATACGACATTCCTTTTTTACAATGATACCCACCATAGACATTCCTTTACTACATTGCATTACACGGACGGACTTCACCCCAAAAAGCTACACTCCTTTAGACGGCACACTTATGACGGATTTTACTCGGCATATACCACACTCCCTTGCATATACCAGGCACATATTGGTTTACGATACCCGGTCACGGATTTGATTTTGATTTTGATTTTGCGAGTTTGTTTTTGTTTCTGCTTTCTGTTTTCTGCTTGTTTTCTGTCTGCTTTTCTGTTTTCATGTTGATTGTTTGCTACTTGCTACTGCTTTTACTTGCTCTCTGCTGGCTAGTTTTGGAATGTTGCCGTCTTATGTGACGGAACAAAAATAATGAGCGTTTTACCTGGTTAATATTGCATCACCCGGCGTTACATCTGTCTGCTTTCACGTTTCGTTCTTGTTACTTGTCTCTTCTTTGATAGTTGAGCCCTCTTAGTTAGTTATGACTGCACATTGTGCCAACTTGCTTTATTTCACAACTTCAACAGCCTGCTCCTGTGACCGAGTATCAGATATAAAACTAAGGGATAATAAACCAACGCTGCCGGGGATTACATCCCGCTGGTGCTAGACTGAAGAATTAATGATACAACACGACGTCCAAGGATGCCAACTTGGCCGCCTATCCGTGCTCATACTTGATTACCCAGGTGTAGCATGTGGGCTAACGGCATGTCCTCTATATCTTGCTCACGCCTCTGTTCTTCTTCTCGAGTTTCTTGCCGAGTTTCCTGTCCAGCCTCTTGTCCAACCTCTTGTCCAGCCTCTTGTCCAGCCTCTTGTCCAGCCTCTTGTCCAGCCTCTTGTCCAGTCTCTTGTCCAGCCTCTTGTCCAGCCTCTTGTTGATCCTCTTGTTGAACTTGCTCAGCCTCCTGATGAGCCGCCTGCTGAGCTTCGTCTTGAGCCTGTTCCTGGGGTTCTTCCAGGTCATCTGTATTCACCCGCGGCGTGGTATCGGCGATAATGGCAGATGTCATGGTACCATCAGACCGGCCACGTTCGTGATATTCTCGATTGTCAGGTGAACCAGAACCAACCTGGAACAGAGATGCTGGCCCTGATATGCCAGGCTCAGCTTGCTGGGAGGGTCGAGGCTGGCCTTGGGTTCCGGCTAGTACAGATTGCCCCCCGGGTGCGTTTTCGTAATCACTGTCGAATTCGTCGACCCTTCGAGAACTGATCTTCACGGGAGAATATCTATCAGCGCGAGACAGTTCATGCTCTTCTCCATGTTCGGGATCAAATTCGGGGCTAAACATGTTATCCTCATCAAATCTTGAATTCGAGGTTGGCGTGACTTCTTCTCCAGCAAAACGGTTTGCGTCTCCGATGAGCATATCGCCGATTTGATCACATCTCAGCACATTGGCCATAGCTTGTTCACCAGTATAAGTCAGGCCTTGAGTCTGGGCTTGAGTCTGGGCTTGGGCTTCGACTGGTGCCCCCGGACTGACTTGTTCATCTTGGCTATCTCTGCCAACAGTCGGGTCTGTGGTAGTAGTAACAGCGGCTTTAGTAACGGAGATTGGAGTCGAGGGTATGAAAGGCGCCGTACTTTGCTGTCCGGAATATGCAGGAGTAGCTGATGCAAGAGAGGGCGATGCAGGAGGGGGCGCTTGGTCGACGCCAGATTTAGTATTTGTCGGTTCAACTCCACTGATAACCTGATCAATCGTGAGCGGCTCGGTATCTTCTTCCTGGATGTTATCGAGGGGTGTTCTCCTGAGCTGCGCCAAAGGTATGTCACTGAATGACTGAATTTGTGGCGTGGCCTGAACAAGGGGCTCCGGATTCTGCTCGGCATCTTCACAGTGCTCAAGTTGAGGCTGGTCAACGGTGCCTTCAAAATGTACCTGGGGTCGGGATCGGATTTGGGACGGGGGTTGCTGAGGTTGGATCTGGGGCCGATTCTGGAGCTGGAACTTGGAGTGGTCTGTATCTGGAAAGTGAATTATTTGACTTGCGTTGCTTTGGAGTTGCGTCTGAGGTTGCGTCTGCTGTTGTGCTTGTGACTGCATTCGATCATCGACCGGAGGCGGGGGGCCACTGTCTGAAGATGCCGCAATGGGTGTTTGGATTCCCGCTACAGCGGCTCTCCTCGCCACAGGTGCCCGTACTAAACTCGTAACTTCTTGTTGTCTCGTCAGAGGCGCTTCCGCATCTCTCGTCTGAGGAGCTGGCGCCGACGCCGAGTTGTCACTCGGAGGCTGGTCTTCTGGACGACTTTCTTGCTCTAGTTGCCGAACCGCCGCCCTCACTGGTCCCGGATCGGCCGAATTGGGTACTCGGCTGTGTTGATCGAATAGAAGTTTCCGCATGCGGGTCGCCGTGGAACGTTGACGAGGCTGTTTGTCTGGATTAGTTTTGTCTCTTGTCTCTGCTTTCTTCCAATGCCTAGTAGCCTATGTATTGGCTTACACGTTCTATTTCAGAGTTTCGTCTCTGCTTCCAGTGCGCAAGCACTGCTCTGGGCGAATCGGCCGCCATCCGCGCAAATTCTTTCAGCGCCTCTCTCTTTGAGCTCTTTCCTTGTTCCCCGCCGCGCTGGTCCGGGCTCTTGCCGGCCATTTTGCGATATGTATATTGCCAGCGGATAGCGAATGACTGCTCTGTGTTGATACTGGTGATATAAACGGATATGATAGTTGTCAAAGAAGGCAAACTGAGAGCCGTCGGAGGGAGCGAAGTTTACGTTGATATTGTCATTTGCCCCGTTGCGCCTTCCTATCCAGTAAGTAAACAACACGATGGCATGGCCACGATACTATCTACGAAATAGGGAAGAGCGATGCTGTATGCCATGTGCGACGCACGAGGGCTGACGATACAAGGGAAGGCGCAAACGGCAAGCCTTCCTGTCTTGCCATTGCAGTCATTTAGTTAATAATTAGCCGCGCGATGCGAACTGCACTTTATTGAAGCCTCTTCTTATAAGACTGCTAGTTATGAGACTGTTGTTGCTGAAAGTGACCATTCTTCTGGTCACGACGATAATAATGCCCCTGAGCCGAAGTAAACAAAGCATCGGCGGCCTCATGTGCCAGAGGCATAGTCATAGGCTACACTATTGATGGTGTATTTACTCAGTGATTTGTTGCCAGATGGCTACAAATGGGCATAGCAATCGAATATGAACAAAAGCAATATTCTGCTTTATCAGATGGAATATTGATAGACAGTCTCTCCTTTACCGATCGGCTTTGCCCGGAAGCTTGCCGTCAGCTCCCCGGTAGTCGACCACTAGTCCGTTGCCACTTGTCGGAGGGATGGGCGGAGACTGATAGCTTGTTTCTGAGTGGTTTCTTCGTGATTGATTATCTTGCAGCATACTTTCTTTTGCTGTCTCCAAAGCTTGCCTATGATTTGCTGGTTTGCAAATTACAAGACTCATCGTTGCAGTCAAGGGGCCAGCCAAGATGCAGAGCTGCGACTTCGCACTGCCAGGCCCAACAAGTGTTGGGAAAAAGAAGAAATTCAAACTAGAGTCCTTTTGGGTATGCCTGTCGAAGAGAGGGAGAAAGAAATGAAGAGCTGCCAACACGTTTCTTTCTGTTTGAATTGCAGTGACATATTGAATCGAGACTGGATGAAAGACGTCAGAGACCGCGTCGACATGAAGCTTGGGCCACGCTGGTGCTGTTTGTATTCTTTATGGCTATGCAAATGCAAAACCCGGCGCTGATGTTGCGTTCTGTTAAAGCCTTTTTAACGCATCTTAAAGCCTTTTAACGCATAATTTACGGCGTTACGAGAATAAGCATGACAGGGTCAAGAATGTGGCGTTGAGGGTGTGAATCTAGTTGCTATTCTGCCTTTAGTCTTTACATCAAAAGACAATTTCTGGCATACAGAGCTTGAGCGCCCAGACAAACAAACCAAAACAAAATGAAGAGGAGAAGTACAAGGAGTTTCGACATGAAGGTTGACCATTGTGAGAGAGATTGAAGAGAGATTGAAGAGAGATCGACCATAAGCTACAATGCGTTAAACCAATTCGGGAACACAGCAGCAAAGAAAGAGACTAACCTGTGGTCGGATAATCTATTCTCCTTGCCATCACTCCCTCTTCTCTGCTTCCAGCTCAGTGTTTTTCCACATGTCCCCATATATTCCTTGTCTTACACAACACTCCAGCTATCCATCGACCCTTGGCCGTTACTGTTCATTTCATAATTCAACAAGAAGCACTTGCTTTCATATCCGTTCTCAAAGCCGCCTGTCGGCGCGTATGACCGCCATGACATCTCCAACCTTCTCTGACGGCGAAGACTACACAATCGAGTACCCGGGCGAAGAGGAGCTTGGTGCCTTCCTCGATAGCTACACCGAGGATTTTTTAGTCTGCACAGGTGTCGATTTCAAAACGTACCGGCGATTCGAGGAATGGCGGGATGCTTCTGGGCGTCGTTACCGGCTGTTCTTCCCCGAGCCTGACCGGCTATTCATTACTCTACCGACCCTTGAGCACGAGAAGGCGCACTTGGTTCTTAATGCAAGAATATCGGAGGAGATGATGGACATGGGACTGGGGCCTTTGAGCTGGGTGCACACTGGTGCGACCACACGATCCGCCAGTAACGGCGGTGCAGGAGAGGGCGACAGTTGCATGGTGCCTCGGCTGGAAGTAGGTGGTCGTGGCTGGCCGACACTCGTGATCGAGAGCGGACAAAGCCAGTCATTGGCCAGCCTTCAGCGCAAAATGTCGTGGTGGTTTAAAGAGTCGCATCACGAAGTTCAAATCGTCTTGCTGGTCAAGCTGTCAATGAACCGGCGGCAAATTCTGATCGAGAAGTACACGGAGAGCGTGTCGTCACAAACCGGCCCAGTCACAGGCCCTTCTCACGATGCACTTCTTTCGTCTGACACCCCTCAACCATTCCTTCGCCAGACGATCAAAATCGTTCCGAATTCAAACACCAATACGGCTACATATAGCGTCATTGGAGATGCGCTCTTACTAGAGTTTGCTCTTCTCCGCTTACGGCCAGCCGTGCCGGGCGATGGCGAGCGTGATATTATCATCACAGAGGAGTACCTAGCGGCATGGGCCGTAGAAGTCATGGAGCACTGATTATCTTGTGTTCCTTATGTGGCAGTTCTTGCCGCTCCCTTTTTTCCGGAGACTGTTTGGTTAATCCTGGCACCTCTAGAAGATACGCTTGTGAGGAACAGCCACTCGAATGACATACCAGGTAGGGGGCGGTACAGACAGAGATGAAGGCGGTATTAATTCAGTCTAAAAGTAGAGTGTAGCGTAAAGTCATTACCATAAAGATACCCAAATTGTCGACATCTACTAATAGGCACGTTGCGAGGCTACACCATCCAGGGGACATATCCCCTATGCATTAGATAGTCCAAAAGACGTCAGCTTTCGTCTGACAATTGCGTGTATTGAGACAAGGCTCAGGGACTTTGTGTGTACTTTGTAATTTGCCATTAGAGCTTCGGGAAGACATTGTTGATCGTGGTGCGATCTGATCTGTCCAATTTCGCTGCCTGCTGGAAGCCCGTCTTCCGGCTCGTACGAGTCGGTATTACACACGGAGGCGAGGCCTAGACTCTGTGCAAAACGCGACGCTGAGCCAACAGGACAGATACAGGTACAGGAATGCCAGGTGATGTAACGAACCCTGCCGTCAAGGGATGGCATAAGCCAAGACTGATCTGTTGGACGAAACGAAACACTATTTTCATCGAGCTCATTCCCTGGCCCAACGCAATGCGACGCATCACTTTACCTAAAAAAAGAATCGTCCCCAGGAAAGTATCAACCCCCCTGGCAGCAATCACGTGGTGGACTGACACATTTTCTTTTCGGATGACTTGTGACCAGACTTTGATCCGACTTTCTGATCGGCCCCTTTTCACACAATTTAAGCACTGTGCATATTCTTCTCGGTAAAAGATGTAGAGAGGGAGTGGAATATTGCTGGCAGGGATATTATTTACATATCAACTTTGTGCGTACGGTGTACATGCAAATGTACAGGAATTGATACTTTTCTCCGGGCAGGGCTACATTCGGCTGACCGGCTGCTAGGAATGATCAGGAAGAAAAAGGACAAGAGACATGGCAGAAATGAGAAATAAACATGAGAAACATGAGATGTGGCCTGTGCCAACAGAGCGTCTCGGGCAGACTCGGGCAGTTCTTCTATTTGTTTCGTTTCTGCAGACGCAGTCAATGCAGCCGATGCTAGTACTTGCAACGGTGAGAGGTTTTATTCTGTTTTATTTGGAGGATAGTACGAAATATGAAGAGAAAAGGGGCTGATGACAAGGACCAGGATTCGAGAAAGGGAGTGTCATGAGGTGTAGATGTAGCTACTGTGTAGCTACGGAGCAGTATCCTAACCGAGGCCAGTCTGAGCTTGAAGTGCAACTCATTACAGTACAACAAGCAAGGTTTCTACAACCGGGTTGCCAAGCCTGAGGAAGTGCTACAGAAGGATAGAATGCGTTGAGAGTAATACCCGAAATGCCCGACCAGGAAACCAGGAGGATCAGAAGGAGGAGGGCACATCGTAGGACCGATACTGCTGTCACGCTGTGGCTGGGTGCTACTCTACGGCTGTTGTTCTACATGGCTACATGGCCTACTGCTGCACGATGACTTGTAAAGTAGTTTTGAGCACGGCGAGGCTCTGTTGGGCATGTATGCCGCGCAGCTGCAGTGGGATACAAGGTACCTGCACGTCCGGAGGATGTACGGAGGTCAAGTATCAAGCAGGAATACTGTACACTGTAAAGCGTTGGGGTGCCTGTAGAAGAAGTACGAAAACGGCAATTTTATTCCGAGCATGTGACTAAAACCATATGTCTGTTGTATTTAGACTTGCGTCTGTATCTCGGCACCGTGTTTACGAGACTGGTTTTCATCAGGGATTGGGCCAATGTACAAGTACAGAGTACTGTCTTTTGTAGAGATGATCCGCGGGCCGACTGCAGAAGGCACAGTATCGATACTATGTGCAATGCTCGCCTCCGATGAGACATCTTCATAAAATACCATCCCTTGGATCTTAGACAGGAGTCGAAATTGCCGTGCTGATTGATTTAATCTTATCAGATCATCAGACAACGAGGAACCTTGCAAACGGCAACGGCAAAAGCAAATAATGGTGTAATGGAGTAATTTGCCCCAAACAAGCCAGGCAACCCCCCCAACCAAACCCACACCAAGACACACGGACGGCAGTCCTCCTTTTAGGGATCTAGCGGTGACAGACCTTGGATAGGATCGAATCGTAGCAAGTGCCAGCATGCCGTGGCCAAGCTATTCGTCATATGCAGCCCAGAGCAATAGAAGGAAACGGCATTCAGCAGAGTTTTATCCAATGCAGATCGTAACACGAATAAGAAGGAGACAAGCAATGGATGAATAAAAGTAAAAAAAGTAAAAAAAGAAAAGGAAAAAGAAATAAGAATAAGACAAGCTGCAGGGATTTTCAGGATTTTCTCACAGTGACGGCAACCCATGCCAAGCCGAGCCGAGGGCTTGGTTCTCTCTGATCATGTCTCTCGTACTGTCTGATCTTTTGAGGTTCTCCTTTCTACGAGTACCTCGTAGTCTCCGATCTTTGATCTCTGGTTAGACCTCTGATCTCTGACCTCTGATCTTGGATGCTGAGACATCTGCCTCTGTTCCCCTTTTTTCTGCTTCACTGGCATCCTCGCTTCGCTTTGACTTTCCACCCATATTCTATTTCTTGACTCACGTTTCTTCACATTACCTTCATTTTATTCATACTCTGTATTATCCTCACTGCCTCCCATCTTCCTTTTTCCTCTTCTGCTTTCGGCAGTCAGAAAATTTTGGAGACGCCTTGTGGTCCCGGACGCAGGGGTGGTCGACTCCGTATTGCAGAACAGAAACAAGTGGGTGTCTAACTGCAAGCTGGTCAGTATTTACTCTGGGATACACACGGAGTACATCGTCTTGTTGTCTCGCTTCTGCTCTCTATTCCCTCATTTTTCATCTTCGCATCGTTGGCAGTGCAACTCCAGACCCAGCAGTCGTATTAAGATTAATTAAGATTTGGATGAAAACAGGATCGCTATTATTTCTATATCCAAAAAGGAAATGATGGCAGGTTCCAATATGCTGGGATTATCGCAGAAGAAAGCATACCGAACTCAGAACAGATCACAGAATCAAGCTGAAATTTCAAATTTGGAGTATCAATCTTATCTCATCTAATCAATCACTTACAGGCAGGTGCGGCGTACCAAGACTGAGACATGTGCTGTACGCACGATTGAGTTGGCGGGCAGTACGCACGATGATGTACACTGTGCGTAGCGCCGACAAAACTCTGCACCCCGCACTGGCTAGCTCCATTTAAGCTTAGTCATTTTCTGCCTCATAGTAATCTGATTTTTTCTCTTCATACTGTGTGCACTCCCACACTTGGCCTGCCGTGTGCTTGTTTTTCCCTTTTCTTTCATCTGCCGAGGTCGGAGTGCATTGGCGGGCCCCTAGTGGCTGCCGAAGGGGAGAAATGAAGAACGAGTGAAGAAAGCGTCGCCAGCAAGTGTATTTACTTGCTTGACTGTATCTCACTGAGCAGACAGCAGAAGACTGTGCTCAGTATCTAACACAGACACAAAGGACGCGTCGTGCTACTTCGTCATTTGGAGATTGGATATTGCAATCCGTTGTTTAGGCCATACAGAGTTGAGAAGGAAGCGGATGGCAGTCGGGCTGCAGAGCTAATGCGTCAAGAACGGGGTAGTAGATAGGTAGAATGAGATAGAGTGAAGCAAGATTATGATGAGGAGAAAGACGAAACGGAGACTGCATCGACAGGTGGCAAACAAGAGGGGGGAAAGAGGAGCAGGTTGGCGGAAGAGTGGACAAGGGCAGTGAAGGAGGGGGATACTATCTTGCAAAGCAGCACGGCAGAGTGGGATGAGATGATTCAAGAAGACATTGTGGTGTCCGATCAGATGCATGACACAGTCTTTCTCCATGACACCGGCCATGATATCCATGACATCCATCATCCACGACATTGACATCGACGCTGGCTTCCGATGTTATCAGATAGCAACCGCCAAACCCCTGAGGGGCAAATTACCCAACACTGCAACACTGTTGGCACTACTGTAAAGAGAAGAGTAGCGCTAAAGTACAGCACTCTCCCTATCTCGCCCACTCCGGCACCGACGCTGATAGCCTGCAACACGTGTTGGCTGTTGGGCGCTATGTCTTTGGCGGCTGGATGGAGTACTCGACCGCCTGTACTGGGCCGATAAACAGCGCGATCAGGCGGTGCTCATCTTATCTGGGCGTATCTGGCCAGTGCTGTCGCCCAACGCCAGCTTTCAATTTCAACTGCCAACCTGCCAACGGTGGAGGAGCTCCCCCGCGGAGTCCGCAGCCAGCCGACGACTTTCGCACAGTATTGTCCGTCGCGAATTCCCATTAATATTCGTAATAAGTGAATATTGACGAATATTGCCATTGTGGATAGCTCGTAATCATTTTCTAATTGAGCTGATCATTTGTTTTCTGAATGTCGCTCGTATTGTGAACAGCTTATATAATCAACGTAATCATTGCAAATGCTGAAAAATCGTCCGTTGTGAACCGCAATGCTGGCGAAGGCTGCTCTTTCCCTCTTGGGCCTTGGCTATTTCTCGCTCCTTCCGTCCCTCGTCGGCTGTGTAACTTTGCGCCTCTCCACCGTAATCAGATGGAACTTCTGACAAAGAACCGACTATCAGATGCTGCAAAGCATCCACACTAGAGGCTTGCTCTTTCCTAATTCGCTCCCAGACCCTCCCATTGGGCCACCATTGCTGCCGTCCTGCCACTCCATTGGGCCAGCCCGCACCACTTGGCAGACAAAGAGGGAAAATACTTGACTGAGAAAAAGTCAATTACTGAGAGAGAAAAAAAGAGACGGGGAAAAACTTGAATACGCCCCTTCGTAGCGGACCAGCTGTGCCATCCCTCCCTGTGATTTAGTAAAATGCATGGGAAAAACGCATAACTGTCGATACAGTGCCCCGCACTGTCTGGATCTGATTGATACGCTTGTTCCTTTTTTCTTCCTCGCTCTTTCCATTTTCGATTTGATTTTCGCTCGTTCGGCCGGGGCATGTGGCATGTACTTTGAATGTCCCCACGGCCAGAATCGGAAGGAACCACTCAGTGCATTGTAGACTGGCATTCGCCTCAACTCGCAGCGTCACTTCTTTCCTCATCGGTCGTCCTCTGGGCACACACATGATTGACACACCGTTTTTATTCTAGTGTCCATCGCCCCTTCCCCATCATTATCATTCCCATTCTCATCTCTGACTCTTTCCCATTCCGATCTGCTCTCTTTCACCTCATCTCCTCCTTTCAACATCGTCAGCTTCAACCTCGCTGAACCCCCGCACACCCTATTCTGTACCTTTGCTGTACCTTTGCTTCTTTGCTGCACACCTGGACATCCCAGCATCGTTATCAATCTGAGGACTACTTCGTATTCTACACCCCCTTCTATAAAAACTAAAAACTACTTCCACGCGCAACCCTGGCTTCACCGCGTCTTCGCTGCGTCTTTTCTTTTTCCTTTCACCCCCCTCCTCCTCCTTTCTCTCCTAGCCCTCACCACACGCTCTCTCTCCACTCTCCTGTGCTCCTCCGCCCTACTCCTCCTAGTTTGAAGACTGCCGAGACTACCTTGACCTCTTCTACTTCTCATTCTACTTCTACTACTTCTATTCCTCCTCCTCCTCTACCTTTTCTGTTCTCTGCTCGTTATTCTTCCTTCTCTCTTCCTAGACGACGACCATCTTCATCCCGACCGACCTCTGTCTCGCCATGCTCCGCCGTCTTCGATAATCTATACCAACACCAACCTTCCTCTCGTTCGCATTTTCACACTCTCTCTGAGACTGCGCACTACCTCTTCAACGTCCCCGACTTCAACCTCCGCCGCGGCTACTTTTTTTCGTACCTGCGCTACCTCATCTACCTCTACCTCCGCCGCTTCCTCTCGACAGCCCGCTCTTCCCGACTCATCATGTCTGCCAACGTTGCCCACTCTCGCCTGAGCGAGATCTTCAACGAGGAGGCTGCCGCTGCTGTTGCTGCTGCCCAGGCCACTGCTGCTGCTGCCGAGAACATCCTGCCCGCCCAGCTGCGTGCCCCGTCAATTGCCCCCTCTCTGACCTACTCCGAGTCTGGCGACGACCGCGACGAATATGACGTTGACGAGGCCCACCTGTCCTCGGACGACGAGGTGGCATCCATTGCTACCCCGCGCCGCCGCCGGGCATCCACCCGCCTAATTGCACAGAACGCTGCTGACATCCAGCGCATCACCGGCGAGTCCAGCACACAGCTGATCAACCGGTGTTGCGGTGGCGGCTGCTGCCTCAGTTTGGACTCCAAGGCCGACGGTGTCCAGTTCGAGGCCGTCCCTCTGCCCGACAACGAGGCTTTCCGCTCCCTCAACCTCAAGATCGGCAACATCCCCACCACACTCACAAACGTTGCCGACATCCCCGAACAGATCGCCTATCTGCTGCCCGTCAGCGCAAAGACCACACCACCATCCACATCCGATGCCGAGGGCGCCGTAACGCCAACACTCGAGGCCGCCAAGGTCGAGGCGCCGACGGAGCCTCTGGCCGAGGTGCCTGCCGCTGCCGAAAAGAACGAGGAGAAGCAGAAGGAGGAGGACAAGGAGGAGACACCCGAGAGCCGCGAGGTCGACCCCGAGGTGATCGAGGGCCTCAAGAGCCTGGTCATTGAGCCCGAGGTCGAGGAGATGCCCGACCTGGACACATCCATTCAGCCCCCCTTCTTCGTCCAGCCTCACCCGCCATACCACGTTTTCCCGGCTCGCATCCATAACGCGCGCGAGCTGACTCGTCCTGGTGCCGAGAAGCGGACGTACCACTTTGACCTTGACGTCACCGAGTACCCTAGTGAGACCGGGATGGACTTCAAGGTGGGTGGTGCTATTGGTGTCAGCGCCCCCAACGACGAGAAGCTTGTCGATGCCATTCTGGATCTGCTCATGATCCCCCGTTTCCTGCGCGACAAGAAGGTCCTGCTGCGGACGACCAAGGGCCGCTGGCCCACCGTCTGGGGCGACGACAAGCCGCGTGAGCTGATCGCGACGCGCCGCGAGCTGCTGACATGGTGCTCGGACATTCAGTCGTACCCTCCCACCAAGTCGCTGCTGCGCATCCTGGCCGAGTACGCGTCGGACGAGAGCGAGAAGAAGGTGCTTCTGTTCCTGTGCTCGGCCGAGGGCCAGGGCTCGTTCTGCGACTTCCGCACGGGCCCGCACGTATCGCTGCAGCAGATGCTGAGCGCGTTCCCCAGCTCCAAGCCGCCTCTGGATCTGCTGCTGTCGATCCTGCAGCCGCAGATGCCGCGCTTCTACTCGCTGTCCAACGACCCCCACGTGTCGGTGGCCAAGAACGGCGACACGACGCGCCGCGTGATCGAGATTGCCGTGACCGTTCATGAGACGAGTGACTGGCTCGCCGGCACGCGCACGGGCATCGGCTCCGGCTTCTTTGAGCGCCAGGCCATGCGCTACATCCAGGCGCGCGAGCGCGGCGAGGAGATTGACGTCTACGTGCCCATGTTCAAGGGCCTGATGGCCAACCCGCTGGCCAAGCAGTTTGTGCCCGACGGCCCCATGCTGCTGATTGGCGCGGGTGTCGGCATCGCGCCGTTCCGCGGCTTCGTGCAGCGCCGCCTCAAGACGGCCAACTGCGCTAACAAGGTGTGGGTGCTGCAGGGCATCCGCGACTCGCTGGTGGACGAGCTGTACAGCGGCGAGTGGGGCGTGCACGAGGACGAGGTCAAGCGCGTCGTCGAGAGCCGCCGCGGCACGGGCCGCTACGTCCAGGAGGAGGTGCGGCAGCAGGCCGACCTCGTCTGGTTTGTGATCAACTCGGTCGACGGCCGTGTGTTTGTGTGCGGCAGCACGCGCGGCATGGGCGAGGGTGTGCAGGAGGCGCTGATTGACGTTGCCATGGAGAAGGGCAACCTGGGCCGCGAGGAGGCTCGCAAGTTCTGGGAGCTCAAGGCCGAGGTCGGTCAGTACATTGCCGAGACCTGGTAAATGTCTGCTTCTGCATTGTCTTGCTTCAAGCATCTACGTTTAACGTTCTACGTTCTTCACTTCCCCTGTCCATATATTTTACGCACATACTTAGCATGTTTTGATCCTTTCTGTCTTTTTGTTTCTTTTGCTTCTCTTTCCTATTATTACGTTTTCTCTGGCATGATCGAGGGTTGACGAGGTATTCCTCCCCTCATATACTATTATTTTCTTGCTTGTCTGTCTCCTACCTTCGGTTACGTTGTCTTGTTCGCCCTCTGTGGCAAGGGAATGGTCTATAGAAAAAAGCGCAAGGATATCTATCCTGCTCTCTTGCTTTGCTTTTGATGTTTACATTAGACTTGAGCCGAGTTCTTACTTTTATGAATCTATTCTTTCTCAAATTTCGACAGTGTTGACGTTGATTTATGAAGGCGATGATTGATTAGATAGTTTGGCACATTGTTGCCATACCTTGTATACTGCAGGCTTTTATGCCACATTCCATAACTTTCAAATATATATATATATATACAATATGCTTTCCGTTCACTTGATATCTTGTCCGTATTGATGTATATCGAACGCTCGAATATCAGCATGATTTGCTAATAGGACGGATGCATTGTCTTGTCATAGTTACAGCCTTGCTGACTGCTGACTGCTGACTGCCGCAGCTGATAAGATTGCAATTGCAACGAAACAGACAGCCAATCCCGTATTACACCCTGAAAACCTACTATTCCATGTGAAAGTCGGTCAGCACAGCTTCAATAAGTAAGCTTACATAATTACCACATTGAAATATAGCCCCCGTGACCACAGCATCGTGCCTCTCTTTAAGTTCTTTCGTCTTTCTTCCCCTGACTAACACTCGATAGGCGCCGTGCTGAAATAAACGAGAGACACCGACTTGAGCTAGAGTGCTTTCTGCCGGATCTTGCATTGCATCCAAGAACACGGTGTGGCGATCAGTGCTTGTTCCTGGGCGAGGCACACAGCGAGACAGGCAGGCGGTGTCGTGGATCTGCTATTCTGTTCAGATTCACATTATCTACCATAAGTCACACCTCATTGAGGGGCACTCGACAAAGACGGCGACGTTAAGTCTGCGTCTGTATTCTGATATAATCCGTGTACGATGTAAACGGTGCTGGTGATGGACTCGGGGCGGAATATATCCCAATTAGGAAAAGACCCGACGGATATACGGGCATGCGAGCAAGACGTCGAGTTCTGGAAGCAGCTTGACGGGTCGAGAATTGTTCAGTATTTTCTAGAACTACACCGATACTTATGTGCAGGCTCTGAAATGGTTCGACAGTGTTTGAGAAAAGAAAAAAGTTTCAACGGTTCCTTGCTGCTATGCTTTCTATCATCACCACCTCCAAAGACAAACCCCCAAAGTTAGGATTTCTAATCAAGCAAGTAACTCTCCGGCTGTGATACACGAAGTACATATGATATTGTATTTACATACTGCATCTTGATGTAAACACTGCCCCAATGCCGATATCAAACACAATGTGAGGCTGTATCAAGTGTACTGATCCTTGAGTATGCTCGTCTTCCGGGCGGACGAGTGTGCTGCTAGCGTGCCCAAAAAGGGTCTGCTTAATCATGATTCCTAATTAAGTATTTATTGTTTCTATTGTTTTAAAATGTTTTATTCTCGATTACCCATAGATTTGCTCCGCTCGGCTTCCGCTAGCAAAGACGCCATCGTTTTTCCTCTTGTCTCAACTCTGCAGACGCCTTGGGGCTTCTTTGAGCTTTGCCCAAGTACAAACCGCTGGAGGAGTTGGAGAGAGAAGCATTACGAAGAATCAAGTAAGACAGTGGCCCATATTTTGTCGTCGGCCGCTGCGTGTTGGGCTGGATATTGGATATTCCACGTCTTTCTACTGCATCGGGTATTTTATTTTGCTGCCAGGGCGGGTGAAGATGCATCAAGCCAAGGGTTGTTGAACTTGAAGTAAGGATGAGGATGGCTGTGAGCTGCATCATATTTATCTCGACTTGAAGTTTGCCTTCTTGACAGAGAAAACTTAGTAATCGTGATGTCCCGGGTCTTGCCACTTCTAATTCCGCAGCACATCCGGGTCGCGCCTTCCCTGCCTTTAACAACACGATGCCGAGCTTAAATTTTGCTGATTATTAAGAACCAGCAACCACCGTATCAAGCGTATCTCGTATCTTTGCTACCCTCTGAACCCTTTGGATTATAAAAGAACAACGTCCCAGAAGTCTCCGGACCCTTGAATCCCTTCTTCTTCATCACCCTCCACGCACTTGATACAACCAGATCCTCCGCTACGAGGTGAAGCTTTCGGTCCCCGTTTTTATTCGTACCCCCTCCCCTCTGCCCATCGCACCTTCCGCCTCAATCGCGCCTTCCACCTTGCGGTAACCTGTGCAACCCCTTCGTCTTCGGTCCACACCCCGCCCCCTCCAAGCTACGTCGTGTCAAGCTTCTTTCCCTATTAACGTACTATTAATAAAGATTAAATAATACACACTTCTGTACCTTTCTCACCCCGTCCACGACCACGACTACGACTACGGCTGCTATCTATAATATCTATATATACCTCCCCTCCTTCCTCATGTCTTCTTCCACCTCTCTCCTCCGGTCTCTTTCGAAACCATCCACTTTCAAGCTTCTCCTCCCCAAGACTTCTTCTGCTTTCTATTCTTCAAGCCGCAAGGTTCTTCATCGTCCTCTTCTCTCACAAACTCAAACACAAAAGCAATCCCGCTTCACCCCCACCCGCACAATGTCGTCCGCCGCTTTCCTCGAGGCCGTCAAGGCCCGCCGCACCTACTACGCCCTCAACAAGGACCTGACCGTCTCCACTGACCGCGTCCAGGAGGTCGTCAAGGAGTCTCTGCGCGAGGTTCCCAGCAGCTTCAACTCGCAGTCCAACCGCGTCGTCGTCCTGTTCGGCGCCGAGCACGACAAGTTCTGGGACCTGACCACCGAGACCCTCAAGGCCATTGTCCCCGCCGACAGCTGGGAGGCCACCGCCGGCCGCATGGCTGGCTTCAAGGCCGGTGCCGGTACCGTGCTGTTCTTTGAGGACTCGACCGTCGTCGAGGGCATGCAGGCCAAGTTTGCCATCTACGCCGACCGCTTCCCCGGCTGGGCCACGCAGAGCGACGCCATGCTCCAGTACACCATCTGGACCGCCCTCGAGGCCGAGGGTCTGGGCGCCAACCTGCAGCACTACAACCCCCTGGTCGACGACAAGGTCGCCGAGACCTGGAAGGTCCCTGCCACCTGGAAGCTCAACGCCCAGCTGGTCTTTGGCGGCCGCGCCGGCGAGGCTGGCCCCAAGGAGTACCTTGCTCTGGAGGAGCGCTACAAGGTCTTTGGCGCTTAAGCGTGTCATGATTTAATGAGAAACTGAATTTTGTTGCGATTCCCAAGCCTTGGCTATGAAATTTAAATATATTGTTACCATCTATGGAGTCTGATTAGTGAATTGAGTGATGTTGACTACGTTGATGCAATGCAAATGATCACCAAATGAGATAACTTACGACGTCCAGACTGGCTGTGCTCATCGAATCAACAAAGCAATTCAGTACCGCAATACTACATGGATCTGGCAGATGCCGGCAGATAACAGGCCAGGTCCAATAAGAATGCATCACAGATGAGCACAATGCGCGTTATTGGAGAAGTCAGAACGGTTATGTCAGTATATGGCTGTAAGCACTAACTACTTATTCCCAACTAACACGACAACGGGAGCGACAGTCAGATGCAACGGCGTTAAGGAGTTTGTGTGAGAACACTGAACTATACGAGTCTTGACAAATGCTAAATGGTATTGATTATTAAAAGATGGAATATACAAAATTAAACGATGTGGTATGTTGAACGTGTCCCAAATGTTGAAGATGTCCTCCCAAGATTGTGTGTGCTCCCCGGCTACACAATGTCTGTGTCTACAAGACTGTTTTTATATATGTATAGTGATCTCTCCCAGTCTCTCCTTTTTATGTTGATGTTTGCTGTTTGTAAAGCAGGCAGAACGCAGACAAAAGAAATGCAAAATGCAAAAGCGCTAAACTCATTCATTAACGAAGCCGAGGGCCTGGCCCATCTTGATCTTCTGGCCCTTCTCGATAGCCCAGTGCCAGCCAGGCGTGCTCTTGGGGTCGACGGGCTTGTCCGTGGGCGTCGCGGCGTTGGCGGCTTCTGGTGTCGGCGCCTCAAACACAAGCACAACTGTGCTGCCCAGCTGGAATCCGCCCATCTCCTCGCCGCGCTGCAGCGCGTGGCCGTGGAGAACAGGGCTGGCAGAGGCGTAGGTCGCCTCGGCGAAGCCCGAGTAGGCCTCACCGCGGGCGGCGGCCTCAGCAGCGGCGCGGTCGGCAGCCGTGTCGGTGGTCAGGCTGTTGGTGCGCAGCTCCTTGTCAAAGTTGACAATGATCGAGCCGACGTTGGTGGCGCCGACGGGGATGTAGCTGAAGAAGCCCCACTTCCAGCGGCCCAGCAGCACGACACGCTCGTTGAGCGTGAACAGGCCGGGCAGCGTGCGCTGCAGGTACGGCGACACACTGTACAGCTCGCCGGCAAAGTGGCGGCGGCGCTCCACGACCCAGTTGGTGGGCGAGTGGAAGCGGTGGTAGTCGCCGGGCGCGAGGTAGATGACGGCATAGTACAGCGACGTCTTCTTCTCGCTAGACAGCAGCTGGGTGTACCAGGGCGTGTCGAGATCAGCCTGCACCTCGGAGACGGACTTGGGCAGCGAGGGGCGTGCGGACTGGTCCTCGAGGTCGGCCTCGGCCTTGTCGGTGACGTCAGGGCCAGAAATCAGGCCGGGCAGGGTGTAGGAGATGCCGTTGACCTTGGCAAAGTCCTCGTCAGCGCGGACTTCGTCGCCCTCCTTGACAACTGCCTTGGCCGAGGACGTCGAGGAGGTCTTGCCGCTGGAGATGCTGGCAGCCGGAGTGTGCTTGCCCAGCAGGGCATCCAGGCTGTAGGTCATGCCCTTGACCTGCTCGATATCACCACCCTCGATCTTGCCGAACTGGATAATCTTGCCATCGGACGGCGACGTCAGGGCACCGTGGTGCGGGTCGAGAGGGCGGACACCGGGCTTGAGTGTGCGGTAGAAGAATTTTGAGAGGTTGGGGAAGTTGTGAAGGTCGGGCTCTTCGATTTCGTCGAGGCTGTTTTGTTAGCTCGTGATGTGACGTGCATAGAAACCGAATAACTCACTTTACGCCAAAGGCATAACTATAGAGCTTGAAACCGGGCACACGCAGGTAATAAGGTAACGTGAGCTCGTTGAATTGACCCCATAACCGGGACAGGGCCTTGAGGGGGAGTGTCGACATGACCTGGATCTGCCTGGATGTGTGTCAGTCGAGGAATGTAGACGATCAATGTCTCACGTGCTCATGGCTTTTGTACAAGAAAAGCCAATGGCTCACGAGACCACATATATGATAGAAATAGAGGTAGATGACATACCATGGTCCATCAGGTCTGATGCGAGGCCGCTTGGGGGGCTTTGCAGCCGAGTCGGCGACGGCCTCGGTGCCGTCCTCGTTGACAGCCTTGCGGTTGCGAGACTTGTAGAGCTGTACAACGCCCAGGAAGCCAATGCCCAGACCGACAGGAATGCGGTACCATTGGACCTTGGAGTTCTTGAGGGCCTGGCGAAGACGGTGCGAGAACCGGGGACGGCGGCCGGCAACCTGGGAATAGAAGCGGAACGGCGAGTAGAAGCGGAACGGCGACGAGCTGATGACGAGGCGGCGAGGCGGGTTGAAGAGGATCTGGCGTTCAGACAGCGAGACTGAGAAGCGGCCGGTGGTGATGCCCTTGGAAAAGCTGCCCCGGGACAGGCCCAGACGAGACGGCGCGGAAGCCATTCTTATGCCAGCTGGAGTGGGAGCAACCAAGAGAACGATTAGCACAACGAGGCCGAGAGAGATGAGGAGGAACAACATTGGTTGAGCAGTCTGTGCGTGCGGACTGGGGTAGTCGGAGTCTTGGGTATCTCGTCTGAAGCAAATAAAACAAAACAAAAAAGGGCAAAACAACTAGATCTTCAAAGGGCAAGGCAAACCATTAAAGAGCCGTGTCGCCATCAAGAGAGAGAGAGACAGACAGGCGGTCTCCTTCTTGGCGGTAAAGAAGAGATAAACGACAAAAGAGAGAGAGAGAGAGCGAGACGGTATAGACGGATAGACGATAGGAGACGATAGGAGACGCAGAGAGATTATCGATATTACTGCGTACTCTGTACTCAGTAGAGGGCTGCCAGGCGGCGGAGCGAGGGGGGAGGCGTCGAAGCGTTGCCAATTTCGGCTGTACGTAGCAGCTACAGCATGTAAAATGAGCAGAATCTGTTGAGAGAGTGACGATATGGATATGGAGAATCAGATTGGCACATGTCAGAACGGAGCCTGCATTGGGAGGACCAGTAGGGGGAGGGGGGGTCAACAAGGTGCTGTCTGCAGAGTAGCTCTGGATGGCGGTCAGGGGTCGTCGAAAGAGGACAAGAGGCAGAAGAAAGTGCGCGCAAAAATTGTGCCATTATGCACTAATTGGTATGATGGGCCTTTTCAGTGCTAGTACAGAGTAGTTACAGTGAGCTCAGATTAAAACGGTGAGGAAAGCACGCTAAAAACGGAACGACGTCCAGCGGCCTGCAAGCCTGGCTCGCCATTGGTTCAAGGCCAATAATACGGACAAATTATGGAGACACTCTGGATAGCGGGCTGTTATTGCAGCAGTTCTCTACTGCAGGCTACAGGCTATTTTCAGAGAGGAAAAAGGTGACCTGGAGCCTGGTGGTTTCGAGGCTGTCAGGGTGGTAAATTGGAGATTGGCTGGCTTATCTAATCAGCAGTATGACGACAACTGTCCAATCAAGCACATGTGTACTCCACTGATCAGCTCTATGTAGAGGTACATTGGGTAGCTAGCAGTTTGTGCCGCACATTGTGTATCATCTACAGCTAGCTTTAGCAACGTGGAATCTTGGGAAGGTGCGACCGGTATCGACAGTGGACTACACCTGGCTCTTCCGAATAGCATCGTGTTGTCCATCGCACCTTCCGTCTATTGCCTTATTGTTGTTTCGCACCTTCTGTTCTTTGCATCATTTTGATTTTTTACCACGCCAGCAAGCGTTGCCTTCCCCTCTCCCCTCCTCGCTCTCATCTATGAAGTAAAACCACCTCTCCTCGACACTTTCGACACCCAACATCCCACCATCTTCATCATCACCTCCATTTACCATCATTTACCACCCACCACTCAGTCTTAGTCGAATAGCAGTAGTTCTTGCGATCGGATATACCTCTGCAACTCAGTCCTCGCAATCACATATACTACCGCCATCCACCAACACATCGCCCGCCATGGCGGCCCCATCGCCCTCGGCCGCGTCGGCATATGATGATGACACCGAAAGCGACACTGAGCTCGAGGTCAGCCTGCGCATCATATCGCCCTCAAGCGACATTGCCGACTTCCCCATTCTTCGGGGCCTGACTGCGTCGACAACCGTGCGCGAGGTCCGCATCATGGTCGAAAGAGAGCTTCACTCGCGCATGATCTCCATCTCCGGCATGCGCCTCATTTACCGTGGACGCATGGTTGACAACGACCACAACACGCTGCATGATGTCATTGGATCGGCTGTAAGTTCGAGTTGATGCGGCAAGATGCCATGGGCTAATACTGACATCAAACCAGCTTAATGAGACCGAGCTCCACACCCTTCACCTCGTCTTGCGTGAGCCTGTCCTCGTCAATCCCAACCTGCCCATTTCTGCGGCAGAAGCCAGGGCCCGGCCCGTCGACCCCCAGCCGGCTCAACAACCTCCATACGCACAGTATGCACAGCAGATTCAGCGGCCTCAACGGCCTCAGCAGCCTCTCGACTTACCAGTGGCCGACCGGCACGTGGTCATCGGCTCGAGGGGAACGCCTCGGCAACTCTCAGAGGCGGAATCACAGCAGCAAATTCGCCAGGCCCAGTACTCAGAGGAAGAGGCTCGTGAGATTCAAAGACAAAACTACCTCAACCAGAGAGCCGTCGTTCTAGACGCCGTTCGTGCCAACTCTCAGCCGACATTTGCCACAAACGGGTACTCGGCGCCTACTCAACCAACCCAGGGACCTCAACCTCCCCAGCCACTCCGGACACTTCGGCCTGGTGAAACACATCATGACCAGCCTATCGGCGAAGTGCCAGAACACAGGCTTGCCGATCATCTTCGAACCGTGGCAACACTACAACGCTTAAATCAAATGCACCTTGCCCAGCAAGAAGCGCAACAGGCGCACCATGCCCAGCAAGCGCATCAATCCCAGCAAGCAAATCACGACCATCAAGCGCAAAACGCCCAGCAAGCGCATCACGACCAGCAAGTGCACCATGCCCAGCAAGTGCATCCCGACCAGCAAGTGAATCATGCCCAGCAGGTGCATCATGCCCACCAAGTGCATTATGCCCAGCAAGCACACCATGCCCAGCAAGCGCATCATGCCCAGCAGGCGCACCTCCATCAGGCGCGTGCCCAGCAGGCGCACCAGAACGTGGTTCTTAACGGCCATATTCATCAGTTCTTCGCCGCTACAGATAATGCGGATTGGCTTCGCCAGGCAGCTTCCGGCTTGCGGCACCGCAATGTCCCGCACCAACAAGCTCCCTCGCCTACGACGGCACAGAGCTCATCTTCAAATCACCAGCCCGAAGACCAGGATACGGCTGTGTACATCGTACAGTCCCCCGAAGGCCCCCGCGCTCTCCTCATTAATGCCGAGGGGACGGCATTATACTCATCCAATGTGTCAGTCTTGCCAGCAGTCCCAGCTGCCACAACAGCTGCCCAAGTCCCAACGCCGTTCCACTACCAGCAAACTGCTATACCGCAAGCAGCCCGGCCAGATACAGTCAACATCATTCGCGAGCACAACGCGCGCCACCAGAACCAGCACCAGAACCACCTGGACTTTGCACGCCAACACCTACGCCATATGGAGCTGCTACGGAACCTGGAACGGGAGCACCTGCGCGACCCCCGACTCAACCGAGTACAGGCCCAGGACGCATTTCAGCCACATCAAGCCCAGCCTGGCCCCAACGCTCACCATGCACCAGGCCAGCCGGCTGCTGGCGGAATTCCTCAGTTCCAGGGTAACCTTCTTCGGGCTCAAGGCCACCCGATCAACAACGCCGGGTTTTTGGCAGCTGTGTGGCCGCAAGTTTGGCTGGTGGCACGCCTGATTCTGTTCATATGGTGGTTCACGCATCCGACGGCTAGCTGGACCCGCTGGGCCACGGTGATTCTGCTCGCGACTGCCGTCTTTATCGTTAACACCGGTATGCTCGACAACCTGGCGACTCGCATTTGGGTACCCATCCGTGCTCACCTGGACAATCTCCTGCAAATCGGCAACCCAGCCGACGACGCTGGTCAAGCCGCCCAGGCCGGCCAAGCTGGACAACCAGGAGCCCCGGTGAACCAAAACGCAGGCGAGCCGGCAGCCGTTGCTGGCCGTGCTGGTGCAGCTGTCCCAAACCCAGCTGCCGCAGCGCGTCGTCTCGTGGAGCGTCGCCAGCTTGCCAATGGCGAACGACTGATGAACTTTGCGCGGAGCCTGGAGCGGTTCGGAATATTGTTCCTGGCCAGTCTGGCTCCCGGCATTGCTGAGCGTCATGTGCAGCTTGTTGAGGAGCAGGAGCGGAGACGTCAGCGGCAGATCCGCGAGCAGGAAGAGGCGGCGGCGGCGGCGGCTGCCGAGGCTGCGGCTGCAGCGGCTGCTGAGGCCGAGACTTCTGGCGAAGGGGATGCTGCGTCGGGAGAGGCAGAGGCAGCCGGTCCCAGCTCAGAGAAGCCTGCCGTCACGGCAGATGAAGTTGCAGCCAACTAAGGAGACAAGAGGTTGAATAGTTTGGTATTTTAATGGCACAGGACTTCTTGATTTGATTTGAGCAGTGATGCATTTGGGACATATTGGTGCGATTTTATTATTAGCGACTTGGCGATACCGATACAGTTACTGTATTATCTTTGGTCTTTATTCGTGCCTCTTGATATTTTGTTTGCCTTTATTGGTTTCTCCTTGTCATTACCACGTCGTCGTCATCGGCACCTCGCGATGCAACGCCAGTCATCCGACGTGTTAGGATTACCCTTACCCTGAACTCATTGGCTAACACTGCCCTGCACACTCAAATTCATTTACTCAATATCCAATCATATCAAATTGATCAGCACTGTTGACGTCGGGACGGGAATCGCCGTTGGTTTTCACTGCTTTCTTCACTTTCCTCTGATTACCTGCACTAGCGGCAGATAGGCGGCATTAGGTGCGGGTGAATTTCTGGGGAGCGTACGGAGCACTGGGGGCGGGGGGGCTGCACGAACCAGCAAAACTGGGGAGCGCGCCAGGACATCCGAGCCTCGGTAACTATTTACCCCAAGGGGCTAGCAAGACAGTGGATGTCTATCTCCTCAGCGATGTGAACACTCGACAACATTCTTCATTCTTTACATCTTCGTTTTCCATTGTTTGCTGATTGTTTTCTATTTCTCTCAATTGTTTTTCTTCTTTACACCACATCGCCACCATGGACTACGATCTCAAGCTCCACGACTTCCAGTCGCTCTTCTCCGTCAAGGGCAAGATTGCCGTCATCACTGGTGGCTCGCGCGGCCTGGGCCTGAGCGCCGCTTCAGCGTGAGTAGATGAGAATTGCCTGAGTATTGTGGTCAATTGCTAACTAAACAGACTCCTCCAGGCGGGCGCCGCCAAGGTCTACATCTCGTCGCGCAAAAAGTCGGCCTGCGACGAGGCCGCCGCCGCCCTCAACAAGCTGTCGGGCCTCGCGCCCGGCGCCAAGGCCATCTCTGCGCCCGCCGACGTCGCCGACAAGGAGAGCCTGCGCCAGCTCGTCGAGTTTGTCACCAAGGACTCCCCCGAGGGTATCGACATCCTCATGGCCAACGCCGGCGCCACCTGGGGCGCGCCCTTTGACTCGCACCCCGATGAGGCCATTGCCAAGGTGCTCGACCTCAACGTGCGCGCCGTCTTCAACTCGGTGCGCGAGTTTGCCCCCGCCCTGCAGCGCCGCGGCTCTATTGCCGACCCCAGCCGCGTGCTCGTGACCGGCAGTGTCGCCGGCCTGGGCATTGGCACCCTGGGCAAGCAGGGCACCTACGGCTACAGCGCCAGCAAGGCGGCCGTGATCCACCTGTCGCGCAACCTCGCCGTCGAGCTGGGCCCGCGCCACATTGCCGTCAACGCGCTGGCGCCCGGCTTCTTCCCGACCAAGATGTCGGTGGGTCTGCTGTCGATGGCCGAGGGTGGCGCCGAGGGCGTGGCCAAGTCGAACCCGATGCAGCGGCTGGGCAAGCCCGAGGACTTTGCGGGCGCCGTGGTGTACCTGTGCTCGCGCGCGGGCTCGCACGTCAACGGCGCAACACTGACGATTGACGGCGGTGCCATGTGGTCGACCGGTCAGCTGGCGAGTGCCAACCAGTCGTCGAAGCTGTAGTTTTTCTTTTTTTTTTAGTTGTTTACGGATGCGCATGATTATTTACATTTATTTGAATTGACTCGCTTTACTTTTCCTCCTTGACCTCGTCCTTGAACGGCTTCCGTGCCACCCATGTGCTCGAGCGGTAGACGGTCTGCAGCATGGACTCCGAGTCGTGAATGTACGGCGTCTCGAGACCCGTCTCGTGCGAGATGACTGTAAACCCGAGCTTCTCCACCAGCGCCTTGACCTCGTCGTCGCTCAGCTCAAAGCTGCCCGGATCGGCAATGCCCGAGGACGCCGACGCATCGTGCTCGCCGTCGCCATCGTCGTCGCGGCCGTGGTTGCCCGGCGCATTGTTCTCAAAGTGCCACAGCAGGGGGCCGACGTTGACCAGCAGGCCGCCGGGCTTGAGGCAGTGGCGGATGGTCTCGAGGTAGCGGATCAGGTTGGGCGCCGTGTCCAAGAAGAAGACGCACGCGACGGCGTCAAAGACCTCGGCGTGCTCGGCGTCACTGTAGAGGCACAAAAAGTCGGCCGCGCACATGCTCATCGAGCCGACGCCGTACTCGGCACCCAAATTGTCCTCCTCGGTAGCGTTCGGGTCCTGTCCCTTGATGCCGTCCACAGAGACCTGTATCTGGCCGGCCGCCTGGGCCTGCTGGCGCATGGCAATCTCCATGAGCCGCGTGCCGGGGTGGATGTCGGGGATCTTGTACGAGCGCAGGTGGTTGGCGCGCACCTTGTGGTTGCTAAACGAGTGTGCCCAGGGAAAGATGTCGTGCTGGCCGGCCTGCTGCGTGTAGTTGAGAATGTAGGACGACGCCAGCAGCTGGTGGTACGAGATCTCGTTGCCCTCGGACTCGTAGCCGTGGCAGCACAGGTCGAATACGAGGCGGCCGAGGCCGGCGCCAGGCACGAGCACCTTGAGCCGGTGGTTGAACTGGTCAAAGTCGTCGTCGTCCTCGACGTAGTTTTGCGGGCCGCCGCTGCGCATGATCTTGGCCATGAGGGCCTCGACGCGGCGCTGGCGCTCGTTGTCCAGCGCCTTGAACACGGGGCCGTAGCACTGCGCGCGCTCGGCGGCACCCTCGGCGGACCAGTCGCGGTAGAACTGGCGCAGGGTGCTGCGGGCCTTGTCGACGTCCTGGTGCTTGGCGGCGCCGGCCCAGGGGGCGGGCAGCTTGGGCTCGGCATTGGACGCGGCCGACGAGGCCACGTGCGCATGGTCGCCGCCGGCGTTGCCGACGCGGAACGACTCGAGGCCGAAGCGCACAATCTCGCGGGCCAGCTCGGCGTTCTTCTCAATGGCGTCGTCGACCTTGTCGAGGGTCTCGAGGTAGTTGAACGGCGGCGCGGCGAGCATCTTCCAGTGCTCCTGGGACATGGCATAAAAAGATTGCCGCCGCAGGTGGGTGCAGTTGAAGTGTGACACCTTTGCGTATTGGCTGACATGTTAGGTCTGCTAGTGGTACAATCAGGAGAGAGAGCCTACAGGTATGAGTCCAGGGCGTGGAAGAGGACTTTGATCTCCTCGGGGTCCTGGATGGCACTCTCGGACACGTCCCACTGGACGTCGTCGCCAGAGTGTGCCTTGATCTCGGACATGGTGATTTATGTGTGAGTGGCAGTTATCTGAGCTTGTCTGAGACTGCTGTGTATGAGTCTGAGTCTGGGATCGATGGGTGTGAGATTGGTGATATCCCGAGTCTCGGTCTCAGTCTGATGCTGGTGTTTGATATGGTGTGCAACGATGCCAAGCCGTCCAGACCGTATCGCCGTCTATCGTCTGGCCTTTGATATGAATATGATTCAGCAATCTTATTCTCAACCTCCGTCTGACCACGTCGTCTGTTGCCGCTGTCTGCGTCGTCTCCCGTATCTCGCCGGCGTGCCTTTTGATTAGTCAGTTGACTTGGTGATGCCCAATGTCAATTTGCTTGTATATCGAACGAGAAGCACTTTATATGAAAATAAATGTCTTCTGTCGTCAAGGCTTCCTATGAGACCGTTAAACCACTTCTAGTCTGGGGATTGGAAATCAGTCATCTCTTCGCGGCTTTGCGCTGAATGGCCCTCTTTTCTTAGACTCGTTTCTTAGACTCTTCATCACAGGCGGCGGCTTCCGGTGCGCGCAACCTTTTCTAGCGCGTGGGTCAGTAGTTTGTAGCTATTGTCGCTAGCTACAGCGGTCGCGCCTGCTGCACATGGCGGGGTTGACGTGCCTGACGCGCCTTTCTTTTGTACCTGATCCAGCTGTCTTACATAATTCGGACTTTTCACTCAACCTCACCTCACATCACGACTCACGATCACGGCTACAACTTAAGACTCATTACATCTCACCATGACCAACGAGACCCTCTCTGTATCGTTCAGCACGCCGCTGCCCCGGTCGCTGGACTCGCACATCCACGTCCGCCTGACGACACGCGACAAGTGCATCATGCTCTTTGTGACGTCGACCGGCTCCGAGGACAGCGACGTCTTGACCTCGCTCGGCTCGTTTGTCTATGCCGTGCCGGATGTAGGTCTTCCTCTGTATAATTTGCAATGCGTGAACTAACGGACAGCGCTTCAAACCGTCCGAGCCGCTGTGCACAAACATCTACATTGACGAGGGCTCGCTCGAGTTCGCTGTGCGGCTGGCCAAGCTGCTCGTAAAGCGCACGCAGCAGCCCGTCTACGTGTCCAGCTCGCTGGCTATGGAACGCATGGGTATGGGCGGCACTGTCGAAGAGGTGCTGGAGGCGTACCAGGCGATTGCCACGCCTCTGCTGCCGCTGCTCCCCAAGCCGGCGCAGCTGCAGAATGGCGCTTGATAGACATGACGACTGCCACATTGCATCATGTGTATGCGTCTATGTCGTGCACAAGGCACTACAGATGGCATGCTTTCTCTCTACCTTGGTTGACTCTTCTTTCGTTGTTCTCCGCCTCTGTCTGTCTTGCCCTGTCCTAATCCTCTCTGGCTGTGCTGTATACTGCAGATTGCTATTGCTATATTGCTGCATATCACCTGTCCCACGTGCAGATATCATCACAGCAGAGCAGATTGATCACATGGTGGGCATGGTGCCACGGTATCTATCCTGCTTGTTGGTGCAACAGAAGAATGTCGGAAGCAAGAAAGAAGGCGACGAGTGGTAGAGGACAGCCGATATGGAGGCCTTGTCACAGGCAGCACTATCCCAAACTCCATCGACCATGGCCATCGATACGGACGACAAGGGGATGGACCGAGCTCTGGCAATGAGGCAATCTACCTATTACACCGCTTCCATGGACGCGCATGGGTCTTGCAACAGTCGTATCGGCACCTACCCAGAGCCAGGCGCATATCGATATATCGATGTTGGTGGCAAGCTGGTGGCTGGATGCAATCACTTGCCGTCTTGCGTATGACACACAGAGACATGCTGACACTCTTGTTGGCCTCTCCTTATCAGCACCAGCGTGCTCGTACTTTGGAAGGCGCTGCTGCATGCTCCCGCCGCCGTGGTCTGGTCTGGTGGCCTGCGGCCTGCACGATGCAAGCGTGATTGCATGCAAACAGAGCAGGCTACACGGCATGTTTGTCAGATATCATTCTGGCAGGTCTTGATTGCCACTCTGCCACTATTACCAACAGTTTCAATATTCCGAACTCCATTATCTTGACTGCCCCCCTGGTCATCCGTCGTCGTGCTGATCGCCCTGGATGCCTGCCACTGCCAACGCATCACAACTCCCACCAACATCCACCACATCAGCCACCATTAGAAATGAGAATATGATATCACTTGCTCTATCCTTTTGTTTGTTATTCTCAGGGTCACTTGTCTACCACTGTAAACATATCTCCCTGACGATGCGCCGTGGATCATGTGCTGTAGATGCTATTAATATCCATGCATTTGCACCGCTCTATCCTGCTGTGTCATATATAGTCCCGGGACTTCCACAGACTCGTGCGTTAACAATGAAATTAATAAAGATAAAAAATAAAATAAATGAAAAGAAGAAACTGTCATCGTCTTCTGTAGCACTCGCTGAGTGCTGTCAGTAGCTGTTTGTGCATGTGATTGGCTACAGGCCTATATCTTGATACAAAATTATGGGTCACTAAAGGCGGTGGAAATATATCATTTATTTCTCTTGCATATTTAATCACTTTTAATCACGCCCGTTTGTGCCTGTCGCTTCCCCTTGTTTTGTGGGTCTCGAGGTGGAGGGGCTGTTGGATTCATTTTTCTTTTATCGTATTTTATCGTTTAATCATTTTATCGCCAATCGTCGACCGCCACCTGCCTAGCTTGGCCGCCAACAATCCCATTCACAGTCGTTCCTGCCCCAAAAACACAGGGAACCCCGCCTTACAAGCACTGACAGAATCTACAGATTAGAGATCTTACAGCGCATTGTGCGCCTGTTTGCATCCTTTTTAGTGCTAGCGAGCCGCCTAATCAGTGCAGAAAAAAAGACTGAATTAAAAGAAATCCAAAAAGAAACCTGAAAAAGCTTTCGAGGTTGAAACCACCAACGTACCTGCCCTGACCTACATAATAGAGACGGTACCTGCCTACCTCACTGCCTTTGTCACCAAGACAACTCGACAAATCCAAAGCTTCATTTTCTTTGGCCACGCTCTCTGGCTTTGCTTTCTGTTTCTCATTGCTGTCTTTTACTACTTGCTGTCTGCTTCTTGAACGTTCTGTCCTTGTTGCGTCACTCGTTTGCAGTCTTTCGTCGACAGCCCCTCGGCGGCTCCATTTGACCCAAGACATCGACATCGAGAACATCGACGACGACGACGACGACATCGCTGTTCCGCCAACAGACTCGACACTCGATACCTCGGTCTCCACGACTACCATGGCGTGGCAACCGGCACCCGAGTCCTTACGGACTCTCGTTGCCTGCATCAACGACTCGCACAATGTCCGCGACAAGAATGCTCAAAAGCAGGCCGAGATTGTGAGTTGTGATATCTCCATGTCATCACTGGCCTCTATACAGAAACTAACAAGATAGATGCTCGCACAAGCCAAGGCATCGCCCGACTTTGACAACTACCTCGCCTACACCTTCTCCAGCCCCGTGCCCCCCGAAGGCGTCGCCCTCACCGAGCTCGAGTACAACACCGTTCGCGTTGCCTCGGGCATCATGATCAAGAACACCATCCGCACCGCCTACAAGCAGGTCCCGGAGGCCACCCTGACCCTTATCAAGGGTGCCGTCCTCATTGGCCTCAACGACCCTGGCCTGATCCGCAACCACGCCGGCAACATCGCCACTGAGATTATCCGTCGCGGCGGTATCTACGCCTGGCCCGATCTGCTCAACGAGCTGCTCAACATGATTGGCAACGTCAGCGGCCAGGTCTCGCCTGCCGCGCAGGAAGCCGCCATGTCGGCCATGGCCAAGATCTGCGAGGACAACACGCGCCTGCTCGAGGTCGAGCACAACGGCCAGCGCCCGCTCAACATCCTGCTGCCCAAGCTCATCGAGGCCACCGGCAGCCCCATTGCCCGCGTCCGCGCGCAGGCCCTGATCGCCATCAACGAGTTCATCCCCCGCAAATCCCAGGCCATGCTGGCCAACATCGACCCGCTGCTGCAGCGCCTGTTTGCTCTGGCACCCGACACTAACAACGATGTGCGCCGTGAGGTCTGCCGCGCTTTTGTCTTTTTGGTCGAGACCCGCGCCGACAAGCTGCAGCCTCACATTGCCGGCCTTGTCGACTACATTATCGCCCAGCAAAAGGACGAGGATGACGAGGACCTTGCATGCCAGGCTGTCGAGTTCTGGCTTTCGGCCGGCGAGCACGAAGATTTCTGGAAGGCCCTGGAGCCCTACGTCACAAAGATTGTGCCGTCTCTGCTCGAGGGCATGGTCTACAGCGGCGAAGATATTGCCCTGTTTGGTAGCGCTTCGGACGACGAGGACGAGGACGACCGGGCTGAGGACATCAAGCCGCAGTTTGCAAAGCGCAACCAGAAGCGCAACGCCAACGGCACAGCCGCCGACGGTTCTGACCCAGCACAAGCTGGCGAGAACGGCTACGACAAGGTCGCCGGTATGGACGAGGACGACCTTGAGGATGGCGAGATCGACGAAGACGACTTTGAGGACGACGATGATGCACTGTTTGACGAGGGCGGCGACCAGCGCTGGACTGTGCGCAAGGGCTCAGCTGCAGCTCTCGACGTGCTTGCGCGCGACTACGGCAACAACATGTTCCACGTCATCCTGCCCTACCTGACCACCAACCTGAAGCACGACGACTGGCCGCACCGCGAGGCGGCCGTGCTTGCTCTGGGCGCAATTGCCGACGGCTGCATCGATGCCGTGTCCCCTCACCTGCCCGAGCTGATCCCCTACCTGATCACGCTGCTCGACGATACCGAGCCCCTGGTGCGCCAAATCACATGCTGGACGCTGGCACGGTACTCGTCGTGGGCTATCAACCTGAGTGACCCTGCACAGATCCAGACCTTTTTCGTGCCCATCATGAACGGCTTCCTGATCAAGATGCTGGACAAGAACAAGAAGGTCCAGGAGGCTGCGGCATCCGCCATGGCTACTCTAGAGGAGAAGGCTGGCAAGAAGCTCGAGCAATACGCCGGTCCCATCATTGCGCAGTTCATCCAGTGCTTTGAGAAGTACAAGGACCGCAACATGTACATCCTGTACGACTGTGTGCAGACCCTGGCCGAGGCCATTGGCCCCGTGCTGGCTCTGCCCGAGCTGTCGGGCCAGCTGATGCCCGCGCTGTTCAAGCGCTACGACAGCGTGCCCGACGAGTCGCGCGAGCTGTTCCCTCTGCTCGAGTGTTTCTCGTACGTTGCCATGTCGCTCGGCACCGTCTTCACTCCCTACGCGCAGCCCATCTTCCGTCGCTGTGTCAACATCATCCACCAGAACCTGGAGCAGTCGCTGGCCGCGGCCGCCAACATCCACATGGACAGCCCGGACAAGGATTTCCTGGTTACCAGCCTCGACCTGATCAGCGCCATCATCCAGGCTCTGCCCGCGGAGGAGTCGGCGCGGCTTGTTACCGACACGCAGCCCGCGTTCTTTGAGCTCGTCAGCTTCTGCATGGAGGACCCTACCGATGAGGTGCGCCAGTCAGCGTATGCTGTGCTGGGCGACTGTGCCAAGTTTGTGTTCCCGCAGCTGCAGCCGTGCCTGAAGACGCTGCTGCCGATTCTCATCAAGCAGCTCGACATGGACAGCATGCTCGACGAGGAGATCGACTCGGGTTTCAGCGTCATCAACAATGCGTGCTGGAGTGTCGGCGAGATCGCCATCCGCCACGGCGCCGACATGGCACCCTACGTCGACGAGCTCATGAAGAGCTTTGTCGAGACAATGACGAACCCGCGCGTGCCCCGCGGCCTGAACGAGAATGCCGCAATAGCGCTCGGCCGTCTCGGCCTGGGCAACGCGGAGGCCCTGGCGCCGCACCTGGGCACATTTGCCGACGAGTTCCTCGCTTCGATGGACGATGTCGACCCGACAGAGGAGAAGGCGACTGCGTTCCGCGGCTTTACGCAAGTTGTGGCGCTGAACCCGCAGGCGATGGAGAAGGTGCTGCTGCACTACTTCAAGTCGATTGCAAAGTACGAGGATATCAACCTGCGCAGTCCCATGAAGCAGGAGCTGCACGACACTTTTAAGAATGTGAGTCTTTTTATGTTTTATTACTTGATGTTTATGAATACTAATTTATAGATCCTTCTGGCATACCGTCAGATTATCCCGCAGTTTGACATTTTCCTGGCCCAGCTTGGACCGGAGAACGTCGCCGCTCTCAAGGCCCAGTACCAGGTGTAGGCCTTTTCTTTTGAACCTTGATTTCTTTTCCATTGTCACATTAGCGTAGTAGATAGTTAGGTAGCATCTTGTTTTTCTTCCCCTATTTTTGTTTTGTTTTCATTTTGTCATGTTTTCGTTTTGTTTATTTATGATTTTGCAGTTTGGATATGCAGCTTGGCCTGCACTGCATTGCATTGAAAGAGGGGAGCCAGTCGATGATTGGGAATTTTGCATGACGTCAACGAGGAAAATGAACAGCAAGGGAGTGAGGAATATTCAGAAGAGGAGAAAGAGAGATAGAGGAAAAGAAGAAGACAAAAGTCATGATACCCAATTGTTAAGATAGAAAAGAGAAGGAAAGGTGCTCCGGCAGCGGCCGCCACCACACATTAGATAGTCTAGATAGTCATATAGGTAGATAGACTTAATAGGAGGAACAATCACAAGACTGGTAGAGATGTGACTTTGATGTAAACTTATGTGTGTATATGAATATATATAAGCTGTTGCTGATGATAGAATAGAATGGCTGAATAGCCAATACCGACAAACGCCTTGCTTGACCCAAAGATGAAGAGACAAAAACAATAAACAAGACAAAAAGAATAGACTACTAGTGAGAGACGCAGACGCAGCTGTGAGACAAAGACGAAAAGGAAAAGAGACGCGCACGTCTGAGCGAGAGTGAGGTGTATCTGGAGCTTCTGGTGGTCGAAACCCAAAGAAACTCGAAAGAGTAAAGATGAAAAGAACAAAAGAACAAAGAAAATGGTATCGTGTCGTAGATTCGTATTCAAAAAGAAGCTGCCTGGCCGCAATGGTCCGTTTCCATTACGAGGCCAGCCAAGGCACTGCCCGAGCGCCGTCCGATGGGATGCATACTGTAAATGGCCGCCGGTGCCACTACATCTATCTGCCAGACATGGCGCTGTCGCTGCGGTCGCGTCCTGCTCCCTGCCGCACGGCGTCGGTGTAGCTGGGGATCGGCGGGTTGCTGTCGCTGTACTGTGACGCCCGGGCACTGCCGACGCGCACGACGGTGGCCGACGATGCGCCCCGGTTGCGGCCGGCAAAGATCAATGGTCTGTCCTCGTCGTCGGTGCTGTTGCGCCGGCTGCCGCTGTCTGATGCGGGCGGGCTTGAATACTGGGGTGGTGGTGTCGAGTCTTGGTCCTGCAGACCCAGGCCGACATTGTTGTTGTTGTCGTCGCTATCATTGTTTCCAGCAACGGCGCTGCTGCTGCTCTCGCCAGCCTCTTCGGTTGGCACAAGCTGGGCGAGTGATATTTCGGTTGGGCTGCGTGCAGGTCCAGGGCTGGTCGGAGGCAGCACACGGAAAGTGCTGCCCGAGCGCGAGCGGCCGTGGCTGGGGTTGAGAGTGTGCTGGCGGACTGAAGAGTAGGTCTGGACAGAGTGGCTGTAGCCGTGGCCGCGAGGCGGTGCGGCGCTGGTGAAGCCGTCCTTGTTGCCCGTCTCGAGGAGAATGCTGCCCTGCTCGGAGCCGTAGGGAGGTGGTGGTGCAAGCGATCCGTTCATGGGAGCAAGACCCCATTTCTTGACGTTGGCCTCAATGAAGACAAAGCCGGCCTGGCCAAAGTTGACGTGGACCATGGCAGGGCCGTTTGCGCCAATGGAGGGAAAGAAGTTTTGGGACTTCATACCGTGTGCGACGTCCTCGAGTCTCTTGCCGTTGCGAGTAAAGAAAATGGTGCCCGAACGTGGGCGGTAGCCAACACCAATCACATCGCCCTGTACGAGCTGCGGGCCGTAGGGAGTGCCTCTGAAGGGCTGGTTGAAGCGGCGGGTTCCATTCGAAAGGTAGGCGGCGGAGAACTTGTGGAAGCCTGGATTGTTAGCATGCAGAAGTACAATGCGAATAGCGAATAACTAACCTGGCAGTCTGAAAAGAGGATACGGCTTGGTGGCCATGCCGATGCTGAGGAGGGTGTTTTCAGGCTTTTCGAAAATCTTGGCCTCCCAGTAGTAAACCTCGTTTTGCTTGGGCACAGGGAGGTTGCTCATGACGGTGCATTCAGAGTCAAAGAACTCGATTTCGGTGCGGCCCTCGACAAAGCAGTTGGCGATTTCGAGCTCGGGCTCAAACTCCCAGGCGGAGACGCCCTTTTCCTGGATGGCGAGGTATTGTGAGAGGGAAATGTCAGTCTGGACAGAGTCGGGCGGGTTCGCGGCGATGAAGGCTGTCGGTTAGTAATGGTAGAGGATGAGGAGAAATAGAGAGAGGACACACCTTTTGCGCGGAGGTACTCGGTACGGTTCATGTCGTCCATATACTCGAGCGCCTCCGTCTCCTCGCGGATGAAAGCCTGCTCGTCGTCATATTCGCCAGGGCGACCGATGCGGTCGAGAAAGATGCGGCCGGACGAGGTGTAGCGAAAGAAGTAGACGATCATGAAGATGCAGAAGATGACAAAGGCCGAGCCGATGGACGACAGCAGACCGATGAGGATGCCATTTAAGGCGGCGTCCGTATCGAGCGTCATTTTGATGGATGTGCTGTTGTTCTGTTGTTGGAGTTGATGGGTTTGTTGAGAAGAGTGGGAGTTTGCGAATCCCCTATCTCCAGACACACAGCATTTGGGTGGCGAAACGAGTTTCGAGTCTTGGTGTGTGCCAAGTCGGTGCAGCGTCAGTTCCGGGATAGCCGGAGGAAGAATAATCGACGGCGATGAGATGGCGATGGATGCGCAGAGTTGATGTCGAGGATAGATGTCGAGGACAAACGTCGTTGGGCTGTTGAGTAGCAGTCGTATTGCTGCGGTCGCCGGGGTAATTAGCAGGTCGAACACAGTGGATGTGCAGACAAAGGACGCCGTTGTCTTTGTAGCGATCGCGGGTAGAGTGGCTGTCCTTGTTGCCGAGAATGAGGGCTAATTCGCCAGAAGAGATGAATATCAAAGGCAGAAAGTTCGATTGAAGATTCGATAGGCAGAGATTGGGATTGAAAGAAGATTGGAATCGCCGGCGTCGTGTCGTGGGCAATGGTGTGACGTATTCCGGTATGGGGCTAGGGCGACGGGGCGTGGAGGCAGCAGCGATTGTTTCAGCTGGGTGTGATGTTGAGAGAGGAGAGACGAGAAGAAAAGAAGAGAGAGCTGAGAGCGGCAAATGAACAAAATCGACGATGAAGCGAAAAGCGAGGTGAAGCAAAGAAGAAATCAAAGGAAGCCAAAGTCAAATGGTCGAGTGACTAGACTGAGAGATAAGAAAGCAGGCACGAGGCACGAGGCACAAGGCACGAGAGGGCCGAGGAGATTAGAGTAGCAAGAATGCGTCGACGCAAGGGAGACTGTGTGGAGGATGTACTGGACGATCCGAGATGAAGATTGAAGAAGTTGAAATGAAGAAGATTGAAGTTGAAAGCAGAAGAGAAGTCACGAGAGAAGAGTAGTAATCGGCAATAGAGAATAGAGCACAGAATAGGAAAGTACGAGAGGCAAATCAAGGCCGTGAGATGGGCGTGCCTTCCAGATCTTGTCACGGGGGAGACTGGCGTCGAAACAGAGGAAAGAGCGGGAAAGAGGACAGTGGGCAGGGAAGGAGCGAGCGGCAGAAGCGACGAAAGAGGAGTACGGAGTATTGTATTGCAGGAGACGCGAAGTCGAAATTGGCAGGGAAGGAGCGGCCTGGGTGAGCGAGTACAGAGCGAGAGCACTGAAGAGAGCAAAAGAGCGCTAGCAACCGTCTGAAATCTGACGACCTGGGCTGGGCCGTTCTTTCCTCTTCCTCGCTCCTTCCGCAATATGCTGCGTTATGCATCTTGGGTGGCACTGCTAACGCGAACAGGAATACCATGCACCATACCACAGTGCTAGTGCCAGTAGTGCCAGGCGGGGCATGCCGATGGTATTACAGTGTATTACTCCTTGTAGAGAGAAACAGAGAGAGAGAGAGAGACCACAGACGAGCCCCACTGGCAATGGGCGCTAGCGGCTTGGCGGGCCAGTTTGGCAGTCGTCTCGTTTTCTGTTTCTCATGTGGACTGGAAACGGCATAGGGCAGACGGCCTGAGACAGGCGCTGTATTTTGTGTGTAGGCCGTTTTCAGTGTTTAGTGAGGTTTTCAAGCTATGCAAATCGCACTGATTTCGATATTCAATACTTGATGAGCACATGTCATGATTTGCCTCTCATATTCGATATTTGTTGTCTTTGTTTTCTTCCCATACATCTCATCTACTCCTCGTATTAACAGTCATCGCATAAAGGGGTCTTGCGGTGCTGGGTTTCAAGAGACGCGCAGGTCGTTTCAGGCCGAGAGTAAAAATAGAGTAAGATTGCAGTAGGTAGAGAGTATCTTACAGGTACAAGTACAGGCAGGTACAGACAAGATTACAGAGCATCATAGCTGAAACATTGAGACCGATGCAGAGTGCTGTGCCTGGCTGATCACCGCAAGTATACAAAGATCTTGATCCGGCCATGATGTGTTGTTAAAAGTGCAGAAGAAGCTTTACTGAGATAGATTTGCGCATTACAATTTACACTGGCTTGCATGCAGCTGCATCGCACTGCAGTAGGCCGCACCCGAGACCCGCGGGCCCGGTATCATCAGTCGTGGCACAGGCGTCGTCCGAGTGCTCAAATGCTCAGAAAGAGCAGAAAGAAGGAGTTGAGCTGATGTGAGAGATGCTGTGAGATCGACTGCTTCTTTCTATTGGTGTATCATCTGCATGGTCTGCAGTGAGCAGGGCAGGGCGGCACTGTCTGGCTCGGTCTCTGGTTCGATGTCTCGCAATGGCCTTGCAAGAGAGTCAAGACTGGTTTGTTTTGATGACGGAAAACCCTTGCTTACAAGGCCAAAGAACATTGCGTGTCTCATTTCATAGCGGCAAACCAATGCAGGGCGAGTTTTGATTAATATAGATATCCGTCGATAGTAGATACGTCCAAGAGCACAGCCACGTGAGCCAGGGAGGCTTGTTAGATTCGTCATGCGGTAGACTCTACAGATAAACATGAGCAATAAGCGTGAGATATCAAGCAGTGAGCATGTACTCTGTAGGATGACGGCTGAGCAGTTCAGGCATCAGTACGACGCGAGCACAAGATCGGCTCGTCAAAGAAACAAGAGGAAACAATGTGAAAGCAAGAAATGAAATAAATAGAAATCAAAGTGGAAGTAGAAATGGAAATGGAAATGGAAATAGTGCTGGGCCGCAGCTATGGAGCACAGATACGACCCTGGTGGTATTTATATTGAACATTGAGCAGTGACATTCTCCGTTGGATATGATATTACACGATGTAAGATAGATATGTTGAGTATTTCATAATAGACAAGCAAAGGTATCACGCTTATTCATTAATGAGAAGAGAGCACCAGAGAATATTCAGATTGAAAGAAGATAACGCCTGACCATGCTGAGGAATATCCAAACCGAGTAGAGAGTAATGACAGTAAAGAAAGAAAAAACAAACAAAAAAAAAAAAAAGAGAAAAAACTACTGCGGCGGCGAGACCGCCTTGCCGCCGTCGACAATGATCTGCTCGTCCAGGTGCTCCGCCAGCGCCGCCGCATCGCCGTGCTCGACGCGCTTCCACGTCGTGATCCGCCCCTCGTTCATGTCAAAGTCAAACACCCGGATCTTGCGGTTGAACTCGCCGTACCCGCCGTACCCGCCGAAACCGGCACCGCCGCCGTAGCACATCCACAGCGACGGCCGGCTCTTGTCGTCCGTCGACAGCGCGCAGTACTCGTTGACGTGGTCGTGCCCGCAGCTGACCATGACGATGCCCTCCTGCACGAGCGCGTCGTGGAAGCCCGTGTTGAGGAACGGCGCCGTCGGCGCCTCCTTCCACTCGCCTTTGAAGAACAGATCGGGGTTGCGGTACTCGGGCACGGGAATGTGAATAAAGGCGACGTCCATGTGGATGTGCGTGTACTCGTTGTGGCTGCGCTTGAGGCCCTCGGCGGTGTGGCGGAACCAGTCGATCTGGTTCTGCTTGAGCCAGTCGTAGCCGTGGTACTTGCGCTCGTCGGGCGAGTACGCGTGGGTGTCGAGCAGGTAGAGTGTGAGGGCGGAGTGGGTTGAGCTGCCGCGCGCGAGCACCTCAATAACGTAGTTGCCGACGCCGTCAATCGAGGAAGGACCCGCCTTGGACAGCGAGTACGGCAGCGTCTCGATGAGCGACATCTGGCTGGCGCGCGGCAGCGAGCCCTCGTCGTCGTGGTTGCCAAAGATGGACACGTAGGGAATCTTGTGTTTAATGAGGAGACTCGCGTACTTGAAGATGGCCGACTGCGCGTCGGGCGCCGTGTCGCCATTGACCTGGTCGCCGCTCAAGACGACCAGATCCGGCTTCTCGTCCTCGATGATGCGCGCCACAAAGTCGAGCGTGCGCGGGTCCGCCTCGCACTTGCCGCCGTTGTACGAGTCGGGCACGGCGTCGCGGCAGTGCCCGACGCCCGTCGACAGGTGCAGGTCGGCGAGCTGCACAATCTTGAACTTGCCGTTGTCGTGGATGCGCGGCTGCGGCTTGGCGGGCTCGTGGATGCCGCCCTTGCGGATGGTGAGGTGGGCGGCGGGGATGTTCTTGCCGCTGTCCAGCAGCAGCGGCGTGCCCTTGACGGCCCAGCCGTCGCGCACCTCGACGGCGTCGTCGCCAAAGAGCACGTCGATGGCGGCGACGGCGTGGTTGGTGTCGCCGACGTGCTTCTTCTCGGTGCGCTTGATCCAGATGCCGCTGCCGCGCGCGTCCCAGCGCTCCTCCTCCTGGCCCTTGACGCTGGCGCCCGGGTCGAGGCGGCCGACGGCAATGTCGAGCACAATGGTGTCGGTGGGCTGCAGGTCGGCGTCCTTGGCGCGCTTGACGTGAATGTAGGCGTGCGACATGCTCTTGCCCAGGAACAAATCCTTTTCGATGCGGTGCCAGTCACTGCCCTCGAGCTTGCACGACGAGAAGAGGTTAAAGGACGAGCAGTGGGTGATGCGCACGTCGGTGACGACGAGGCCGTGGTGGTGCTGGGGCATGTAGTCGTGGAGGGGCCCGGGCAGCACGCGGTAGTTGCGGTCGACAAAGAAGAGCAGGATGAAGGTGATGATGCCGACGGCCGACACCTGCAGGGCCGTCCGTACGATACGGCGGGCCATTGTGATTTAGGAGAGGAGAGTCGTGATGGTGGTCTCAAGGCAAAGTGCGGTCGAGCTGTGGTGTGCACGTTGACGAGGGAGCTGTGCGTCGTGGCCCTGTCGTCATCTTCCGGTGGGCTTTTTGTTGTGGTTCGCAGCAAGATGTCGAGTTGCGTGGGTTCGTGTATGAGGCAGGTCGGGTTGCACACTCGTGGTGTTGAGAGAGCAAAGAGCAGAGCAGAGCGAAATGCGGAGTTGTCAGCGTAACGGTCAGGAAAGGAGGTACGGTAGGGACCAACGCCAAGTCGCGACAATGCCGGCACGTGCAATCGAGCTTATTAACAACGGAAAGAACGGCACATGCCTTTTTGTTTTGTACTATGAAAATGATTACTAATTACCAATTACTATCCACGAGCATCTACGTCAATTACTTCGTGATGATTCGCATCTACATTCTCACTTCGTGATATTCAAAGATGCACTTTGCTCGCCTTACCCAGAACTCAGCACGATCTCAAACCTCCCGACCGCTAACTATGAGTAACTACCGCTAACTACAGGGGGTATTCCGAAACGACCGCCTGGGCTGCAAAGGAGCAAAGGGTCGCTGTGGGGCTAGCTCGCTTTTTACGATACGGTTATGCACGAATCGGGGATCGACGTCATCGGTTGTGATGATATTACTTTGATGTTGACGGTTTGCTTGACTTTAATTATTTAAGATTTGTTTAATTAGATAGGTATTATTGTTGATTATAGGTAGGTTTTCTCATGAGGTCTTTGTTGTTCAACGTTTTTGTTGAATTGGTTTGATGATGTGTTTCTTTTGGTTGTTTTTTTTAGAGAAAAAAATAGAAATCAGAACTTTAACAACATATCATATGAAAAGTAACAGTTATAATTTGCAAATCCGTGATGATCAAAGAAGACAATGAAACACAACTAAGATTGAAATTCCAGGGTCATCTTCAACAGCATCACCGCCGATACTCATATACCAGGCAGCGTAATTATCATCACATCGGCACTCGCGGATGAAACAGAAGCTTTCTTCATCACATAGAACGTGTAGAGAATCCATATTTAAAAGACAGACAGGAAGACACTTTTATTACTCCGATCACTATGGAAGTGGTATGGGATGTGATAGGCAGGGTCCGTCTGCTTGCTGTGAATGGCTGCACCGTGTGGCCTCGTCGTCGGGGCCAAGCCGAATCCGTCAACGGCTGGAAGAGGAGAAGGACGAGGAGAAGCGGAGGTGGATTGCAATGGCTTGCTCAGTATTATTGCTGATTAGAGCGACCACTGGACCAAGTAGAGACGGCCAAGATACTAGATACAAGTATTGCTGATTACTTGGTATTGCTTGACTGCTTGACGGACGAGGTTGTCATTGGACTCTAGCCAGGAACAAGTCAAGTCAGTGATGATCAGCTCGGATCTGATAGCTCCAAATACAGTAAGAGCCCATTTAGATAAAGTGAGATGGCCTCTGGTATGGCCGGCTGGACAAAGATATGGATGAAGCTGACGGCCGACATCCAGCTGACTGCAAGCATAGCGAATAGTCATCGTCATTCACCATGTGAATTATTGACATCGTCATGAAGGCCATGCTAGGCCAACTACAGACTGATCCTAAAAACAGACTCTTTATTGCTTTTTTTTTGCCTTCCATCCTTTCCAAAGACTTCTATGGACGGCAAAGGATCACGCTTGGCGCAGCCTTACTGGGAGACGCCATCTTCGGTGTCGAGCACGTTGGGGGGTGTATCGTTAGATGTCTAGATGGTCTGAGAAGACAGAAGACAGATGGAAGCCTTTACCATACGGTGCTCGTCTAAAAAGCCATGTCTCGGCACGGCGAGTCAGTCTGGCTGTGAATAGGATAGCAAGAAGCGAGAGTCAAGAGTCTATAAGGAGAATAGGAGAGTCAAGACAGAAGCTTCTAGTTTTCGGGTCTAGTCTGACGATACCAAGATCGAAGAAAGGGGAACGGTACAAAGGGGTTGACGAAGAATGCAGCTTGTGACAGCTGAGCTCTCCTATCTCGTACTTTTGATTTTGTATGATTTTATATGTTGTGCACCAATCCAAGCACCTGGACCCGAGAATAAACGACAGACAATGAAAGGCAGTAAATACAATAAGCAGTCAATAGTAAAGTAAGACGGACGAGATACAATATAGAAAGAACAGAACAAAGATAAGCAGAACCAACGACCGACGTCCTGGATCATGCCGTGCCTCATTATATTAAAGACCTCTAAAAAGAAGGAATACAGTGACTGGAACTTCATCCTCTTTCGCCACCGACGAGAAATGGGGTCTGATTGCACAGACGCAACTTTAACGGCAGCCACTCATATTTAGACTTTCGTCAAGCTTAGAGACGGATGGTCGGCAACATCTTTAAAATAAAAACAATCAAATACCAACGATAACGTGATCTGTTCATTCGAGGAGCGTGCCGTTCTTTGCTCCTTTGCTGATTACGTTGCCCCCATCGTGCATCGCATAGGACCTCCGTCTGTGAGTCGAGAAGGAGCTAGGAGCCTAGTTGACGAGCGGTTGACTGGCTGTGGTGCTAGGACTTGTATGCAGGTGCAGGCTGATACGCGGCTATTCGACTTTTTGGCAAACTCCTTTTGACACTTGTTCTGTCATATTTTGTATTTGAAAATGATAGCTGGATAGCTTGGATCCTGAAGAATACCATCCAATGGTCGCAAGGCACTTATCGGTGCCTCTTTTGTATTTATGTTTATTCAACAAAACTCATAAAGTCTATAGATTAAAGACTGAAATAAAGGTGAGTCAAACAAGTCAAGTCAACCTTATAAACCAGTTGCAATTTCGGCACTCGCGAATGACTGCATACAATACGTGGCTGTCGTGACGAGGAGAATATAAAAGAGGAAAGAAAAGAAAAGAAAATCCAAGGCTGTGGCGAACTGCAGCGGGATCGCTGCAGCAGGGATCGTATGCTAGATTTGCAACTCGATTACAGGGCTTACTGCATGCCGTGATAGGCCTCAACCTCTTTAGAAATCAGAAATAGAACGGACTGCCCGTCCCAGGGTATGCACTATGCCTGCACTTGCCGCACCTTGCCCATGCATGCACCTGCATATCTGATTTTATGACTGCAGTCCAGTATAAGTATAAAGTATGCATATTATGACGCCCGGAGGCAGCCTCCTGCAGACTCTCTCTGGTCAATACAAACCCAACTAACTGCCTGGGCCGCAGAATAGGCTGCAAAGCGATTTTATCTCAGTGCAACACTCTGACAACGCATCACGGGCTTCCTCAACGATCAGCTGCCTGTGCAAGGCAGATTTGTAGAGTGCTAGAGTGTTAAAGTTGAGTCTCAAATGCACATGACTTTGAGGCGTGACTGCTTCGATGCTCACCGCTCCTAGTGTACGACGTCACGTTCTATGTTTATTCTTTTGTAGAATTTTTATTAAAAATATTCTTGTGTTCCCCGACTACCCTTCCATTCGTGTTCCATACTTTCTTTTCTTTCCATAATTGTCTGCCCCGTGCAACACTCGCACGATTGCGCAGACTCGAGTGGCCAATGTGCGCACAGAAGCACATGTGGATCGATGATCTGCGGTAGTAGAGTTGAAGATGGACACTGTTGAGTAAATAGAATGGAAACGAGAACCGTCGCGTGTTGCCGTTTGTGCGACCGGTGTTTCTGCAACTCCGACTCTTCTCTTTCGTTTTTTACTTCTTGCTTCTTTCTTTGATCTTCTGTATGATATTCTATACGAATTCCCATTGGCCATTAATCAGCCAATGGCAATTTGCGGTGAGCACAGGTTACCTCTTTCCGCTGTCCGCAGTTTTGACGAATCACACCCATGTACATGGGCTGGCTGTGCTCGAGGAAAGGAAGTCGGTCGTCTCTTGTACTTTGCTTACCTTCTTCACCTTGTGTCTACGGTCTACACACATCGACACCGTATTTACATTTCTCGACGGCTAGGTGGCCTGAGAACAAAGAAAACGGCCGTTGGCCCGCTAGACCCTCGGCTCTGCCCTCGGCGGGCCTTGCCTTGTGGTCGTTTTAGTCTTTGTCCCACTGATTTTCCGGGTGCGGCCACTAACTCAGCACTAGCTGTTGATGAGAGTTTGTTTGCTATTCTGAATAAAATTCTCAAGATATACCGACGTGATACATACTCCGGATGAGACGGCCTCTGAGACATGCAGCCCGGACATGTCCCAACATGGCAGTTTAGCCTTGACTCTTCTTTTGCAAGCACGTGTACTACAGCAGACTATCAGAGATGACTCGACAGAGGCCTCGATCCAAAGCTGATCTTTTGCTGTGCTGGCGTCCCTCTCGCCAACGACTTGCGATTTCTGAGCCCTGTGAATTTAGCTTCTCTAGTTTGACTTTAGTTTCTTTAGCGCTGTATCTATCTACGAAGTAGAGAATAATCAACAATCACTGAGTAAAGATGTGAGTCTATCGTAGAACATCGAGTTCCGATTTTCCACTTGGCTGGCGCTTCTCAAAGTGGGTATTCTGTCTATCAGTTGCCCGCGCCTACAATATTCACGAAAGACAAGTCAAGACTGCCGTTGTTCTCAGTCAGTGCCGTTGAATGTCTCTTTTATTTACTGACATTTCATTGCTTCTTATGCCCCCGAGTACTGAAAATTGAAACAACTGTAGTCAACTTGCTTTGTAATCGCCATGTGTCTGTCTGCTCCTTCCTCGTGTCATGATCTCGTGTCATTAAAGCTCAGGAAAGCACCACCAGCCTTCCTTCCTTTTTCATGAGCTCTTTCCTTCTACTTCCCTACCCAGGATATAAGATGCGCATATACCATGAGACGACTTTTATTCCTCTGATTCCTACCTATTCTCCATAATACTCCGTGCTCTGTGCCAAAATCTTCTAGGCGTCCCGGCTTGCGGATTGCTATTGGGCGCGCGCAAATCGGCTGCGGCCAATGGCAGCCCGGGATCCGTCATGTCGTTTCTCATAGGGTCTGCCTGTATGCAGCACCCAGGGCGCAGCGGAGTACGAAGTAGAGGTCTTTCTGAAAAAAAAAAAAAGATATAAAAGATAAAATAGATAAATAAAGAGGCGAATCCAACCGAAAGAAGCAGCTACGACCCGGTCGTTAGGTCCACCTGCCCACAGACCAAACGGCACCCTCCAGTCAACGTCGCTCGTCTTTGATTTTGACTCTTGTCTCTCTTTGCTTTTTGACTCTATTGTCTGCGACTCTCTACTGAGTACAACGCCTCCATCCATCTGTCCCTTTATTCCATGTACCTCTGCATGCTAGCTTCTGCCAGCCGACAGCATGCATCCAGTGCAGAGTAGTGTCCATCAATCATTGTTGACTTGGCCCGCGTCTTTAAGCCTCGACGCTTACAGAGTACCCCCTCCTCGCCGCCTATATTGCCCCCCTCTATCAGTCTGATTTTCTTACGAGTATATTCTGCTCTGCAGATGGGATTTGTCTACCAAAGGTTTGCCTCTGCGGCAGCGTGCAGATTCCAGCCGCCAGTAGCTGGACCGACTGGCCTCTACCTGGCCAAATGACAACTGGCATAGAGGCCTCTCCCTACAGACGCCACAGCAAGCAAGTTAGCAAGCAAGTTGAGACGGCCTCTCTATTCAAGTGAGGAAGTCTTTCTGTCTACCAGGCATGTCCCTGTTGTCTTCGCCTCCCTGAGGGCGTGGCCATGCGCTTGTCCTGCATCAGTGGCCAGCCGTGTGCGACAGTCCTCCTGCTCCTCGTCTCTCGTCTCTTGTCGTCGTCTTGTCCAACGCTTCCATCTTCCAAACAAGTTCTTTCATTTATTGTGTTTCGTTGGCTTTTATTTTGCAAGTATTATGTATTTTTGAGGACTGTTACATCTTTGGTTTGAGTTTGCCCGACTGCTGCATGCTCTGTGGTTGTCTGCCTCTCACTCTCTGATTTTATCAACGCCGTTACTGTTTTTACTGTTTTTGCTTCTTTGATTTTGATATGTTTTATCTCTTAATTTTATCTTCTTGATTTATCTTCTTGCATCTGATTTATATCCTTTTAACCTTGCACTCCATCTACCACCCCCGTCCATCTACCATCGAGCATCTACTCGTCCACTGCCATACTCCCCTGTCTCTTCCACCTCTCTTCCACCTCTACCTCTACCTCACCCCCTGCCTCGCTTTCTCCATATCTCCACATGTTATAACACCCCTGCCCATTGATCGCTCTTTGGATGCCAGCACAAGAAGACGCTCCCGTGCAAATCGTATATACCGTTGAATATAATCCTCCTCCTCGAGCTTCACCTGCTCTCTTCTGCTTCTGCTCTGTTTCTGTTTCTGCTCTGTTTCTGCTTTGCTGTTTCTTTGATATCTCCGTCTTCACATTGGCATACTCACTCTCTACCGCTGGTAAGTTGTTCTGGCTCTTTTGCTCTGCTTCTGCTTTATGCCTTCAATTCTGCTGCAAGCACCTCTTCAACTGCTAACTCCCACAGCGCCCACCCTCCTTCACACCCACACCACCTCATCACACTCTTCACGCTACTCGATCCTACCACCACCGCCCGACGACACTCTGCCATATCGAATATCCCACCATACAAGTACCATCCGCCTCCCCGGCCCTGCTCGAGTTACTTGTTCGATTCCCGTATTCTTCTACCTCTGCTTTTGCTTTCTGCTTTCTTTTTCATACACCCCGTCACATCAGTCACCATATATCGTATATCGTTTCGTTTCAGCCTTCTCTTCTGTACTTTCATTTTCATTCTCACTCTTTAATTATCACACCCTCCTGATTACATTGACTGTTCTGGTGTGTTTCTGTCGGTGCCATTCTTACTTTTGTTTACTTTCACTTCTCCGGCCGGATCCGTTTAATTCTTCTTTCTATTTTCTTTCTTCTTTGTTTTCTCTCAATCTTCTATAACTCCCCACCAGATGGGGGAACGTTCACCAGCCGGCCTCCACCATGTCCTCTCTCCGGCCCGGCCTTGAGCCGCCATCAGGGCAGCACAGCTCAAGACTACGGAGAACCGAAGCATACTCACAAGGCAGCTCACAAAATCAGCAAAACCCGCAAAACTCACAAGGCACTTCTCAAATCCCCAGCCGTATCAGGATGCCTTCAAAGAACTTGGACAACCCCCGCACACGCCCTGCTCCGATGCAAATGTCATATTCATATTCATCTGCTCCGTCTGGTTCATCTGGCCCATCTAATCACTCATCCACCTCACACCCATCCGGACGTTCAGTCTCGTCCAGCAGAATTCCCCAGACGAGCTCCGGTTCTATTCCTGTTCCCACTTCACAAAGACGGCCATCCGACGCAAGAGACGCAAGAGAGAGAGAGACGAGAGAGACGAGAGATCCAAGACAGCGGTCTCATTCTCGCCCGCCTCTGACGCACCAGTCGCAGTCATGGGGTGTTACAGCCAGCATCTCAGGCAGCACTGCCGGTACTTTTGCCAGCAGCGCGAGCACCACCAGCTCCTCGCGCTCGGCCTCGAGTATCATCTCGCCTCCGTCATCTGTGCCACGCCTGCCACGAAGCACGCCAAACAACCTGGCCAGGACGCAGAGGGCGCAAACGTCGCAAATACCTACTCAAAGATCACGCAACAACTCGGCAGAGACAAGCTCGTCATCGTCCGCCACCCGTGCCCACACGCCCCTCGAGTTTGACCGCACCCTGACAGAGAGCCCGGCCGAGCTCAGAGTCGCCAAAAAGGCAGAGGTCACCAGCGCCCAGACCGTCATGATCTACCCGGAACTGGACCGCTACCGCAGCCTCGAGCCATCGCCGTCGCTGTCCACGTCCATGCCAACGCCAATGTCCGACTCATACGGACCCGTCCACCCGGACATGCTGTTCCGGCTGGCCACAGAGAGCGCGCAGGCGCCGCCGACGCCGTACTTTTCCGGCTCGGTCAGCCAGGTCAGCAGCGGCATCAGCGCGAGTCCGTCGACTCGCTTCTCAGAGTCGCCGGGCCCAGGATCTTACAGCCGAGATACGACGCCTACAAGCATGTCGTCCCAGTCCCCTGGGATCCTGTCGTCGGGGTCTGGGTCGGGTCGCATCCCGTCAGCTCCCCGCATGCGCCAGCCTGTCCGGGTCAGAGCCGGCAGTTTTGGTAGTTATGCGAAAGACTCCGCGGGACACACTCAGGGATCCTCTGTGCCTCCCACACAGACCTTGGCTGCCATCCGCGAGTCTCTCAACTCGTCGTCGTCCTCGTCCAACGGAACCATTCGCGGCGACAAGAGTGCCGACAAGAGAGAGAAGCTCAAGAAGAAGCGCCTGTCGCCCACACCCCCCAGCCCACCACCGCGCAAGTCGTCGACAAAATTCAAAGAGTCGGGCGACGAGATGAGCTCCCCGGAAAAGTCGCGCCCGTCGTCGTCCAAGAGCAGCAGCAGCCGCGCAAAGGCGTCCGCACCGTCGCCTGTTCCGGCCATGCCCAAGCCGCACCGCGATAATACCACGACCTCAACAGGCTCGCCCCGGCCTCCACAGCGGCCAACACCGCCGTCGCGGCCAAGCAGAGACGGCACGCCCGATCTGCAGCCGCAGCTCTTTCCCCATCCCATCATCCAAAGCAACCTGTCGCATGCTCCGTCATCAGACCACCTTGGTATCTCTCATGCCACACCACCCCAGCCCGCAACAACCCAACCCGAGAGAAAGCTGGCTCCGTCTGCACTGCCTTCAGGCAGGCGCAACGAGTCGTCTCAGTCGTTGCAGTCACAAATCCCGTCAAAGGCCGATGATGCATCGAGATCGAGCAGAGAACAGGGACGCACGATCCGGACACCCAGTCCCAACGTGTCGACATTCCGCACGCGGTTTCCTCTCTTTGGCCGTCGCAAGACTACACCTGGTACCGTGGACACTGTCTCAGCGGCTGGCGGCGACAAGGACAAAAAGGACGGCACATCCGCTCGCAAAGGACCTGTCGCAGGTACCGGCCACGAAGGCTACGGCCGCATGGGATCCAACCGCCGGCGCAGCAGCAGCGTCAGCACCTTTCTCCGCGGCACGCTGTCGTCCCAGGAGAGCCTGTCCAGTCCGCAGTCCCAGGATCCGTTTCTGCGCGACCGCATGAGTCCTGTCGTGATTGCTGGCGGTGAGATTATCGAAAACAAGAACATTGGCTATGATCTTTCGCGCACGGGCAGCAATACGAGCGGCAGTGTCAGCGTCGGCGCGCACCCCGGCTACCCGCGTCCCAGCACCGACTCGCTGTCGTCGCGCGAAGGCCGCACCACGCTGTGGCCGTCGGCGCTCCCGCGCGGAGCGAATGGATCTGACAGATCCCGCCGCCCGTCGGACAGCAGCGACTCCGAGGCCGCAATGCGGTCGACGCTGGCTTACCGCCGCTCGGTGCAGCGCCTGCAGTCGCCCGACCGCGCCCAGGTCCGCGTGCCCCGGCCCATTGTGGTGGGCCCCGCACGGCCCGGCATGCCGCCATCAATTAACTCGGTCAATTCTATAAATAGCCTGGACACGTCAATCATGACAGACGACTCCTCTGCACCTTATGCGCCCTCGCTTGCGCACTCCACACAGTCCGAGCTTCTTCGCGGGCGCAGGGACAAAAACAAAAACTCGCACATAAACTCGCAATTGCAATTGCACGCTGCGCCTCCCACAACAACACGAAAATTGACAAAGCGGCAGCGTTCGCCGCGCAGGTGGAATCTGTTTGGCCGGTCGCAGAGTCAGCCGGCGACGTCGAAGCGGGCGCTGCAGTCGACCTCCACCGTGGCCGTGGCGGTGACGGTAGAAGCGATCAATGCGCCCGAAAAGGCAAAGCCGGTGGCCTTTTATGCCATGATCGACTCGTCCGAGCCGGAGGACGGCGATGGCGAGATGGATGGAGAAGTCGCAGGAGAAATCAATGTTGAGGATGTGGAAAATATTCTGCACCTGGCCAGGATGCCCGACAGCCCAGCGTCTGCTTCTGCGTCTCCTGCGTCATTTGGCAAGGCGCGCCGCGACAGACGTCCGTCCATTGAGCAGGTCAGCATTGGCAACGAAGCGCCTACGCGGCCAGCCCGTGACGGTCCTGTACCGCAGGAGCAGCATCGTCAACAATATCGTCAGCCAGACTTGGCACTGCACCACTACAACTCGCAAGTCCAGCAGTCTCAACCTCAACCTCCTTCCCATCCACAAGTCCAACAACCCGAGACACAGCGCAAGGCACCCGAGACTGCACTTCCAATGGTTCCCATGATGCGTTCTGGCCGCCCCAGCAGACTCGCCCAAGTCGGCCGCATTCCCAAGGTCGTCAGCGCACGCCCCGACACGACGTCGCCCAAGAGTTTTTCGCGGCCCTTTAACCGCATCAGCGCGCAGCTCTCGTCGGCCGCTTCGACACCCCAGATCTCCATGGACACCGACTCGATCGCCAAGGGGCCAACTCCGCCCGGCTCGGCGACGCCGGACCTCATGCACGACGGATCGACCGTGACGCACAATCTCGTGCCCACACCCGAGGTTGGGTTCATTGGCAACGGCGCCGAGTTCTTCACCATGGCCTCGCGCAAGGACTCGCACACGACGTCGGGCACGAGCAGCTCGGGCGTCTACAGCTTTGCCGACGCAACAGCCATTGTGCCCAGCCCGAGTGCACCGCTGGCCGAGGACGAGATCTGGGACGAGTACAATGATCTGCTGGAAGACCGGCCGACCAAAGGACGGGCGTCGACGACATCATCGCACGGCATGCCCTTCCATCTGGAGGCCGATGCCCGAAGCATCTCCAGTCCTCGTGCAGCCCCGGTCCCACTGCCTGTTCTCATCTCTGCTCTCCGCCAACCCCCGGCAGCCAAGGAAGCCAGCACGCCAGCCCTCGAATCGCCGACCGTCATTAAAATTCCCAGCCAAAGCATCGACGAGACCCTCCGCAGTGGCCGTCCGCCTGTTGCCTCGAGTATCTACTCGACCGACATTGTGATTGAGAATGCCGACGACATTGTCGATCAGAGAGTGTCCTCAGCATCGCAGCCGCCGGCAACACCTTTTTCAGTCTCTGAATTTGTATCGGGCTATGGTGACCGCAACAACAGTGTCGGCAAAGCAAAGAAGACTACCGCTCCTGCAGCACAGAGAAACAGCAGCTCGTCCAGCCGGAGCCTGACCAAGAAGCCCCGCGCGTCCGATGGCAGCGCCTACAGCCAGGTCTCCGAGGACAACTCGCCCATCTCGCAGGTCAACCTGCGCGTCGGGTCCATGACGGTCAGCAAGTGGCTCACGTTTGGCCACGTCCTCTTCAGCCCGGCCCGCGACAACATGGTCCTCAAGGTCAGCCCGCCCAACGGCCACTCGGTGCTTGTAATTGATGGCCTCGGCAACGACGACTGGTCCTTTTATGCCGCCGAGACGTACCCTGCCGCGACCTTTTTCAACCTCTCGCCGCGCGCGCCGCTGCCCGTCGACCCCAACGGCAACGCGCCCGCGTTTCCCATGACACCGCCCAACCACCACCAGATCCAGTACCTGTCCAACGGCGATAAGCTGCCCTTCCAGGCCGAGATTTTCACCACTGTCGTCTACCGCTTCCCGACGGCTGCACCCGAGAGCCACTACCGCAACGTCATCAACGAAGCCCGCCGCGTTCTCAAGCCGGGCGGCTACTTGGAGCTGTCGATCCTGGATATGGACCTCAACAACATGGGGCCGCGCACGCGCCGCGCCATCCGCCGGCTCAAGGAGCAGACCCACACGCACACGCCCGACATGCACCTCGGCTCGACCGCCGACGTCATTCTGCGCCTCCTCGGCACGCGCGGCTTTACCGATGTCAAGTCGTGCCGCGTCGGCATCCCTGCGGCAAGCCCGATCCCCCGCAGCGGCAGCGACTCTAGTGTGTCTGGTGAATCCAAGCTCAAGACCGACAAAACGACCGACAAGAAGACCGACAAAAAGACAAAGACGGTCAAGGACCAGCGCAGCCTGGCCGAGATGATCAACGACGAGAGCCCCGTGGCGGACGAGAGCATCACCAACATGGTGGCGCGCGTCGGCCGCTGGTGGCACAGCCGGTGCTACGGGGATGCGGCGCTGGACCCGGCTGCCGCAAAAAAGCCGAGCACCACGGCGTCCGGCACGACCAGCAGCATGTGGATGGACCGCGCGCTGCTGGCCGAGTGCGAAGAGTGGCGCACCAACCTGAAGCTGACGGTCTGCTACGCGCGGGCCCCCGACATCAAGCGCGTCGCCAGTATTTGATTTTGTTTTCAACTTTGTTTTATATTATAAACTCGGCGCAAGCCTAGCATACATCATACACCAAAAAGATAAACAGCATCATCACGTAAACACATGCCGGAAGATACAGAACGGCTATGCATTGCTTTCTGGTACATTTCACTCTTTTATTCTACGCTATCTTCATTTGCTCTTCGACTGCATATCCACATAATATTCTCTTCATCACCACCCTTTTCTCATCCTCATCAATGCTGGTCATTGCTTTATTTTACGAAGCCAGACCACATAGACGACGACAACGACAATGCAGTACACGACAGCGACATACATGGCAGCGTTCTTTTGGTTTCTTGTTCTTTGGTTATTTTGTCTTTTTAGTTTGATTTTTTATTGATTCCTTTACATCTTGGTCATAGTCTTGGACACGTAGCACAGCCGGCAATAGAGATACCCTTTATCTACAATTTTATGCCACCTAGTTATGCGATAACAGTTTTTTTGATTGTGCTGCTACCTAAACGAGGAGCACTGTCTCTTGTCTAATCAAAATGACCAAAGTACGGCTTCAGGCCCATAGCACGAACAGCATAGTAATCAGCCACCCCTGGTCTTCTTATAGCTCATCGTGGATTACGGTAGGCGTATTTGTCTGCTAAACGTCAGTAGTCAGGATCAAAAACTGGTCCCGTTAGTATTATGGCTTACCCCTTTCTCTGAACACTTGGGGCAGAGTTCGTACGCCTCCGTGACTTCGACCTTGCCGCAGCCGTTGCATTTAAGGATGTAGTTGGGAGGAGACATCTTTCTTGAAGTAGCTGATCTGAGAGGAGCTCGAAAGAAGTGATAATCTGATGAGCAGGGTGATAGAGTTGTAGACCCAGCAGGACAATGAATAGGGAATGCCGCATATTTATAGATGTCACAGACTGGCCTGGCTGGACCAAGTCATACTTTTCTTATGCTGACGCTTGCCATCATCAAGCCCGTTCTTGATGCCCAACCACACCACTTGGAATGCTAAGAAAGGCTGCGTCTTACATGCAATTCTAGTTTGATTCAAACCCCTATACGTTTCCTCAGCCTGCCACGTCAAAGTTGGCGTTCCCATCAACGCCTTTGCTTTGATGTCAGTAGAAAGAAAGTGCAAAATAAAAAAACGTTTTGGTCCCACTACGGACAATGTGGCATCCCTTAAGGGTTTGCTCTCTTTAAATAGAACCCAAAGAATGACAGAACCCCCGGAGGCTGCACCAAACCCCCAGGTGTGTGATAGATCATATAAACATGTTTGCTTTCACTGGTTCAAAATGTAGAGGACGTCGGCTTTAGTGGGCCAATGGCGGATTTATGTAATTTGATTGGCCAGCCAATTGTTGTGTTGTAGGCTGGATGTTATCAAACACTTGTCAAGCACTCTTATTCGATTATCATTTTATTAGTGAATTAAAAACAAATACTCCGATCAACTCTTACAGATCCCTGAGGGGTAATACAGTTAGTACCAAATTAAAAAAATACGGCAGATCCCGGCATATGGACCGCGGTTAGTATCCTTGCGCAACGGCTTAAGCTTCAATTACTCCGTGAAGCGGCGCCTCAACAGTAAACATTAAACAGGTTAGTCCGTTAGTCTTGTGTTTACGCTCCGGGAGGCGGCGGCGGCGGCGGCTGGTCGCTCGGGGGAGGCGGGGGAGGCTGGTCACCCGGCGGCGGCGGCGGCGGCGGCGCACCCGCACTGCCAGAGTACTGCGAGATCAGAGCACTCAGACCAGTCATGCCAGGCGGCGCACCGCCGGGCGGCGGCGGAATGCCCGGAGCACCACCCATACCGGGTGGGGCACCGTAGCCGGCGGGTGCACCATAGCCAGCAGGCGCACCATAGCCAGGGTAGCCACCGTACGACGGCGGCGGCGGCACGGCCTGCTGCTGCCAGGGCGCAGCCATGCCGGCCGGGCCCGACGGCGGAGCACCGTAGCCGCCGTAGCCGCCATAGCCGCCACCACCGTAGTAGTCATCGCGGCCACCACGGTCATCACGGCCACTGCGGTCATCACGACCACCGCGATCGTCACGGCCACCACGGTCGCCGCGATCGCCACCGTGGTTGTCATGACGGTTGCGCGCCCACGGCGCAGGACCGCCCGAGGACCGCTCGCCGCCGCCACCTTCATGATCACGGTCATTGTTAGCACGACGCCACGGTGCAGGGCCGCCGGTAGGCGCACCGCGCTGCTGCCAGGGCTTGGCGTCCGACGGTGGACCACCAGCCGACGGGCCGCCCGGACCGCCAGGCCCGGCCTCGAGACGCAGCGGCGCACCGCCACCGCCACCGAGCTCCTGCATGAGCTGCTCGTACTCGCGGTCGACGGCGTTGCCGCTGCCGCCGCCGATGGCGGGACCGCCAGGGGCGCCGAGACGGCCCTGTGCAGCGCCCGGCCGGCCGGCGCCGTCGTTGCGCCAGCTGGTGCCGCGCTGTCTGTCGGGACAATCGCGGGCCATGTGGCCGGCGTTGCCGCATACGTGACAGATGATGGTGGCAGTGTAGTTTGTCTTTTCGGGGCAGTCGTATTTGCGGTGGCCAATCTGACCGCAGTTCTGGCAGGCCTGGTTTTCGTCGTCGCGCAGGGTACCGTTGAGGGTTGCGAGTTCGCGCAGCTGGTTACGCTTGAGCTCGTTCTGGCCCTCGGGGATGGACGCGGCGGTCTCGATGACGTTGTGGATGAGCTCCTTTGCCTTGTCGACCTTTTCCTCGGTGTCGGCCATGATCAGACAGTGGAGATCCTCTTCCTGGTTGCTAGAGTGAGCAGCATCGGAGCGGCCTATTGGTTAGTATTGTTGTAGATATTAATAAGAAGGAAGAAAACATACCTTTGCCTTCCTTGACGGAACCCTTGCCACGGATGGCAATCTTGGCGCCGGACTCGGTCTCCATCTTCTTCAAAGTGTTACCTCTGGGTCCAATAAGTAAGCCAACTTTAGGCGAGTGTTAGTATTCCATTAGTAGTGAGTAGCAGGTGGGTAAGTAGCATAAAGTAGAGTGTCCATGGCTGGCCACGTCAACGGTTAGAGGTTAGAAAGCAGGCGGCTGTCGTTTCATTCATGGTAGGGTCAGCTCCCATCGTGGCGGAAATACACTGCCTGCACAAAAGTCTGTGTGGTTAAGAGTGTAGTATGCAGGCAGAGATCGTTTGCCTGATCAGATCGCCTAGAAGAAACAGACGCGCATAAGTTCTGGGGAGGGGGGGGGAAGGGATGGGGGATATCAAGGTTAGAGGGTTAGTAATCATACTGAAGTTAATCTCAGGATAGTCGTTGACAGGCACATAGACCTTCTCCTGGGTCTTGGTCGGCCGCCGGTAGTCCTGCGGCGGATGGTAGTTGGGGAACGTCTTGACGGCCTTTTCGACAAGCTTGTGGCGCTCGTCCTCGAGCTTCTTGCGGTACCGGAACTCGCGCGTGTTGATACGCCGACCGTGGTTGTCGTACTGCGGCGCCGGCGAGATCGAGCGGTCCTTCTCGGGCGGCACGACGTCGTCGATCTTGAGCTTTTGTGTGATCTCCTCGATGCGCAGGTGCAGCGTGTACGCGTCGAGCTGCTCGCTGGTCATGTTGGCGAGAATGGCGGTCGGCAGGCCCATGAGGCCGGCTGCCTTGTTGTCGGCGGCATCGCCCCACCGGTTGCGCTTCTTGCGGCGACGGCCGCCATCAGGGCCGATGAGAGCGAGATCGACCTGGCCGCGCGGCTCGGGGCTGCGGCCGCGCTTCAGGTCGCGCTCGCTGCCACGGTCGCCTCTGTCGCTGCGGTAGTCGCCACCACGGTGGTCGCGGTCGCGACGCTCAAAGCCACGGTCGCCGCGGTCGCCGCGGTCACCGCGATCGCTGCGTCCGTTGCGATCACGGCCATAGTCGCCGCCGTGTCCACTGTCGCCATTCTCCGAGTCGCCACCGAACCGGCGCGCTTTGCCCAGCGGGATGTTATTGGACCCCGTGATGCCCTGGTTTCTCCACGCCATGGTGGCTGATGGACGCGTCGCGTAAGTCGAGTAGTCGAGATTGATAAAAACAATGTTGTATCGAGATTTCGAGTTGATGTGATGTCGGTTTGCAGTTGTGTGGATGGTGACGTCGATGAATTGGTGTGATGTGAGGTTGAGGTGATGGCGTCGCAACGCTGCACAAAAGCAAAAGGAGATGTGCTAAAATACTGCCACTTTTCGCCACCACCCAAAGGCGGTGTGCTGATTATGTCAGCACCTCCTATGTCATTCTCACAGTTCGATTCATGATCTCTACTTTCAATTACTTTTAATTACAAGTTAAATCTATTGATTTCTAGATTACTTCTTGGCATCGGCGGCCATGCCCTCCTGCACCCAGGCGCGCGCCGCGGCCGCCCGCGCCTCAATCTCCTCGGGCGTCGCCTTGTCCAGCGCGGTGTGCCGCGACGGCACGTGGCGGCCCTTTTCGATGCCGGGGCGCGCGAGGATCTTGTTGAACCAGGCCTGCAGGTGCGGCATGTCGGCCCAGTCGACGCCGGCCCAGTCGTGCGACGCGACCCAGGGCCAGGTGGCGATGTCGGCAATGGTGAGGCGGTCGCCGACGAGGAAGCCGGAGGGGGAGGTGGCGAGGTGGGTGTCGAGCACGCGGTAGAGGCGGCGCGTCTCGTTTCCGTAGCGGTCGACGCCGTACTGGATCTTCTGGGGGGCGTACCCTACCTATTAGTACTTGTATCTCTTAGTATCTAGTAAGACTCACGCAAAAAGTGGTTGGCCTGGCCCTGCATGGGCCCGAGCCCGCCCATCTGGAAGAAGAGCTATTATGTCAGCACTGCTTTTAAATACTCTTGTAAGGATACCCACCCAATTGTTAACTTCGTAGTACTCGGGCGAGCCGTGCGGGTAGGACAGCTTGTGCTCGGGGTCGTAGCGGTCGACGAGGTAGAGCAGGATGGAGCCGCTCTCAAAGAGGCGGATGGGCGTGCCGTCGGCGAGCGTGTCGGTCAGCGCGGGGATGCGGCCGTTGGGGTTGATGTCGAGGAACCACTGCTCCTTTTGTGTGTTCTTGGCCAGGTCGATGGCAGTGGTCTTGTACTGCAGGCCGAGCTCTTCGAGCAGCAGCGACACCTTGATGCCGTTGGGCGTCTGGGCCGTGTAGAGGTGGATGTCCGAGGCAGGCATGGTGAGATTGATTATAAGTTACTGAAGCTAATGGTAATGCCGATTTCGAATTCAGTGCCGATTCCGATGCCGATGTCAACAGCTATATAAGTGTTAGCTATCGAGCTAGCATGTCGTCATCAGTGGCACCCCTCCGTTCCCCTCATGATAGCTGCTTAGAAATCAACACGACTTTGTAATACTTAATACTGATTGCTGTCAATATTGACTGCGTGGAATAAACAAGGGCGTAAAGACAAGGGCCGTGGCACGGAAAGTAGAAAACAAACAATTACTTTGTTCCGCGGAATACATGCGAGTGACTCAACATACCGGCATCGACATGGATTACTAAGCACGGGCCGAGTCCGGCACACCTGACCCGGGTCCGGCAAATCGTCGGGTGCACGATAGTGAATGAATAAAGACATTAAGATTACAAACATTGATCTCTAAGCTACATTATAAATCAGAAGATCAGTCACCATGCTTTCCTTATCAAACTGCATATTCATATCTGTCGGTAAAGCTGTGTATTTTGCTACCGTGCATCTACATAGAAAACATCGTGAGGACATGATAAGAGATGTCAAAGAAACAAAAACAAAAACAGACCAACATGAGATAGCCGTGCATAGAAATCCTCAAATAACATGCTGTACATAATGAACAAAACGCCGTACTGCTACCTTGCTAACATATCAATCGACTGAATCAAACAAATCACAAATCAAACATCAACTTAGTGACGACGAGAGCTGCGCTCCTTGCGCTGCTTTCTCTTCTCCTCGGCGTAGGCAAAGTCCTGCTGCTCCGACGCGCTCTCGACAGCACTGCCCGTCGAGATGCCAGGGATGAAGCAGTGGTACGACTTGGTGCCCAGGTCGCTCTCGTCCACACCCGAGTCGGCATAGCCGCCGGGCATGTGCGAGCTCGTGGCCTCGTCGTCGTCGACGCGCGAGCTGCCCTCCTCGATCTGGCGCAGCGGCGTCGTGACGTCCTCGCCGTGCTTCCAGCTAAAGTCGCGGCGGCTGGCGCGGTTCTCCGTGGTCGTGAGGGCGGCCGTGTACGAGTGCGAGGCGCCCTGCGACGCCGACGCGGCCTGTGCTGCGCGCTGGTTGCGCTCCTTGTTGCGGCGGCTCTCGGCGCGCGCCTGGCGGGCCTCGAGACGCAGGCGCTCCTCCTCACGGTGTGCGTTGCGGTCGGCGGTGCTGTAGACCTTGCGGATGCCGCTGGCGGCGCCGCCGCTGCTCTTCTTGGGGGTGTTGGTCGGCGTGCGCTCGCGGTTGGCCATCAGCTCAGACGTCACAGTGCTCTCCGTGCCGGCCGTTGACATGCTAGGGTTCGAGCCGTCCCAGGTCGAGCTGTCACTGGCCTTGTTGATGCCGCCGACGCGCGCGGCCTTCTCGTGGCGGTAGTCGCGCAGGTACGCCTCGGCCGCGGCCTCGGCATCCTCGTCAATCAGCACGCCCTCCTCGTTGACCTTGCGGCTGGACCGGCTCTTCTTATCCTTCTTTTCCTTCTTCTCCTTCTTCTTCTGCTCGCGCGCGGCTTCCTTTTCGTTGTTGTACTTTTCCTCGCGGCGGCGCTCGCGCTCACGGTTCCGCTGGTCCTTCTTCTTCTGGCGCTTCTCGCGGCTCATGATGTCGCTGACACCGGCCGTGATGCCGGTCATGTCCGACGATTCGGTGGTGCCCGACAGGTCAGTGACGACCGTGCGGCCATCCTCGGTGTAGTCGTCGACGTCCTTGTAGATACTGCCGCCGCCGAGCTTGGTGCTCTTAGTGGCGTTGGAGAGAATGGTGCCGTTGGGGCCCTTGCGGCGCAGCACGGTACTCTTGTAGTCGTCCCAGTCGTTGTTTCTAAAGTGGAAGCCGCCGTTCTTGGCCCAGAAGAAGAACCAGATCATGGTCACGCAGATGGCCGCACCGAGAATGCCAAACAGGGCAAAAATGCCCTTGCTGTTGATGGACTCGGCGCTGGTCACCATGCCGTGCGAGATGGCCGTCGTTGCTGCTGCCGTGGTCGTGTCGCGTGCAAGCAGCACGGTCCGGGCAGCCAGCGGCCCATTGTCAAAGACGCGGGTCGGGTCGACCGGTGCGCGGGCCGAGATCTTGGACACCAAGCTGTGGAGGAGAGTGGGCGCCATGATGATGGAATGCCGGTTGGAATGCCGTTAAACGGTCAACTGGAATGTCCGGCCAGCAGTCGAGTCTGGTATGTAGATTGACGGCGGTTTAAAGTTGACTGAATAGAATGTGTATAAAAGCCGAGAGAGCTGCTGTCTGCTGTCTCTGCTGTCGTGGATGATGTGTAGATGAGTGCTGCAATTCGTGAACTAACAGCAAAAGAAATGAATTGAATGAGAACGAGGATGAATACTGAATAGTGAACGAGAAGTGCAAAGGGGCAGACTATGAAGGTAGACTGGTACAGTGCGTGCGTGGCGAACAGGCTGCACTCCCTGTATGCCGTTCCCCCAGAAACCAAAGCGACGTTGCAGGATACGAAGCACTGGCGTCATAGAGGTTATGTAAGAATCCGGATTGTATTCTTTACTCTGTAATAAGTGGAAGGAGCGGATGTGGGCGCCTTCCTAGTTGGACTTCTACTGTCTATCACCCACGACCCAATATCACGAGTATTAAGTAAACACTGCTAATGGTGTTGAATCTTGATATTTAGCTCTCATACTATTTCAGAGTATTTTACAGTGCAAACAATCGGTGATATCAACTTGAATGCTCTTGCATTGACAGGGAAGTAAACAAATCCTGTCACCTAGCAACGCCCTCTTACACGGTCGACCCGCTTTTGTTCTGCTGACACTAGCCACAGCGCCACACCCCATTACAGCACACCACACCACTAACATAAAGATACTAACACCCTGAACACACCAGACCACGACAGCCAACCAAACCACATGGCATCCAATCCCGTCCAATCCGCCCATCCCGCCGACCCGTTCACTTGGAACTTGAAACGCGCCAGCAGCAATGCATAATGAACGACCATCTCGAGCCACACGGCGCGTCGGCCCTGGTGTACTTGGTAGTATTTGCATAGGCACTGCCTGAATCTAAGAATAGGGCTCTGTAGACGACAGCCTCGTTATCCTCACTCTGGCGATCTTAGCGCCTCTTCGTCTCTCCCTCTCCCTCTCTCTTTTTGTCTCTATCTACCGTTTCATCATCGTGTCAGATGCTTCTACAGTCGACGGCCCTGGAAGCGGCCTCAAACAGCCGCCGAGCAGACTCTCTAAATCTATTTATGATCGCCAAAGAATAGAAGGAGTGGACAGACTTGGAGACAGGACAGGGCTGCCACCGTTCTCGATGGTGATTGCTTGCTTGACAGTGCACCGTTTTGTCGGGGGTGTATCTATCACTCCGTCTTGCTGTCTAGTCGCTCGATGGCCTGCTCAGAACAGGAACAGCATCGTCTCACTGATGGCCTTGTTGGCGGCCGTGCAAGGCGCTGTCGAACTGTCGGGCTATTTGCTGCTTGTGTGCTAGCGGTGTCGCCTCGTTTTGGTATTTAGTCGTTCATTGTCTATCAAGTGGTGAGAGGTTATCAAAGATGCAGTGTAGATCTTGTATTCAAGATGTTTGCTGTTGTATGTTTCTTTGCCATTGCATGTACTCAGGATGTAGAGTAGCAGACAAGTGTTTAGCATATGTGATAACTCTACACGATCATGCAAGAACTTGTATGCATTCTCCACGGACAAACAAGTAAATGCAGAGACCATTAAACTAATACGGGGCAGAAACATTAAAGTAGTAATATATTGAATAGATATATAGAGTCCTTGATCTACACTACAGTCAATGCCGTGCAATGGTGATGCGCCAAGGAGTATGGACCGGCGAACCGAGCAGGGGATGTGACATGGAAGAAGCATAGAAGGTGTCGAAGGACAACAAGGGAGAGGGGAAGAAAGAAAAGGGCGGCAGCTGAAACAAATAGGAACACGGCGCATGGAAAAGTGGTGGTTCTGTAATGGTGCTTGCATTCTGCTGAGCCTGTTGATAGTGTGGTATAGATATAGCGAAACGAGAACGAGGACGTGCAGCTATCCCAATCGATAATACTGCGCTCAACTTGTGTAGGAGGAATAGGCACGACAGTAACTATGGTGAACAAACATGATACAGTGAAGAAAAGTCAAAGTGCAACACAGATATCTTTTGTGCTTTTGAGTGACAGTATCCAAAATTTCCTGCACGAGGCCACCAGACTTTTGCTGAATAGATATCAAAGACATGAATAAATAGAACAAAAGGTCTCCAGGACATGACAAGATATGGCAAATGTGATATATGATAATAGATGGCATAGATGGTGATAAATGGCATAGATGGCAACAGTCGTAACAAAACAAAACTCGCTGGCTGACTTGATCAAAGAAAGCGCTTTAAGCGTCTGGTAGAAGGGTAAAAGAATATCAAAAGCCAAAATAAGGCCAAAGTAGCCAAGAAGAAGCAAAACATTAAAAAGAATAGACATGATTCGTAATGGTCATTTCAAATTGTAATCATCCTCGGTCTTGCGTGCGCTGCACACAGCTTCGTTAGAGGTCTCAGTGATCCCGAATGTACCGGTTGTGCTCGCGCGGGGCAAACGGCGACTCGTCAGAGTAGTCGCCGCCGCCGTAGCTGTACTCGATCTCGCCGGCCGGCGGGGCATAGATGGACCCAGCACGCGAGGCAGCACGGCTGCGCAGGGCCGGCCGGTCGTAGCGACTCTGGCGCTCGTCTTCAATGGCGCCAAACACCGACGGCTCGTAGTGCATCTCGACCACTTTGCCGTTGCGCATGCGAATGTAGAGATCGTCGTCCTCGTTGTGCGTCGTACGCGTCGTGCGCGTCGTCGCCGACGTCCGCCAGTCACTCTCGTCGCGGCTGCCAGAGCTGCGAGTCGACCGGCTGCGCGGGCCGTGCCTGTCACGCTCGGATTCGTGCAGCAGGTGTGCCGTCAGCGGCATGCCGCCCTTGTCCTCTTGGTACGAGCTGGCCAGCCGCATCTTGTCCTCAAAGGCGCTCGACGACTGGGACTCTCCGTAGTACGAATCGCGGCGGTTGCCCGTTGTGCGAGCAATGTCAGTCGCGTACGGTCTCGACGACTCGTAGCTGTACTGCGGCGGCTCAATGCTTTCGCGGCGGTGGCGTGGCACACGCAATGGCGGATCATCATAAGGCACAGAGCTCTCATAGTATGTGCTGTCCGGTTCTTCAAAGTGGTCGTCGTACTGTCTGTGTTCGCGCTCACGTTCACGGTACGGCCGATCCATCAGTCGCTCCATGCCACGGTCAACACCACGGTGGGTCGACCGCTCTCTTGCAGGTGGGAGTGCAGGAGGAGGCATGAAGGGAGAGGCTTGTGGGCGTGCAGACATGGCCCGGTTCGGCTCGTCGTATCTGGGCTTGTATCCCATAGACAGTCGCCGCATGCTGCTTGACAGTGAATCCTCGTACCGGTCCCGGTCCCGGTCCCGGTTGCGGTCAAAGTCAAGCTCGCGATCGTGATCGCGGTCGTCGTAGTCAACTGGCGGTGGCGGGCGGTGGCCCATCGAAGTTTGCGGGCGAGCGAAGCGCTGGTGGAGGTCTCTCGGCGGCGGCGGCTGTGCGTGGCCTCCCATCATAAACGGCTCGGATCTCGGGGTATGGCTGCCCATGGGGAAGGCGTCAGGCGGCGGCATCATTCGGCCTCCACCTACAATATCAAAGGGCTTTGCCGGCATCGGCATCGGAGGATTGTATGCTTGGAAAGGGTCGTGGTGCGGCGGCGGGGCCGGTGTGCGCAAAGGCGGCGGCGGCATCATGCCGTAGCCACCAAAGCTGTGCGACGGGCCATGGTGCGGCACACCGTGCGGTGGGCCTTGCTGTGGCGGCGGTGGCTGCCAGTGCTGCTGGTGCATCGGAGGTCCTTGCATCGGCGGGGCAAACTGCTGTGGTGGTGGTGGTGCAAACCCACCCCTAGGAATAGCTGACGCGGACGGCGGTGGGGGCGCCATTGCACCCGGGTGCATCATGTGGTAGCGGCCATTGGCCGGTGGTGGGTGCATTGGGTGGTGCTGCGGCGGCGGAGCGCCATACAAGCTTGAAGGGCGCGGCGCAGCCGTCTTGGATCGCGGGCGGGACTGAGATCTCATGTCGGGCTCGTAGTATTGGGGCTGGTCGCGGGGTTGTCTCCGGCGCTCGCTTTGGTGTTCAATGGCAGGAGCTGTGTTTGAGTGCTTAGGAGGGTCGGGGCGAGGCATGCCGCGTCTGGACTGCTGCGGTGGTACTGAGGGCTCACGGTGCCTTGGCTGGCGACTAGATTTTGATTCGCGGCGGCTTGGGGGAGGACTGTCGTCGGAGTCAATAGGTTTGGGCGGTGGTTCTTGGTATTCTGGCTGTCGGTCTTTTGGCGATGACTTCTTCTTGCCGGTGTTCATCTTTGCGCCTCCTGACCGTGGGCTACCGGCATTGGAGGTGGCAAATACTCTGTTGTTGAGATTGCCTTGCTCATCCTCTTCCTCCATGTATACCACCCTTGACTTTTCGGACTTGACAGACATTGTGAGGTTGTGAGTGAGAATTAGGATCTATGCGAAGGAAAGAAAGGCTGTGAGAGGAAGACACAGGAGACAAGAAAGTCGAAAGAGAAGAGAGGAGCGAAGATAGAGACGAGGCGAGAAGCGAGAGAGCAACGAGAGGTCGGGTGGGGAGATGGAGTATTAGGACGCAACAGTAATTAGGGCGATAAGTCGATATCGAAGAGGGGCGATGATGGAGATGCTGTTGATCGGAAGCATTAAGATGAAGAGATGCGTAAAGGCGTAAGAAAGAGTGTCGTAGAGAGAAAGAAGATGTCGAGATGTAGATTCGAAAAAGATTGATATGGAGGAAGAAGAAAGTTGAAGGAGGACGGAAGACGACAGGGAGTGGAAGTAGGAAAAGCGGAGAGAGAAACGGCTGTGCTAACTGGGGCAGCTGAAGTGGCAGTAGCCGTCAGGACCAGTACAGAGTAGAGCGAGCGCTGCAGGTGTGTCTGTCTGTGGTCTACTGCGTTGGGCGCGGACGGCGGCAGGGTCTCGTCTCAGACTCCAGACGGACGAGGGAGCAGAGTAGAGAGGAGAGGAGACAGAAGACACAAGACACAAGGGAGGGATGAGGGAGACGAGAAGAAAGAGGGGTCGACAGGCAGTCACGGAACGGCTCGACGAGAAGCGAGGCAGCAGACCGGACTGAAGAGGTGTTGACAAGAGAAAGAAGAGACTCTGGATGTCGGATATCAAAAGCGTTGATGCCTTGGGCGCTGATGGATCTGTCGTGTCTTTGTATGGCCAGCAGTAGTGCAGGCAGTAGTAGCAAACAGTACAGACAGAGTAGGCAAGTTGGGAATAGAAGACGGTCCCAAGAGTGAAAAAAGAGAGTGGGGATCCGGGTGGTCTTAAGGACTTTTTCTCTTTTGCTTCTTGGGTGGTAATGCTCTGCTGCTGCTAGTGGTAGGCTGCTGGCAGGCTGGCAGTTGAGTGGCTCGGTGGCTCAGTGGGAGGAGTCGCGGGTTCGAAATGGGGCCTAGTTGGGATTGGGAGTGATGTGGACGAAGGTGGTAGGACGGATTGAGAGCGGAGACGTAGGGCGATTGCAGGTAGGCAATGAGCGAGATGGATGATGATGGATGATGAAGAAGAGAGGAGAGGAGAACAAGAAGAAGGGAGAAACAAAAAGAAGAACGAGAGAAGAAACACGAAGAGGAAAGAGAGCAAGATATCGGAAGGGCGTGCGAGAGTCGGTCGTTCTTTCCTGGGGATGACACGACGACGACAAGATATCGCAGTGGTTGACCTGATTGACGGATTGATCTAATTAGCAGGAATGGCAGTCGCGCCTTCCTCAAAGCGCTTTCCCTTGCAACGTCCGTTGTCGCCTGAGCCTGGCCAGTCTTTACTATGTACTAATGGGATGCGTGGAGGGTGCGTGTACTTGGGGTTGCTGGTGCTGGTCTGTTTATGCTGGTGCTGGTGTGGTGTCGAGATTGCAATGAGCAAAGGGGTGTGGGAGCGTAGAGGAGGGGGGGTGTCGTGGCAGTTCTTCGTACGTTCTGGAGTACTCGACGGTTTTGATTTTGACGGACGGACAAGGCAGGCCCAGGACGGTGGAACGAGAATAAAGCAATTATATATGGGGGTGGAATCAAATAATTAATTGGATCGACCATTACAGTCTGGGGAGACAGGGAAGGCAGAGGTAAAGAGGAAAGAGCGATGAGATACTGAGATACTGATAAATGATGTGGGGTGTTGACAGCGAATGGGCATAGTAGGGCAGGTGCGATGGAGCAACTAGAAACGGGCGGCAACGGGAGGCGGCAGGTGGCAGACGGTCGACGGTAGAAACGGTGCACAAGAAGACACGATGCATCAGAACGAGGAGAGACGAGGAGAGAGAAAGGCAAGATCAAGAGGAGACGACAGGCAAGGCATGAATGATCGCCGTCCATACTGAATATGAAATGGAGCGACAGCAGCAGAGGAGAAGACGAGCGACGAATTAGAGGAATAATACTCAATAGGGCGATGGATGGGTGGATACCGTTGTTGAGCACTGGCACCAGCAAAGATCCAAGAGGGGGAGGGGCGTGTATCTGTAGTGGACTCCGTATGCTTACTCTGAGCTCCTGCCATTCTTGTAATTAAACTGCTGCACGCTCTCAATCTCACGCGTTTGCTTGGAGCTACGGCGTGATGCGTTGGCAGTGTTAGTCATCCGTCTGGCTTGTCGTTGCGAATCTATCTATCTACTACTACTCTAGGACCCTTCTTTCTTATTTGCAGAGATATACCTCCACAGACGGAGTATTCTAAAACGGAGCAGCTATCTATTTATGAAGAATGGACAGGCTTGAACTGTGGGGTGACGGCACGACACGGCACGATACGCTAAAAACGGCCTCTAATAAAGAACCGTCCCTGAGTGAGAACAAAGGGAAAAGACAAGAGAGATGAAAGAAAACGGGAGCTTTTCTTACTCGGTAGCTATGATAGCTCGCGGCCTTGAATTAGTATAGTTGCGCTAATTTTAGTAGAGCGATCTCCGTGAAAGAGAAATAGTACGAAGTAGAGGACTACTCTACGGAGTCCTGGGGAAACGGCCTGGGATCTCGGACAGGGCTGTCGACGTAGTCCAGCTTGAGCTTAGCAGTCGAGCTAAATCGGTCACGGGTCATGTTGGTGATTTGGTGTGATTTGCGTGTTTTCATTCCTGTGATAATATCTGTAGTGAGAGGCATGCAAGGATTTATTGATAAGTATTGAAAAGGTATTGAGAAAATGGCAGGCCAGAGATAGAGAGGCACTCGGATAAAGATCGCGGGCCCCAGACCGTAGATCCATGATGCCGAAACGAAGAGTTGAGTTTACAAAGTCCGGACGCGATGTCGCGATACGTGTTAATGACTAAGCTAGAGCGAGACCTGCATGTGCAAACGAGGAAGATACAGAGCGATGCAACAGCACATGGTCTTAAAGTACCTGTAGGCACTCAGCAGGCAGACAGGTGGGCAACACCAAACACCAAACACCAAACAGCAGCAAACAGACTATGGCCGCATACAAGCTGCATGGCGCTGGTCAGGGTGTCCGCCAGATGCACGACGCAGCAGCGACGATGACTGGCTGGAGGAGAGATGGCAGTGCGGCCAGAGCAGCAATCCGACACGAAGAGGCGGAGTTGAGTGCTTACTGAGTACGTACTGATGGTATCTGCATCGCCAGGGTGGATATCGAAAGAGGAGACGATGCATATGATAATGCAAGCGTAGAAATGGAATTGAGTGTAGTAATAGTGTGATTAGCAAAAGTGCAGTCAAATGCAGCAGGACAAACGGTACGAGGCGTAGTTCAGAAGTGCAAGTGCAGAGTGCAGTAGCTATCTGATGCAGGCTCTCCACCCGGCCACATAGACGGCCTGGTTGCAGTCTACTCCGAGTTTGATTCTTGGCCGTTCATAGTCCGTTCAATTGCCATCACTAGATCAAGAGTTCTGAATGTCTGTGTCATGGCTTGCCATTGCCACTTCCTGTTCTGCCCACGCAGAGCCTCATATGGAGCTTCGCCACAGTTGTAGTATCTGGTGATACTTGTAGATTTATTTATCAATTATCTATAAATTGAATTAGATCGATTCTCACCTTGTTCCTTGCCTCCTCTGCTCTGCAAATCCCTTGGGTATCAACGTATGCACGTGGAAGGCAACAATATTTGCACTGAGCCCGATCCATGACGCACTGCAGACTATGAAGGAAGAGGACTGAAGAATACAGCACGATGCACAACAGCAATGTGCAATAAGAATACGAATAGTGCTGACAAAAGTGTACATTGATCAAGATTTGTCAAGATTTGTCGGTTTTTGTCGAGATGCAAGAGGATGCCCCTGCATCAGGCGAGCCGGGAGCAAGACTCTCGCTCAGCACACCCTTTTTGGACGTAAATGGTCTTTGTTGAGTATCATCTTCCGGGCAGGCAGACGGCGGCGATGCCGGACTCCGATGTTGGCATGTTGATATAGTACCTAGTTACAGGCAGCCGAATTTTACAATACGATACTTGGTTGATAGTCAAATCAAGAACAAACGGCAGCCTTGGCCAGACTGCCATAGTCGACAAACAGACCAAGAAAACTCTTCTGGCGATCACGCAACCACCAGGTCGATGTGAGTAAAAAGCATACGTCCGTATCTCTGACTCTTCAGTCCTGCTTCCTGCTGATTGGCACTGCCGTCTGCAACCACTTTGGGACCGATATGCAGCCAAGCTGCAGCCGCCACCGTTCACTTTTCAGTGTACTATTCACCAAATCTGTCAGCAAGTCGCCAAAGCCGTCAAGTGTCATCCGTCATCCGTCAGTTGATGAGTCATTGGTTTTGTATTGAGTTGAGCACGGCGCATGCGGCGGGAGATTGTTCTCCGGCGGCAGATTGTTCTCCGGTGGTCCGGCTCCGGGCCGGCTTATTTCTTTATGATTCCGATGTTAAAGAGCGTTGCAACCAAATGCCAGCATACAAGACATGCAGCAAGGCAGATCATCAACTCTTGTTTCTGCATCGCTTTTGTTTCTGCGTTCTGTGCCGTGTTTCAAGTTGATGCAGTCTTCGTCTCTATCTAGTCTTGCTTCAACAAGTACACATCTTGTACGGGTAATACAGCTACAAGCATAGCCGCATTGCGTCGTATGTTGTATGCTGTTACGTGTTTCTGAAGCTGTTCTCTGTTGCCATGTGATATTGCTTGATTGCAGTGAAATGCCATCAACTGATAACGGTACAAACGGAGTGTATCAGCACTGCAGCTAGTGCAGCACAGATGTGGTGGCAGAGAAGGATTCTGTGCAGTCCTTGTGCTCTGTCTCTGCGTATGTGTAGAGTCCAAGTGCAGAGTAGAGTAGTGGCGAGGGCAAGACATGCATGTGCATGAGGGTGGGAGGGGGGCAACGCCACGGCATTCGACAGACCAGAGTGTCTGGTTTGCAAACCAAAGGCAAAGGTAAACAAACAAAGCGTGCAGCAGATTGGCACGCTCCTATACGCTGGAAATGCTCCGTGTGAGGGATATTCTGGTGTTGGTGTTGGTGTTGATGCTGGAGAACAGTAATCAAAGCAAACGTCAGTGATCATCTGGCCGGATGGTGTTGTATCTCTGCCTTGCCATGTTGTGACACTGTATATAGTTTGTAAGAGGACCGCTGAGGCTCTGTTTTATTTTTATATCTACAAAACAAGATCACAGGATACGTTTCAGCCGATGCGCCGTGGCCAGAAATGTTTCCGCAGCACAGTCTCTCAAACACAGGAGCTGCCAGTGCATGTGCTGTGTTGTGATTGTGCTGTGATTGTATGTGATATCCTGCCGACGAGACCGGCATCAAGTGCCGGGTACTCGGCGATGTGCATCCTACGGAGCACAATGGTCACGAGTCGTTGATACGAGGTCGGGGGTTCTACGCGAGTCGCCGGAGATATCTATAGCACCGTCTTCAATCACTATTTTATAATCACCTCGCTGACGTCGGCGTCTAGACTTGAAGCGATATGCCGTCAGATGTAAGCTGCAGACAGCTAGCTTGATCAGGGCATATTAATCATCGATGTAGATGCCATGTATCTACTGTACGTACAATCAAGACAGACAGCGTACACGATCCGTGGTCCAACAAAATACAAGGTATCATCGGTTGTGCAATCAAGAGAAGAACACTGCAGAGAGACAAGACAGACAGACAGACAGAGAAGAGAGACAAAGTCTGCCAGCTCAGCATCTTGTTTGGGTCGGATCGGCAGCAGAGAGCAGCTCAAACCGACTCCGTCTTTTCTTTTTAAACACAAAATTAAATACAAAATATGATGTGCAGCTCTAGCGTCGACGACGAAAACAACGGCGCAAAATACTTGGCCGTCGGCTCCGTGTGGTCTGTGTCTGTGTTTGCAAGTGTTGTAATCGTGGTGCATCGCATCCGAGGATGTCTGCTCGTACAGTCTGGCACGGCAGATATAACGATCAGGTGGCACACTCATTTATATTAATGGGCGAGGTCGTCTATATCTAGTCTGCTCACCGCCTTTTGCTTGCCTCTTTGCCTCTTGCCTCTTGGGGATGGCCTCATCGGCATCTCTAGTCCTTATCTCCATCTCTCCGCATCTTAATCGCATATCGCCTCTATCGCTCGCTGTTGGATCCCCGATGCAGGTCATAGCTGTTGCTTTACTAAGAATAAGAACGCCTGTCAGTCAGCCACTCATGAGCTGCAGCGTGCATGACCCGATTCTCTACTCAGTAAAACCCAACGACAACACATGACAAAGCCGACGAGCCACGGAAATCGCGACAACGCAGTCAAACAGTCGAGGTGGCGATGCAAAGCAGCCAGCCACGGGAATGTCGAGGCAAGCCGATAAACAGGTATTAATAAGAAAAAAATAAAAGAGAAGAAATACACAAACTGATTGGCACCGGCCGATGATGCCATTCTTGCATCAGCTGTTGTCGGTCGTTGTTGTCTCCCCACTTCCCCGTCTTTGTCGTTTTGTCGTCCTCGCCATTTGAGGCCATGTCTAAGCTTGAGACAATGTGTTTCAATCTTTACTGTCTACCACGTTGGGCTCCTATCAGCCCGTGACTGAATCTTATCGGCGGCAAGCCCAACCTGTCGTCAACGGCCAAAGGGGTATTGTCTAGTGATGTCCGGGTCATGCCTCTTCTCAGAGTCAATAAGAGACAAAAGAAAGAACGACTAAGCTCGAAATTCTTCATCGAGATGTCATCAAGGCGGGCATCGCCTCTCGCTCTTTTCTCGCGATAATTATTGTTTATCCGGGCGATGTTGGCGTCCTTGCACCCACATCCCGAGTTGGGCCGCGATGCTTCAAACTTGCTGCCTCAGATTGGACGACCCCAGACCCCAGACCCCAGACTGGGCCGTCGTCTCCTCGTCTCCTCGTCTCCTCGAAATGTCCGTCCCCACAATGGTCCAGTGGCCATATCCGGGGAATCCAGCATCTGCGGTGTTTATATCAATGTGATGCATCTATCATCAAACGACGCGAGTGGTCGGATAAGAGCATGCCATTGCCATTGCCAGCCGCTCGGGACCGTTCGGGACTGGCATCGCCATGTGGCGTCTGCCACCTGGGTGCTTGGGCACGTTGGGCTTCTCTGGGAGAGCAAAGATGAGATATTATCACTCATTCTCGTCCGGGGTTTCTCGCCGTGTGCCAACAGCTTGGTTGGTGAGTGCCTGACATCAAGGTGTTGTCGAGAGGTTGTTATGCTCTTGGACGTGGCTTTCGGGATTCTCAGACTTCTGAGACGGATCGAGATGTAAAATACTACCGGCGACAACACTGTGGTCACCCAGAAAGTGTTGCGGTAATGGCGACCGACTGTCTAGTCATGTTGGCAATGTCATGATGGCATCAAGCGGTTGACTTGGCCATGATCTCAGCTGCACTTACAGTTTTGGAGTCGCTGTCGTCGAAAAGCGCGCGTCATAGTGCCGCGTGCCGTGTAGGTCTCTCGCCTTGGGAGAGATCAACCGCTGCAAATAAGGCCGGATGAGGCAAGTCATGCGGCGACTCCAGCTGTCGTATCTCAAGAAAGGCTCACCCGGCTTCAACAGGAGACCTAGACGGCACGGTCACCTATCGGACTATCAGACGACCGGACGACCAGACGGTCCGCCGAGCACTCAAGTGACTACCGCCGGCCGGCCAACACCGTCACTCCGATGCAGATGTTGACGGCATACATCCACTTGACGAGTCCTCAATAACCCAGTCTGGAAGAAGGCTTTCGGAAACATCGGTCTCAAGAAGTCCACCCCGTGACTTGCAGTCATACGGTGTATTGCGACTGGAATTGAGAAGAGTCAGTTGTTGATCGCATTACGTGTCTTTTTCTTGAATTATTTTCTTTCTCTGTCTTTTCTTCTTTCTGCTTCCATCAAAGCCGGCTCTTACGCGTGCGATGCGTCACTCGGAGCCAGGCAGGAGGCTGCGAGTCGGGCGGCGGCGCAGGCTCTAGGCAGATCTAGGCAGTCGTTAACAGAAGTGCGAGAATAATTGAATGCGAAGACTCTTGCAATTATTATTACTGAATCTAGGACTTGCGACTTGCACTCATGAGACCACATTTTGTCAATATGCGAGCAAGGTCAAGATGTGAAGTGTAAAGTAGGCCGATGAGCGATACTTGCATTACAGACAATACATCGGAAGGAATGTTAAGAACATGGAACAACCAGTCGTATTCTGAACCAACTGCGACGGCACGAGGCACCCATGAGACAGCCAAGATCCCAGCACAGTGCCGGTGCAGACGGGCGATCGAGATCAATCCGGGGTTCTTTAATCAAATTAGGATTTGTGTCGAATTCAAATGTCAGTCACTTCTCATGTTCTCAGTCACCGGCTCATTCGCCTCAGAGTCAAACGACACCCGAGCAGTCTGCAGCTGACCGATACGAGGTTGTCTGATGAATATTCATGATCAATAGATGACAATAATTGATGGCGGAGGCCTTGCGAGGCTGTCACCGTCAGCCATGACGAGGCGCCTTTTATTTTATTTATTCTTCTATCAATCAAATAAATAATTCACAACCAATACAATGCCAATACAATCCAATACCAATAATCCATCTCGCTTGACTGACAGCTTACTTCAGTCATCAGTGAGGCTGAGCCCTATCTATTTAAATTATTTAGACAAATGGAGTGCACACCCGCCGTGATCAATCTCACGGAGCGTGTTTTCCGGGACGGCCGATCGAGTGTCTGGCGATGCATCTGAGTGTTCTCTCCTTTTCTGTCTACATTCTAAAGATACGGTCAACTGACATGGTGAGACACGACAGGACACAACGGTGCAGAACGCGAACGTGTCAAGGGAGGCATTGTAAACTCAAAAGATAGCCAAGGACATAAGAAGCAACAGGAAGCAGTGGCTGGTCGATAATACAGAGAGTAGATAGTGTATGTCTCAGAACTGCATGTCTCAAACACGATAACAAGATAGATAATAGAAGTGGAGGAAGTGGTAGAATCGAAGAGAGAGAAAAGAGCGAATCAAGGAAGCGAGGAGCAGGAAACGGGCCACACCAGCCTGGTCGGATCGTCAGGTGTCCATTGTGAGTTGAAGTGTGTTGAGTTGAGGAATGTGGGCTATTGATGTCGTCTTGCTTTTTGCTTCTTGCTTGCTTCTTATGCTGTCAGATGGTGTAGTGTCTCAGCATACGATGAGGCTGGAGTTGTTGTGTGTGGCTCGGCTGGTCTGTCTATCAGAGTCAGTCTATCGATGTGATATCCTTTTCACTTGTGTTAGTATATTCCATCTACTGACCACCCTCATGCAATATCTTTCAGCAGAGACCACATAATCAACTTGTGCATGTCCAAGGTGAGACTGTCAGAGAATCTCACAGAATAGAGAATACAGATAGAAAACCAGCTGCAGATGGGCTTGGTCTGCGTCTTCATTCGTGCAATCTGGTGGCACGGTGTGTTAGTGCTAGCGTCTAGCGTCGAGCTGGCTGCTAGTGTTAGTGCAGCAGGGTCGTTAGCGTGATAAGGTCTAGCACTAGTCTTTCTTTAGCAGTCGTACTGAGTAGATATCACTGTATTCGTAGTCAAATTCCTATTCACCATTCCTAGCGACTCTATCGACGACGGGACGATCGCTCTGAAGACGGGTCACGGGTGCATCCTTTCGTGTAGCGCGGCTGGCTCGGCTTTGTGGTGAGTTCAGGGTGCTACTATGTACTGAATATGCTGTAAGTGAGGTGGGGCACGTCCCTTCCTAAAGAAGAATATCGCCGTATGGCGGGGTCTTTCGAGTTTTATTCTCGTCGACCTCTCTTCATCTTTCGTACGATGGTGATGGTAGTAATTATCTACTGAGTATCTTACGAGTTGGTCAAGAGAACTGTTTTGATGTTATGGTCGATATACATTCCTATCGCATCATCACATTCCTTGCACTAGCTAGTCTCAGGACCCTGCCATGATGGATCGACACGCCAAACTGGGCTTCATACCGCCGAGCCTGCATTTCATTATTAATTCACAATTTTAAAGGCAAAAACACAAATTAAACCACATATTAAAACGAAAAGAAGCACAATGACGACAGCGTGCTTGATAATACGCGTTATTGTGAGAACGAACAGATACCACGGGTTTCCAGATCTGACCCATCACATCCGTAAGCCGTCCATAGAGTGAGCAGTCCTTCGTTCTTGCCTTCTTGGTAGAGGGGTTCTTTCTCTCACCACGGTGATCACTGGCCTTCTTTGCCTCTTTTGCTCTTGGCCTCATTTTCTGATATTCACATTGTATTCTTTATTCTCGCTTTGGATTCATACAGTCTCACTCCTATCACCATAGCCGTGAACTGTCTGAGCATCTCGCCTCTCGGCTCAGTCTTGTCTATCAACTCTCTTGTCTATCATAACCACTCAAACCAGACCGCCGCGCATCCTACTCGAATCAGTATCGACCATCGTCCGGACTCCAGAATGCCGAGAGTGGCTAGTCGTACTTGCACTTGCTTCTTGCTGGATTAAACATATTTCCACTTGCTGCACGCACTTTACCTTGCCTGCCATACATAATTCTGCATCTTACATTTCTGTAATAGCCTGCGAGCCTGCTGAGCCTGCACCGCGCGCCTCTCTCCACACACACCTCTTTTCCACGATGGTGTGAAGCGTATTAATTTCCTTCTCTCTCTTTCCTCTTTCCTTTTCGCTATCGTCGCTTTATCGCTTCTCTCGCATTCTACTCTTGGCTACCCTTTTGGTCTGGCATATTGCTTCTTCTGCATCTCTTTTCTTTTTCTTTTTTTCTTCTTTTTCTACCATCTATTCAGATCCATATCTTCGGCGTGTCTCACCCCTCCTCCTTCTATTCTCTATCACAGTCTATCAACTATTCACATTGTCTGACTTGTCTTACTCTGCACATCACCCTGCCTTCTCGACTTTTGCCTCTCGCCTCTTCTTTGCATGCCTGCCTCTTCCTCAGCACCCCTCCTTTCCGCGTGCCTGCCCCCTCCTGCACGATCCCTTATCCTTGTATCTTGTATCCCATTCTTGATTCTCCTGCATGGCAAGACTACTGCCCTGCTCCTGCACCACCTGCATATATAAAACACACGAGCCGCCTCTCATTCCAGTCGGCGCCTGTCATCGGCTTTATCGTGTCTTTTCTGGCATAGTATAATACTGCCATCCCCTCGATTCGTCTTCATCTTACATTTTCCACTGCTACTTTTACTCATCACTGTCGCTTCCGATATCAAATACATATCAACATCAAATCTACCATAATCTACAAAACTACAATGCACATCCAGGATATCCGCATCTTCTGGATTTAGGGGACCGGTCTCTATTTTATATTCTCTCATCTACTCTCTCTCACCATCACCATCTACCAAAATGCCCGCCGCTTCTACCACCCAGGACGCCTACCAGTGGCGCGACTCCTGGCCGCCCGCCCAGCTGCACCTCCAGCAGGGCCACGACTTCAAGGATGGCAATGCAGACGACAGCCACGACGACAACCCCATGGCTTACTTCCTCACGCCCATGACGCCGCCGCTGCTCGCCGTTGACGACGACGACGACGAAGATTACAGCTACGGCTACGGATTCGGCTACAGCACCGGCCTCGACACCGACATGGGCATGGACTTTGACGCCGGCATCGAGGACGACTCGCAGCCCGCAATGGACATTCGCAGTGTCAGTCCGTCGGTGCTCGCCGAGAACATTCTCAGCCCGGGCTTCCGCCCCCCGACGCCGCCCAAGGCTTCTGAATCAGAAGACGAAGACTACGTCTACGACGGCTTCACCTTTGGCTACACCTTTGGCCACGCCCCCATCAAGATTGCCAACACCAACAACAACCGCCGCGGCAAGACCGTCACGCGCAAGGGCGGGCAGTCGTCGCTGTCCTCGCTGTCATCAACGCCCCGCTCGTTTGACATTCCCCGGCGCCGGTCGCCGCGGTCATGGCGCGTGCCGAGCCCGGACGTGTTTATGATCGAGGAGGAGCCCGAAGAGGATGTTTCCGAGATCGGTCTGTCGCGGTCGGCCGCGGCGACGCCGGCGTCGGATATTCTTCCCGCGCCAGGGTACGCTTTTACGCACGAGGCGAAGCCGGCGAAGCGGGTGCGGTTTGTGCTCCCGTAACTTTCGTCTTATCCATCTTTCATCTCATCTTACATTCTCATCCTCATCTCACTTATCTCATCTCATCTCATCTTCTCACCTCTTACCATCTCATCCTCATCTCTTTTCTTTTATCTCTCATATACCCGCCATGATACCATTCGCCTTCTGTTGTTTTTACTTTCTTTTTTTTATCTCTTCTCGTCTTGTTCTTATATTGCATTGCATCGGCGGTGTTTGTTGGGTCTGCTTTCTGCCTTCATCTTTTACGTTTTACGTTTCTACGTTTTACGTTTCACGTTATCGGCATCTCTACTCTATTCTGGTAATGGGTAATCGGCGGCAAGGTCTTTTTTGATACCAGGAGGTTATTTGATTTTTATTGTTTTCTCGTTTTATCATTTCTATCGTGATAGTTATTTCCGCAATCTCACCGATTTATCTTTATTGCCATCTTGCAACCAGTTTACAACTGATTACTGAACTCTTAGCTAAATAAATCTTTAATAAATAAAAGAACATAACAATCGTAGAACTTGCACATGACAGTCTAGATCTTAGTTGTGTCGATATAGCCTTCAGATGGCCGTTACACTCGATCAGCTACAGTGTAATACGACCCTTTCTAAAAAATCGATTGCCATGGAATGCATGATCTGGATTATGCCTCTACTGCACTGTGGCTGCACGCTCTCTTATAAAGCAACGCAAAGCAAGGCACGGTCAATACGTGCTCGGATATAGCTATACGCGCACTCTTAAGGTGTGTCTCTTTTGCTTCATAGACGTCATCTTTTTACTTTGCTTTCTCTTGTTTGCCAGTTAGGTCTACTCTTTTCCATTCCCATTCTCATTTCCTTCATTTTGCTTTCTTTCAATTGCCATACAATCTGCCATTCTGCTCTATTTGGTAGCCCACCTTGCTCACCGAATATGCACACTATTTTAAACTCGCTTTTCGCTTTTAATCATGCAATTATTTTATTTCGTTTTTCTTACTTTTATTTAATCCTAATCGGCACCCTTCGGTCATGCAGTGCAAAGTACTTGCAGGTCGTGCATGCAGCTGAGCGGGTGAATTATCATACTTTGATATCTACCGACACTCTTTTTCGCATCATATCAATCGTTGGATCAAATGTCAAATGCGAAATCCAATACAAATCTCAAACCTCAGCGACAATACTCAGACAATACTCGAATTAAACTTGCTGCATTTTTATTCAAATTAAATCGGTTGCCGGGCAGCCGCTAGTCCATCCTGGTGGGGCGGCTCGAGGCCACCAACGATCGATCCACTCCAGCTCTGCTCTGCTCGCTCTAGCGTCTAGCCTCAGCAAAGCCATCGTATTACAGCGATCTAGTGCTAGCAGTGTTATTTTTACGCACATCGTGTACAGAGCGATCGTCTGGGTGCAGCTGCATGTCGTAGATTACGAGTATATTTCGTAGAGGCATATTCATGAATAGAGAGAATACTCAAAAGCATGCTGAAGTGAAGTAAATTCTACGAAGTAAGAAGATACAGAGGCTAGCGCCAAGACAATCCTGCTGTCGCACCTTCCCCCAATACGACCACTCGCTCTTTCCTCTTCCTCTCCCCTTCCTCTCCATTGTTTACTTGCCCACTGCGACACACGTCATTGGCTAGCCCGCCGTCAGCTACCACGCAAGTCCAACCTTCCTCTTCCTGATACGTCCCGCCCGAGCCTTCTCTTCTTACATGTACAAAGTACAAAAGTACTTGTTTGTTTTTCTTGTTTTCGTCGTCACATACAGAGGACTCGAGCCGGCCAGAAGAATAGAGTTTGCCCTTTCCTTGCAAGGCTAGGCCGCTCTTTCCTTCAGAGTTGACATTGTCTTTCGTCATTCAGGCGCACCTTCCTTCTCGCATCTTGCTTCTTGCCTCTCATCACATTTCCTAGGTCGTTCCTTCCTGATTCTGTATTCCTTTCTCCTCGACCCTTCTTGGCCTTGTCGACCCTGCGCATCCCACCTTTTGCAGTTCCGGCCTCGATACGACTTCACTCGACACTCTCTTAATCAAATTCATGCAACTTCCCGACACCTCCTACAGCCCGACGATTACATACCCTCGCCACATACACGAACCTAAGACCTGGGATGTGGCCAGCTGCGTCTTGACGTCCCGAGTCTCGACTTGATCTGGCCGACGACCTCTCTCTCCGACGCGCAGCTGTGACTCCGGACCACAACAGCAACCAAGCATGCCCTGCATCACCTCGGTATGTACCACTGTCTGCTGTCTGCTGTCTGTCGCCCTGTGCTGTGTCTCTCCTGTTACCTGCGACCTGTTACCTGCTACCTGTGTTTTGGTTGGGGCAGCCCGGCGCCTCGTGTTTGGCAAGCTGCTGTTTATCAAATCCTCCGTCGACGTGTCTGAGAAACGAGATACACAATCTGTCTGCGCTTATTCGATATCCAACAACACCTCAAGAAATACAAAAATAAGGTTTGCACTCCATGTGCGAGCGCATTCCAGAGCACCAACGTGCACTCCCGCGCTATTGCAATGGATCGACACCCCAGAGAACAATACAGCACGGCATCACAGGAATGCAACTAGCAACTAGCAGCCGCATCTAGAAGATACTAACCGTTGAGAACCCTTCTCCTTTCCCCTCCCAGATCTCCATTCCCTCACAAGTAGATCATGTCTTCTAAAAGCTCGACTTCATCCGACGACGATGACGCCTCATCCGACCTCTCGGCCTCCACCTGCAAGGTCGCGCCCGCCAAGCAGGACGGCGACGCCAATGCCGATGCCGATGCGCCCGCAACGCCTTCAAATAATAGCGACAGCAAGACGGGCGCAGGCCGCACGCCCAAGACGGCACCGCCCGCGCCAGGTGCTGCTGGTGCCGCACAAAATAGACCACGCCGCCTCTCGCAGTCGCAAAAGGTCCAGCCCACCCTCCTCACAGACTTTTTCCTCGGCCGCCAAACGCCCGCCCGCGTAGTCGCCCACCGCAAGCGACTATCAGAAGCTGCCAATGTCAAGGCCGAGATGCGCACGGCTATGCGCCAGGCCGCCGTCCAGAAAGTCCAGCAGCCAGGCGGCGTCAAAGACCGCGTCAAGGCTTGGCAGAGAGCAAACGCCGAGGCCATAGCTACCGGCAACCCCGAGTCCGCGCCTAGCGAGCCTACCGACATTGCCGAGTGGACCGACGGCCACAGCGTCACCGAAGAGGACCGTATGCGCATCAAGCTGCGCGCGCAGCAGGCATTGCGAGCCCAGCAGGCAAAACTCGGGAAATCTCCTCTCGGCCGCAAGGAGTACCCAAAGACCGACGGTGAAGACAACGACACGAAACCAAAAGGACCCCGGGGCAACCACAAGGCCCGCGCCAAGAGCTCCGGTGATAACGACTACGCCGCTCGCAGCAAGTCCGACAGCGGCAGCGGAAGCGGCAGCCCCAAAGCCCCCAAGCAGAAATACTACACCACGCGCATAACAAAGCCCCGGAGAGCCGTCCTCAATGCCCAAGCAGACATTGCTGCCTTTGTCACAGGCAGCACGCCTAAGAAGCGTATTGTTAGCGACGAGCACTGGATGAAGCGGAGGAACAGTCGGGTATCGCCCAAAGGCCGCAATCTTACGAAACAACCACCACAAGCACAGCCAGCCGCAGGAGCCGGCGTGGGTGCTGGAAAGCCTATCCCCAAAGACTTTCTCCAGCGCACAGCAAAGAACCCGACAGTCCAGAACAAAATCAAGGACTGGGCAAACAGAGTCGAGCCGCCATCACCCTCCAAAACCTCACCCCCACAGCACAGACGGCAAAAGAGCCAGTACTCCACCACCAGCGGCGGAGAGAGCGACACCACCCGGAAGCCGTCACCCAAGAGCTGGCGTAGTGCGCCAAACCAAGGTGCGAATGCCCGGACTGTCCGCTCAACAAAATCAGCCGAGACCGACCAGCCTCCGCCGCGGCGCCGCAGCCCGACGGTCAGCCCCAAGAACAGCCCACGGAATAACAACAATGGTCGGAAGCCGTACGACGACGGCATTCGTGTCCGCCCCATGCGCCCAGATGCGTCCACTGACAGCCTGACGGCGTCCAATGTCACCTCCCAGAGCAGCAACAGCAACAGCAACACCTACGACGATGGTATCCGTGTGCGCCCCCTGCGCCTCTCTACACACAACCGCGGCCGCAGATCACCCCCAAGACGCAAGTCGTCTGTCAGCAGCTCCTCGTCGGACCGCACCGTCTCCAACACCCACGGCAAGGCCAACGATAAGAACAAGTCGCAGACCAACTTCACTGTGCGTAGTGCGCCTACAGTGACCACAGCGACCACGGCCACCACCGACATCACAGAGTCGTCTCTGGGCTCAAAGACGTCGCTCGATAACGACATTGACGACCTGGAGTCGGCTCTGTCGGCTCTCAACACGCCCACCAAGAAGCCAGTGCGCCGGCCCAGTGCACGCAACAAGCGGCCCTTGCGCAAGCGCAGCCCCAGCCCGACGGAGACGCGTAGCGACGAGATCACCACCCGCACTGGCTCGTGGCGCGAGGGCTCGCCCGAGTCAGGCTCAGGCTCTGGCTCAGGCTCCGGCACCGGCTCACCCAAGAACGACTCCGTTGCCGACTCGTACGGCCCGTCCACCATTGCGCCCAAGTCGCTCGCAGACATCCCCGTCGGCTACTCCGCCTTTAGCGAGCTCGACCTTCCCATGCGCGGCGGCGCTGCTCAGAGAAACGCGCCCAAGGAAAGACCAAAGGCCACCCGCACCCCCAGCTTCAAGGGTGTCCCGCAAATCCTCAAGAAAGTCGTCAGCGAGGGCAAGAAAATTGTTCACGACATCAAGGTCGAGCCTGTGCGCCCGACTGTGAACCAGCCGCCCAGCATCGAGAACTGGCTCGACAGCACCGTCGATCCCTTTGTCGACGCAAAGACCAAGGCAAAGACGGGCGACACAGCACGCAAAGTGTCGGCTCGCAAGGTCTCTTCCAGCCAGCAGAACCACCAGTCCAAGCAGTCGCTCGACTCGCAGACACCAACACCGACGAAGCGCACACAACGGCCACGGTCAATCTCGCCATCGCGGCCAAGAGATTCGGCACGTAGCCAGGGTGCATCGACGACGCCGTCGGGCGCAAGAAGCCAGGGCACCACCCCCGGTGCGAGAAGCCAAGGAACGACAACCTCTGGCTACAAGTCGGAGCCGGAAAGACGCACGAGCGTGTCGGCACCGCGGTCCGGCTCTGCAACACCACCTGCCAAGAAGCCGTCTCCCTCGCCAGCAGCGACACCGACGACACCGACGCAAAAGATTGCACCAACAAGCAGCCTCAAGCGGACAGGAGCTACTAGAGGCACCTCCTCTCCCGTGAAGCCCGCTGCTGCCAAGAAGCCCTTCAAGGACCTTCTCCGCGATGCATTCCGCGGCGAGTCCGCCCCCATCAAGCCGCCGGCCGCGTACCCCAACTACGACGCCGAGCGCGAGCGCAACCGGTACCGAGTCGAGTCCGAAGACAGCTACGACGACCGCTACGAAGATAGCTACAGAGACAGCAGAGATGGCTACTCCAAGAACCACCACCACCGCCGTACATCCAGCGGCTCCTCCAAGGGCTACACCACCACTGAGGTGACCGAGTCGGCTGTTACTTCCGCCGTGACTGCGAGCAGCGATGCCTCAAGCAGCTATGTGAGCTCGCTTTCCGATTCCACGGGCCTGCCCCGTCACCGGCCTCCACCCACCAACGGCGACCACGAACTGTCCACGATTGTTTCTGTCGAGTCGTATAGCACACACCCTTCCGACACAATGTCCACCATCTCGCAGTCCACCGTCACCCAGGGCACTGCCACTGAGCTCTCGATGGCCAGAGAAAAGAGCCAAAAGTCATCTGGTCTCAAGCGGCGCTTGACCAAGCACTCTGACCTTGTCTCTGTGCTGTCGCTCAACGAAGACTCTCAGCTGCCTGCACGGGCTAAGAGCATCAAGCTCGCCCGCAGCCTGCACCGCAAGACAAGCAAGCTCGACAATGCGACCATGGACGACCTGCTGCGCGAGTTTGCTGAAGACGAAAACACCTACCGCCGAGAGCTCAAGACGCTAGTGAGCGGCGTCATCCCCGTCCTGTTGCGCCAGTTTGTCGATCAGAACGATGCCAGACGGGCGGCCGACATCTTTGGCGCCGACGTTGCCAGCCGGAAAGTCGACGTCATGTCGCGCGCCGTCGTCAACATGGGTATGGCCCTTGAGAAGCTGAGTGTCATGCATGACTTTATCCCCATCCACAGCGCCAAGCGCATGGTCGACTGGCTCGAAAATGTGTACCCCGTCTACGACAACTACCTTGATGTCTGGCGCCTCGGCTTCCAGGGCATTATTGTCAACCTCGCACCGGCAGCCGGCAAGATGCCCGAGGAGGACTCTCTCATCAACGGCGGCATGGAGCGCAACGAGGAGGGCGACGTCCTCGACGAGAACGGCGAGAGAGTTGATGTCGCCTACCTGCTGCGGCGGCCCCTGGTGCGCATCAAGTGGATGCTCAAGTTTGCAAAGGGCGCCAACATTATCCTGGGCCGACATGTCGCGGGCGACATTGAGGCACGCCTGGACACGCTGCACGAAAAGGCACGCCGGCGTAACCGCGAAGAGACGGCACGCAAGACCGACGAGGATGCGTGCAACACGGACACGACGCGTGCGCGCGATCTCCGCAACCTGGCCATCATCGACAGGACCACCATCGACCAGCACCGGCAGGTGAGCGCCAAGGACTGGTTCGATCTGAGCCTGTCGCACTCCAACGGCCAGCGCCTCGACTGCCAGGTCGAGCTCATCTTCCGCGACAAGATCAACGATCCGTCCGACTCGGGCGATGTTCTGATCCGCGAGACAGGCAGCGGGGGCCACTCGTGGCTCCTCTTCCCTCCCCTTTACACGTCGCAGCTGTCTGCACGCCGCGGCCGCGATGACCATTCGCTGATTATCATGGTCCGTGGAATGCACAACGGGCGCGAATGGTACGAGCTGCTGTCCATCGTCGCCGATCAGGTCGAAGCAGCCGAGGACTGGCTTGATATCCTGGGCTCGAGCCCGATGCCTCCGTCAACATCCGGCCGCTTCTCCATGTCGACGCGGAGAAACGAGGAGACGGACGTTCCTGTGGGCGAGCAGAGATATGATGCGCAGGCACAGCTCCCGGAAAGCCCCAAGACGCCCACCAAGACGCCGGCGCGGTACCACAAGCGTGCATCGTCGACACCACTGCGCGAGGATATGCGCCCCGACCCGCTGCAGCTGAGGAAATCGCCCACCAAGACACCTTCCACAACAGCACAAGAGGACGGCCCTCCGCCTCCGCCGCCTGCGCACCGCTCGCCCATTACCAAGTCGCCTCCGATTCTCAGCCCCCCTGCCGAAGACACTGCTCAGTGTGGACGTCTTCGCCGCCGCACATCATCGCCGCTGAAGCACGAGTGCCACCCATCCGACATCTCGTCTGAGAGTGACTCGTCGACGTCATCGGCGCATTCCGAGTCCGAGTCCGAGTCGTCTTCGGACGAGCTCGAGGAGTATGACGTACCCGATACTCTCCCTGGCATTAGCATCAAGCAGTCTGAGCATTCCGAGGTGGGCCTGGACGAGTCTGTCGTGTCGGGCAACAGCCTTACGCCGTCCAACTCGGCATCGCAAGCCGGCCTGCCCGGTCTCCGCGCATCGTACCCGTCCGAGTACGACCTGCAACTTATGGCCTCAATATCGTACTGGTCAAATAAGAAGGGCCAGTGGAAGGAGCTGGGCGAGCCGCTGAGCGCGATTGTGATCACACCCGGACTGATCGAGGCATACCTGCCTGGCGCAAACATAACGACTTCGCCACACAGCCCGACGTTTGGCGACAAGAACATGTCCAATGTACAGCTCGAGGCCGGCGCAACACGGCCTCTGATCGCACTCGACCTCACGCCGCTCGTCATGATCAGACAGAGCACTATCGTTGACCTCGAGATCCGCTCGCCCGTGCGGTCGCACTCCAAGTACAGCCACCTCGATGCCAACATTTTCCGGTTCCGCGCGCAGTCGCCGGCCGAGCTGATCAACCTGTACACGGCGGTGCACGAGTCGCGCATGAACAATGCCAAGTTCAAGGCGCTCGAGGATGAGGCGCGGTTCCGGTCGTTTGGTCAGCCGCAGAACAACAACGCCGAGCAGGGCGACGACACCAGCAGCCACCGGCGGCGCAGCTGGTTCGGCCGCAAGAACAGCTACCGCGCATCGGCGCGCGCCCCCTCGCAGTCGCAGGGCAGCTCGTCGAGCATCTCGGCCACAAGCTTCCTGAGAAAGCTGACTGGCGGCGGTAACACTGCATTCAACATTAACGGGTCCTCTGTAGATCGGCAGAGCGCCGGCGGCAGCGGCGGTGCCAGTTTCTACACGTCCGGGTCGTCGTCGGCCGAGGGCGGCGGCGGCGGCAGCAGTGGACGCGGCAGTGGGCGCGCGGGCTTTTCGTTCTCGGTGCCGCGCTCGCCGTCGATCAGCCTGGCCGAGAGCAGCAACCGCGGCGTGCAGGCCCTCGGGTCGTCCAACATTAAGATGCGCTGCCACCTGCAGCTGACGCCGACCAAGTGGGAGGACCGCGGCAACTGCCTGCTCACGATCGCGCGGCCGCCGCCGGGCGTGAAGCAGGAGCTGACCATCTACCACGGCCTCGAGAAGCGCGTGCTCGTGGTGTCGATTCCCAAGAAGACGACGGACAAGCCGCTGGTGGTGGTGGACGTCGTCGTGGGCAGCGCGTGCTTCTCGCGGCTGGCGGCGCGCGGCATTGTGCTCAACGTGTGGGAGGAGATGCGCGACGACCAGAACCGCGTGGGCACCGTGGCGGCGACGGGCGCAATCAGCGGGCATGTGCGCAAGTGGTGCTTCCAGTTTTCCAGTGCTGCGGTGGCCACCTGGGTCTTTGGCCTGGTTGCGTCCGAAGTCCAGATTGGGTGATCTCTCTCTTCATTTTTTTTTCTTCTGTTCTTCATTTTCTTTTCCTTCTCCCTTACTCCCAACACTCTCTACAACGATTTCATTTGTCTTTCTACATTCATTGCAGCCTCTGGCTCGTCATTTCTTTTGTCTCTTACATTCACTACAGCCATGTCGGCTTCTCTTCCCTTTGTCATATATGTTTCTTTTCTTTCCTTCCCACTCTTATTTCTCTCTCCATTCTAATTCCTCTATACTCTCTCTCTCTCTATCTTCACTTACTCCCTTATTATTCTCTTTTATTTTCTCTTTCACATTGTTTCTCCCTTGGCTATAAGCTGGATACACGATTTGGGATACACATGGGTTACTGCATGGCCGGCAGGTCGCGCCGGTGGTCTTTTGCTTTTGCCGATTGATCTTTTTGTTTCTTGTTGCGTCGCTTTCTGCTTTTCCTCTGCTCTTATGCTTGATCTCTTGCTCTTATGTTTTTATGCTGATGGCGTTCTCTTCCTTTTCCGTTTCCTTGTCTATGCGAAGCGAATCAGGATTATACCCAGGAATGGCGTCGTTTTTGTTTTGTTTTCTCTCTTTTTGTTCTTTTTTCTGTCTGTTTCTTACTTCCGCGTAATACTCTTTAGATCTGTCTACTAATAATATACATTTTGTCACTGTCACGACTTTTTCAGTTGTCCTTCAGTTTCCCTTTACTTTTGTTTACATCATCTTGAATGATTATGTCATCCGGCTCATAGCAACGATCCACTTTTATATGCAAGCTGTTCCTGTTTACTGTCACCTCCAGAGTCTGGAGTGAGACCCATAATATTGGCACTAAACACCCGTCACCAGCCAATGACAAGCTTTCGTGCTTGCATACTGTACGAAGCAGGAGCAAGGAGCTCGCGCTTCCCTGGCCTAGCCCTTTCCCTTTACGGCGCGTTTTTGTAGCCTGTAGCAGCCTCAACGCCTCAACAGCGGCTCCTCTCACTCTGCTCACTCTGGCTCACTTTGGCGTCACCTTGCCCAGTTCACGACTCAACCTCGCAATTCTCTCGACCTCTACCTCTACCATCCACAACTACATCCAACATGTCCGACTACGCCTCTTTCAAGGTCCCCGAGCTCAAGAAGCTCCTGACCGACCGCGGTCTGCCCCAGGCCGGCAACAAGGCCGATCTGATTGCGCGCCTGCAGGAGAACGACGCCGCGAAGAAGGGTGGTGAGTTTTGAGTATTTGAGGCAGGAAGAGAGATACAACAGAAGCTGACAACATAGGCGAGGACGAGATCGACTGGGACGACGAACAGCCCGCTGCCGCGAAGCCTGCCGAGGCCGCCCCTGCTGCCGCCCCTGCGGTCGAGGCTGCGCCGGTCGAGGCCCCTGCGCCGGCTGCTGCTGCTGCTCCTGTTGCTGAGGCCCCTGCCGCTGAGGCTGCTGCGCCTGCTGCCGCCGAACCCGAAATCACACACGACTTTGACATTGAGGAGGAGCTCAAGCGCCGCGAGGCGCGCGCCAAGCGGTTCGGCATCACGCCTGGCGCTGCCGTCGACGGCGAGGGCGACGGTGGTGGCGCTGACAAGCTGGCTGCGCGCGCGGCCCGTTTCGGCATCGACACGTCGGTCGACATCAAGGAGGATCTGCTTGCCAGTCTCGGCTCGGCGCTGCCCGACCGTCCGCTGAAGCGCGGCCGCGGTGGCGACAACGGCGCGCGCGGCGACAACAAGCGGTCCAACAGCCGTCGCGGCGGCAACCAGAACGGCGGCCAGAAAAACAACCAGGGCAACAACAACCGCAACAGAAACAACAACCGCAACAACGACAACCGGAGAAACAACAACAACAGCAGCAGCAACCAGAAGCAGACGAAAAGCTTCCTGGACGACCCGGCCGAGCGCAAGAAGGCCGAGGAGCGGGCCAAGCGCTTCGGTTTATAGATTCACTCGGCTGAGTGATGTTGTCTGCTCTTCTGTCTCTTCTGTTTCTGTTTGATCTCTTTTCATTGCTGTCTTCTTTTAATATTTTCTTCTCTTTGAGGTTTCTTCTTCTCTGCGTTATTTAGTTACGATCTTCTTGTCCTGTTCGCGCGTTCTTGGTCTTGGATGTGCCGTCTTGTCGGTAAAATGATACATGGGTTAATAAAAGCTAAAGTACACACAATCGCGACTGTATGCGAGGTCTTGAATCTTCATTGTGGCATATGCTGAGCATGCGCATAATGCGATATTACATAAGCTCGCAAATCGACCTCCAGTACTGAGTATCTCCCCGTATTACGCCTGCAGTAGTGTGGGTCGCGTCAAGCCCAAAGAGGAAGGAAGCTCAGGGCGAGCTATGCCAATGGCGTGCCTGCCTCCGCTAAGCTTCAGTGGTTGGTAGCCTGACGTACTTCCGTGTCTTACTGAGCTGCATCTAATCTGCATGCGCATCTCTTTGTCTGTGTAGCACCAGCCTCCCCTCATCTTGTTAATGAGGCCGATACGACAGTGATCAATATACAAGCAATTTATATTGAAAGACGGCCAGTTCATTGATCCGAGTATAAATTTTGAAATATTTGCAGACGTACATGGTCTGAGATCACTCTCGCGTCTTTCGCGTCACGGCGACGACCTCTCTTCTCATCACCCTCATCAAACACCCTCACCATGGGCTTCCCTAACCCTTTCGCGTTCCGGCCGCTGCAGGTCACCTTCTGGACGACTGCCGTCTACCTCGCCATTGTCACGCCCATCATCACGTTCCAGGAAGTCCCGCCCCGCGCACCGGCCGAGTCGGCACTGCCTCATGGCATCAGCCTCGACGAGGCATGGGCCGACCTGGGCAACCTGACGCGCTACTTCCACCCCGTCAACAGCCATGCCAACGACGATGTGCGCGGCTTTCTGATTGAGCGTGTGCACCAGATCCTCGACGGCAATGGGGCCGACTGGCAGCAGGTCGGGCTCTCTTCTCTCTCTGTGCCCACATCTGCGTCTACCTCGGCATCTCCCTCGGCCGTCGTCTTTGACGATATGCTGAGCAACATTTCGTTTACAACAAGCTACTCCCATGGCCGTCGCGCCGGCCTCTACTTTGAGGGATCCAACGTCTACGTCTACATCCGCGGCACGCGCGATGCCCCTGGCAACTGGTGGGAGCCGACGGCCGATCCCGAGGCGGCCGAGGCCATGAAGAAGCAGATTGTGCTTGTGAATGCCCACTTTGACTCGGTCTCGTCGGGCTACGGCGCGACCGACGACGGCGTCGGCGTCGTCTCGTGCCTGCAGATCATCCGCTACTTTTCCACGCCCGGCAACCAGCCCGAGCGCGGCGTCGTCGTGCTGATGAACAATGCCGAGGAAGAGTTTCTGCTGGGCGGCACGGCGTTTGCCAACAGCCCGCTGGTCGACTTTATCGGCACATTTGTCAACCTCGAGGGCGCCGGTGCCGGTGGCCGTGCCATTCTGTTCCGCTCCACCGACCTCGAGGTCATGGAGGCCTACCGCAAGGCGCCGCACCCGGCCGGCACGGTGGTGGCCAGCGACGGTTTCAAGATGAATATGATCCGCAGCGAGACGGACTACCGCGTGTGGGTCAACGCGCTGGGCTACCGCGGCCTGGATATTGCCTTTATGAAGCCGCGCGTGCGCTACCACACACAGCAGGACGATCGGCGGCACACGTCCAAGGACAGCGTCTGGCACATGCTGTCGGGCGCGCTGGCGTCGACGCAGAGCCTGACGGGTGCGGCGGGCGACAAGGCCGATCAGAGCACGACGGACGCCGTGTGGTTCGACCTGTTTGGCGACAGCCTGGTGCTGTTTGCGCTGCAGGGGCTGTTTGCATGGTCTGTGACGATCCTGGTGGTGTCGCCGCTGGTGGTGCTGCTCGTGTTTGTGCTGCTATACAAGTTTGACAAGGACTACATGTTCCGGTCAAGCATCCCGCGGCCCGAGCGCGGCAACGAGGATGCGGATCACTCGATCTACGTCGGCGGCTTCAAGGGCTACTTCCGGTACCCTGTGGCCCTGGTGCTGTCTACGTTTGCCGTCTTTGGCTCGGCCTTTTTGGTGCGCAAAGTGCAGCCTTTTATCATCTACAGCAGCCTCTACGCCGTGCTGGCCCTCTTTGCGACGCTCTTCTACTTTGTCTTTTGGGGCGTCATGCGTGGCGCCGACTACTCGCGGCCGTCGGCTCTGCACCGCGCCTACTCGCTGTTTTGGCTGTACGTCTACTCGTGGTTCCTGCTTGTCGGTGCCACCGTCCTCGAGGACCAAAGCCACATTGCGTCAGGCTACATTGTTGTGTTTTGGGCGACGAGCATCTTTGCCGCGCTCCTCGTGTCGCTGCTGGAGCTGTTCAGCCTTAAGACCAAGACGGCCTATGCCGAGGCCATCGAGGCGGCTGCCGACGCGGCCGACAATGCCAGCGAGAGCGAGATCCTGATCTCGCCGTCGCCGGGCGAGCGTGTTGCTGAGAATGGTGATGACGACGACGACGGTGACGACAACGCACCCAACGAGACGAGTCCCCTGATCGGCGGCGTCAACTCGCGCGGCCGGCCCACGACGTTTGCCACGGGCTACCACCGGTCACTCACGGCCATTGTCCAGGAGCGTCGCCGCATTGCTGCTGCTGCCCAGGCCAACGGCCCGCGCGCCTACGGCTTTGAGCAGGACTGGTCCAAGACGCTGCCAACGTGGACATGGCTGCTCCAATTCTTGATCCTGGGCCCCTTTAACATTATCATCATCGGCCAGCTGCTGCTCACGCTTGGCGCCGCCGTGCACCAGACCGGCACGGACGGATCCGATCTGCTGGTGCCGTACCTCTTGATTGCCACCTTTTCCATTTTGCTGTTGTCGCCGCTCACGCCCTTTTTGCACCGCGTCACGCGCCACATCCCGCTGCTGGCCGCCGCCGTGTTCATCGGTACGCTGGCCTACTGCCTCGCGTCGTTCCCCTTCTCGGCCACCAGCCCGTTCAAGTTTAGCATCCGCCAGACGTTCTCGGTCGACCACCGCAACGCGTCCGTCACGCTCAACGGCTACGGCGGCTACATTGACAAGGTCATTGCCGGCCTGCCGTCGGCAGCGCACCGCACGGTCGAGTGTGTCGACTCGTACGGCCGGCAGACGGGGCTGTTCGACTGCACGTTTGACGCAACCGGACTCGAGCCGCGCGTCGGTGTCGTCGGCACGCCCGACGGTCCTGGCTCGCCGTTCAACGGCTACAACGGTCTGATCAGCGTCAACACCAGCCGCTCTGCCGATAAGATTACATTCGAGGTCAATGCCGTCAACACCAAGGCGTGCGGGCTGCACTTTGACCGGCCGGTTAAGTCGGTGTCTGTGCGCGGCGGACTGCCGATCGACACGCGCATCGACTTCGACAAGGAGCCGGCGCCGGTGGACGACGGCAGCTGGCAGCTGGGCGACTTTACGCTGTGGCGTCGTGACTGGGAGACGCCGTGGGTTGTTGATATCGAGGAAGAAGAGGACGCGTCTGGCAAGCTGGGTGGCTACGTGGTGTGCCGCTGGGGCGATGCCAACACGCCCGGCACGGCGCCGGCGGTGGACGAGGCGTGGAAGTTTGCGCCGGCATGGTCGATCCTTGTGATTCGGCAGAACCCGCCGCTTGTGCAGGGCACCAAGGCGTTCTCTGTGTAATTATATGATACTGATCTTTCTTGATAGTTGTTTTTGATATCTTTCTTTTTCTTTCCTTTCTCTGATTTCCTTCTTTGTCTGTCTCTTCTATCTCCTGCTGTCGTGTATGCAATATATATCCATCTTTCTTGCCCGCTGTCTTATTCATGAGCATAGTTTCCTGATTTGAACCCCTGGTAGAAGAGTCGAATTGTCTAGGTGAGTCTCGATGAGTTCGATAAGTTCTGATGAAAACTGAATGTCGTCAAGTACCAAGTATCACCGCTATTCGAATTCTTCCACTCTCCAAGATCACATTGTCTAAAGTGGTGAAACTGTGTAATGACCAGAGATTAAAGGTAAGATTGCTGGTTTAATAATAGATGGAATGCGGGGAGCACTCATTTCACTATTGTGAGGTCATTTTGATGTGAGATATCGCGAACTGCTTAATAATCAGTTTTAATAGGATGCGGTTCAAAGACGCCATATCGTGATCGTGTTGTGCATAGGAAAGAGCGATCGGTACCAGCTTCCGCTTCTTTCTGAGTACTGAGTAGATGGTCGTGTGCTCTAGCGCCTCTGCCGCCCGAGATACAGAGTGCAGTCCGCCTGCTGCAGCTGCCCCCTCCGTCATAACGCCTTATCGCACCCCACTTTTTGCATCTCCACAGCGCATATCAGCTCATCAATGCCCTAAACGGCCAGACGGGCAGCCTACCCACCCTGTTATCGAGGCAGGAGCGACTCAGCCTTCCCAATTCCTGCCTGACTGTCTCACAATACCTCCTCCATCTCATCTCTAGTCTTAACCCTGCTTCACATCCCGCGTGAGCAGACGTCTCTTCTACAACCCTACAGAGACCCCTACAGTCGTCAGCCAGCCGTCTACGCCCTGCCTTTCCGCTTTCCGCACCCTGCAGCAGCCAGTCCGCGGTCTACAGCCTATCGACAGTCACCGACACCTTCCGCCGATAAGCATCCCTCGTCTTGGCTGTCGTCAGCTCGTCGTCGTCGTCAAACATCACCATCGCCATCTGTCTGTCTACACCTACATCTACTCATCTACACCTAGACTGCACCTTGCTGCGTATATCTCATACTATTATCTCTAGCCTCGCCCTACAGTACCGTCCGTCGCTTGCCGCCTTTGTCAGCCTCGGTACCTTTGCCACCGCCCCTCGAGCTCGACCTCTAAGCCAACAGCTCTTGGAATTTAGCTCTAGCTTTAAGCTTTAGCATTTTTCTCTCATCCGCCTGCTCTGTCCTAAAACTCTCCTTCTTCCTCATCATAACCACCAGCAACGCCATCAGAAACAGCCACCAAACCCCATCGCATCGCCCTGCCCACATGTGTCGTGATGTCCTCTCCTCGCGGTGAGGGCCAGGACGCCATCCCGGCCGATCCAACCCCGATTCTAGCTCCTACAGACTCTGTGTCGACTTCTACGCCTTCTATCCCCATCGCCAGCATCACCGCCAAGGCAAATACCGTCACTTCCATCGACTCGGCCCCCGAGGCATCTGCAGCGATGGACTCTATCAACATTGCCGAGGCCAGCGGGTCGTCATCGGCTGCACCGGCACCTCCAGCACCATCGACATCGCCATCGACAGCTATTCCATCCGATGAACGCCCTCTTCCTCCTACTCCCACAGCTCCAGTCACTCCAGCAAAGCTCCTATCGCTTCCCCTCTGCTCGGCAACAGAAACCGCCTCGGCCGGTGAAGGGAGCAGCTCATCTTCGACTTCCGCTCCTGCAGCCCCGATCCCGGAATCGACAACTCAGTCACAGCCATCGGCCACCCCTCCACAGGCAGATTCACCGACACCTGCTTCGGCACCGGCATCGTCATCTTCGCCGGAGCCTGCGCCGGAACCTGCTTCTACAATCGTTGCGCTCCGGAGCGTGATTGACCGCATACCGACCCCAGCCCCGCTAAGCGGCTCTTTGACAGTGCGGGCTCTGCCGCTGCCGCCACCGCCGCCTTCAGACCCGGATGCCACGTCTGCGGTGCTTCGTGAGACTGTGACCCCTCTGCCAGCACCGCAGCATACCCGCAGAGTGTCCATTGCACTGCCTCAGAGCCAAAGCCAAAGCCAGAACCAGGCGCCGCTGCCCCCGACACCCCAGCCGTCTAGCTCGCGGAGACTCAGCCAGGTTGAGTATATTGTGCCACCCTGGCAGCCTGATCGGGAGGTTATGTACTGCCCCATCTGCTTTGTCTACTTTAGCCTCTTCAACCGGAAGCATCACTGCAGGTATGTTCTTATTCCTCAACTTTTAATTCCAATTCGATAAATGCTCACAGTCCAGAAAATGCGGCCGTGTTGTGTGCAACAGCTGCTCGCCTCATCGCATCGTTATCCCCCATGCGTTTATCGTCCAGCCACCCGAGGTCCTCGCTGCCCGGGAGCGCGAGCAGGCTGCTGCGGGAGCATCGTCGTCTGCTACGCCCACGACAACTACCACACGGCCTTCGACTGCCTTTCCCGTCTCATCGGCGCTGCAAGCAGACGGTGCGCCGGTCGGTGGCGAGCGTGTGCGGCTCTGCAACCCTTGCGTGCCAGACCCCAATACCAGCCCGCCGGCGGCACCAGGCGGTTCAGGCTCAAGCTCAAGAAGTGCAGCACATTCTCGCAGTCGTAGCGGAAGCAGTATTGCCGGCACCTACAACTACAGCAGCCGTCGCCAGGGTATTGACTTTTCAGGCGGCGCTTCGGCCTCAGGCGTCTCCGGAGACCGGCGGTACACCATCAGCAACGGCCCGAGCGCTGGCTCCATGTCGTCTTCGGGCGGCAGGAACCAATACTATGGAAGCCTGCCCCAGCATCACTCTCGCGGCCACAGAGATGAGGCCGGCCCGTCTTCCCGCCGCCAGCAGCAGCCCCGCCACCAGATCCCCGAGGAGGACGAGTGCCCCGTGTGCCACCTCGAGCTGCCCAAGCGCACCCTCGACAACTGGGAGCTTCTGCGCGAGCACCACATTGAAGAGTGCATCACGCTGCACAGCCAGTACATGATGGGCAACAACAGCGCTGGCGGGCGCAACCGCGCCACGAGCACGGCCACGGCCTCGTCGGGCCGTTCTGGAGCGTCTGCGCAGCCCACGCCTGCACGCAGCGGCAACAGCGTGTCGGGCTCCGACGGCACGTCGTCGTCCGTCGACTCTGCCAGCTCGTCTGGGTCGGCGGCGTTCTCGCCGTCGTCGCCGCGCGCCATGCCCGTCCACCGCCACACGGGCGTGTTCCCCTACAAGGCGACGGCCAAGGACTGCTCGGCCGATGCCGAGTGCACGATCTGTCTCGAGGAGTTTGAGGTCGGCGACGGCATGGCGCGGCTCGAGTGTTTCTGCCGGTTCCACGAGCAGTGCATCCGGGCGTGGTTTGTGCGGCATCCCGGGCGGTGTCCTGTGCACCAGCACGGCATGGCCGATTGATTTTTTTAGTGTCTTTCTTTTGTCACTCATTCTCGGCGTTTTGATTTATTGTTTTTCTTCTGTTTCCTGCTACACATACCCCATACCCTACTCTCTTTCTGTCTTTGTAGCATTGTTTAGCTTTTCATTTGAGTCTTGGATAGCTTTGCATCCGTATCGTCTCCTACTCTAGTTTTACTATAATTACACTCCTTGCCCATATTTCGTATTTATGCTACGACTGAAAGCTTTGAATGAGGCTCGTCAGACTCGTCACTTAAATTCAAAGAGTTTATCTGAAAATTATATGTTGCGTGTTTTTTTGTGCAGTCAAAATTAAATAAGTAGGTGATTAAATAGACAGTAGGAAAAGGTCATCATCGCGAGCAAAACAAAGGTATAACAAGAACAAAAAGACAGAAACAAAACAGAGAAAGCCAAAAATTAGAACAAAGTAGCAAGACTGCGCTTTGTTTCAAGCTTCATTCTTTTCCCATCCAGCAAAAAACAAACCAAACCAAATCAAATTAGCCAAAGACAAGGGTCAAAAGTCACAGCCACGAGTAGATACCCAAGCTCAACTAAGCGGGAGTACCCTCGCGGCTCGGGGGAGGGCGCGACTCGCGCTTGCTCAGGAAGCTGCGGCGGAACGACTTGGGGCTGTCGACGCCGTTGCTGGCGGTCTCGTGCGGCGTGAAGCTGCTCTTGATCGTGACGGCGCCCTCGCCGACCTTGACCTCCTTCTCGGCACCCGAGTTGGAGTCGTCGACGACGTACAGCGACTCGCCCAGGGTGGTGTCGCTGCCCAGCGTGTGGTGCTCGCGCACCTGCACCTGGAACTGCGCGTCGGGGGTGCACGTCGTCTTGAACGACTCGTCGTACTTGATCACACCCGACGACGCCTTGTGGTGTTTGGTCTTGCCAATCACCTTGGCCTTGCCGCCAATCTGGTTGATGATCACGTAGGCGTCCGACGGGAAGCCGGAAGCCGAGATGACGTTGAACACGGCAGTGCCCGCACCGGGCGAGCCGGGCTGCACGCTGTAGATGGAGGCGGCACCGCTGGCACTGCGGTTGTGGCCCAGGCTTCTAGAAGGGTTCAGCGCAGGGCCGGGAGGGGAGTCGGCAGTGGGCTCGCCGTTGGTACCGTTGGTGCCGTTGGCGCCGTTGATGACAACGTTGGGCACGGCGGCGGCAGCGACAGCAGCCTCGCCATTGGTGGTGATGGCAGTGCCGGGCAGGTCGACAGAGCTGCCGTCAGCAGACTCGGAGATGCTCTCCTCCTTCTTGCCGCCACGGAAACCGCGGCGCAGGAAAGACGCACCCTTGCCGACACCCTGGCCGACCACACCAACCACGGCGGCACCGCCCTTGATGGGGGCGCCGGCGACGCCAGTAACGATTCTGGTGGGGGTGGCAAAGGTCGAGGTGCCCTGTCTCTGGCGGGTGACGTAGTCGGGGCGGAACAGCAGACGGAGTCTGACGGTGCCCGACTTGCCGTCGAGCGGCAGGCGGACCTCGGAGGCCTTGAACGGCTCAATCGCGGTCAGGTCGATCAGGGCGGAGCCCAAGAAATCCGGCTGGCCAGCAAAGTCGTAGTCGTAGACGTTGACGTTGAACTTGGCGCCGATTCTCGAGGGCACGGGGATCTCAAAGAACTCGTTCCACTGGGGGTTCAGGGTCTTCTTCTGCACCTTGGTCTTGAAGACCTCGGCGGTGTTCAGCTCGAACTTGCAGTAAGGATCGCTCTTGCCGTTGGAGTCGGCAGCAGGCAGGTTCTCACCGTCCAAAACGTCAACGCGCAGGTTGCCCATGTTGTTGATGCTCTCGCGGGGATCCAGCTTCATCTGCACTGGAATGTACTTGAGGCTGACCTTGACAGAGCTGATCTTGCCATCCTCGCCCTTGAGCTTAAGGACGGTAGGGTTGTTCAGGCACTGCTTCAGGGTATCCAGGGTGTTGCCGGTCAGGCGGGCCAGAGTGCGGTCCTTCTCGTCCTCCTTCTTCTCGTCGCCACGCTCGCGGACCTTGAGGGTAAGACGGGAGAAGTCGAGCTCACGGATGAAGCAGTCGCCCATCTCATCGAAAGTAAAGGTGCGAGAGCGTGCGCTAGAGGACACGTACGAGGGGAAGGCCATGTCGTCGACAAAGATCTCAATCTGGGTATCCGTCTTGGGCATCTCAGCGTCGAGCAGCTTAAAGATGACCAGACCAGACTCGTACTTGAGGAGCTCCTCAGGCGTGAGGCGGATCTTGGGAGGGCCCTGGGGAGGCTCGGGCTTAGCAGGCTCCTCGGTTTCGGGCTCGGCAGTAGTCGGGCTCTTGGGCAGGGTAGGGCTCTTGGGGACGGTAGGGCTGGTAGGGCTAGCGGGGGTGGAGGCAATGCCGTTGGCGTCAGGGGCAGCAAGGCCGTTCTGCTCGGCCTCCTTGGCTTCCTCCTCCTCCTCCTCGGGGTCGGCAACGTTGAGGCAGGGGAAGAAGGACACATCGTAGGTGAGAACACCCTTGGGCATGCCCTTGCCGTGCAGCTTGAGGCCCTCCTCGCGCAGCTTCTTGATGTCGTGAACAAGGTAGGAACCGTCAGCAGCCTCGTGGATGTAGTCGCCAGCAAGAACCTCGACGAGACCCAGACTGCGGTCGCGGCCCATGGTCTCGGAATCCATGACCTCGAGCTGGAGACGCTCGCGGGGGCTGTGGACGGGGACGTACAGGACCTCGTCCCACTCGGGGTTGAGGTTGTTCTTGAACGTAACGGTGCGGGACTTTTCAATACCGGAGAGCAGGACACGGGCGTAGGGGTCGGACTTGCCGACGGTCTCAAAGTTGCGCAGGTTGGTAGCCTTCATGAAGTGGAAACGCATAACACCGATGGGCTTCTGGTAGCCGCCCGTGCCAGCAATGACGCCAGACAGGGCAACGGGCTTCCACTGGGCCTGCATCTTGGCGCGGCCGGTCTTGACACCAGCGAGGTTGTACCAGTCCTGGCCCTTCTCCATAAAGTCGAGCATGTCGTCCAGCTTGATCTGGTAGGTACCGATGATCTGGTCGCCAGCAATGTCGCGCTCGTCCTTGATGACAACACCCAGCTTGGCCTTGGCGCGGTCGGTGATGAGGATTTCCTTGGAGCCGTTGTCCCAGATGGGGTTGTTGGTGCGCTTGAGCTTCTTGGTGGAGTGGATCTCCTTGCCGTTGAGCAGCAGAGTAGCGTAAGGGTTGAGGAGACCGACCAGACTCTTGGTGCCGTCGAGGTCCTTGGCCTGCTCGACGTTGAAGCGGAGAATACCAGTGTTGGAGGGAGGAGCAGGCTCGACGATGCCTTCGGCGTTCTTCTGGGCCTCGAGAACAGGGAAGAAACGGATGTCGCACGAAAGAAGACCGTGGGCCTTGCCGCCAGAGATAATCTCGAGAGACTCGTTCTCGGTCTCGTTGACCTCCTCGAGGTTCTCCAGGGGGAACGAGGCGACACCGAGCTCCTTGTCCTTACGGAAGTCGTTGAAGTCGTTGACGATGATGTCGAGCGAGTCGTTGAAAGAGGTGACAATGATGTAGTGGGTCTCGTTCCAGCGCGGGTTGTTGGTATCGGGGATGGTCTTGGTCTGGGCCAGGGGCGTGCGCTTGTTGAGGGTGAGGACGGCGTAGGGGTCGACAGTGCCGGCAAAGGCATCGGTGTTCTTGAGGCCCTGGGCACCGTGGAGGGTGACAGCGACAATACCGATAGCTTGGTCGACGGGCGAGCCAGACAGCATCTTGGCGACCTCGATGGGGAAGACGTTGGGAGCGTACATCATGGGAGCCAGGTTGCCGTGGATCTGCTCGAGGATGAAGCTCTCAAGACCGGGAATGAAGTTGATGTCGAAACCAAGAGTCTCACCACCAAGGGGCTTGCAGACGTAGTCGATGGTGGGCTTCTCGAGGAAGCACATCTCGATCTTCTCGACGTGGGGGAAGGGAATCTGGAGCTTGATCTTGAGGCGCATGATACCAGAAAAGGCCATGTCTTCGACAATAACGTCAAAGCCCTTGCTGATCATGGCCTTGCCGACGCGAATCTCGAGGACGACCTTGGGGTTGACCTTGTTCTTGATCTGGAGAGCAGTCATGTCGGCGGTGTCGTTGGGGGTGAAGCTGAACTTCCAGTCCATGATGACGAGATCGTCCTCGGCCTTGGGGTAGGTCTTGACGTGCTCCATGCGGGGAGGCTTGGAACCGAGAGTGAAGGTGCGCAGCTTGAGGCTGTCGAGGAACGAGGGGGTGGCGCCACTAAGGACCTGGTCGACGGAGTTGATGACGGTCTGGGCAAGAACAGGCTGGTAGATGGGCCAGAACTTGACCATGAAGGAGTTGATCCACTCGAGGGACTCGGTGTCGGTCTCGAGACGCTTCAGGGAGAGCTCGCGGTTAAGGTCGTCACGGAAGTTGCGGCGGACACGACGGATGGATGTGCGGTAGTAGGTGCTGCAGGCAGCCATGACGATGAAGACCCAGCCGAGACCGCCGCCGAGGACGGCAATCAGCCATGAGAACAGACAAGCAAAGATGATGATGCCGGCGTTGTGGTACCAGTCGCCGTAGAACTTGTCAGCGAGCTGGCCGTCGAGCCAGGTAGTGTGGTCCAGCATGCTGGTAGAGTCGCTGATGGGCTGAGCAGGCCAGCCAATGCGCGGGGCCCAGCCGGTAGTGTCGGGGCCCATGCCGCCCTCGTCTTTGGTGTCGGCGGCATTTTCGTCGCCAGCAGTCGGGGCAGCCAGGGCACCGGCCTTGGTAGGAGAGGGGAGGTCGTACTTGGGAGCACTGCCATCGTCGATATCGGTGGCAATAGCGACGCCCTTGACGCGCTTGGGGTTGTGGAGGCCTTCAGGAATAGCCTAGCAAGTTAGTATGTGAGAAATTGTGAAAAGAAGAAAAATATGTGTAAAGAAGAGATAACATACCGCCCGGACTTGTGCCTTCTTCTCCTCGGGGCTTGCGTCGGCGTCGAACGTGAATGCGGCGACACCCGAGTTCTTGCTCTCCTGAACAATCTTGTCCTGCGCAGCCTGGGAGGTGACGGCGCTGTTGGGGTTCTGGGCCGCCTCGATGGCGCCCTGCTGCTTGATTTCGGCCGCAGCCTGTTCTGTGCTGGAAGCCATTTTGAGTTGGATTAAGGTTGAAGTATTAGAATTGAAAGCTGCAGAGGGAGCAGCAGCTCCAGGGAGACGATGAGGTTGCTGAGAGCTTGTTGGTGGTGAGCTCAGAGTGACGTGAGGTCGCGTTGCAGGCGCCGTAGCAGTGCGACAAGCTAGAGCTCAGCGCAAGGATGACGCGACGTTCTGTGGTAGATACAGAAGTCGAGATTCGATATGAAGAATCAACCGCGTAGCAATTGATGCAGCTCAAGCTCAAACCGACGCAATGTCAATGTAAGAGAAAGAGAAGAGGTTGAAGCTGGAAGAGTGGCGAGACAAGTCAGTCAAGAGCTCTGTAATGGAGTGTTCGACCCAGAAAGCTCTGCTGGACGGAACGAGTAAGAAAAGGCTTGGCAAGAGAGGTAGTAGCAAGTAGCAAGGGTGGTAATCTCTTACGGAGTAAGTGGGAGTCTGTGGGAGACGTCTGGGGAGCCGCGTCGTCTATGTGGCACGGTTGCGACGGATAGGCGATGAAGGGAGAGGATGAAGAGGGAGGGAGAAAAGAGAGAAAAGAAAAGACAAAAGAAAAACAAAAAGGGACGAGACGAGAGGAGACGAGAGACAAAAGTACCAGGACGAAGACAGCCACAAGATAAGGCAATAAAAGGTGCCAAGAGAGGACGACAGCGGGCGGGAGACAGCACAAAAGACAGAGACACACAGCAGAAGAAAAAGACACAAAAGATGACGCCGGAGTGAGCAAGGCCGCCAAACGCAGGCCAAACAAGGTACCTCGACACCTTGAGCAGGCCCAAAGCAGCGGCACAGACGCCGACTCCAATGTCAATGTCTCTGACTTGTCTCTCTGTCTCTGGACCTCTGCCACGCTAGGGAGGCGGGGCGGGAATTGCGATTGAATTGGATTGGAATTTGTGAGGATTTTTCGTGCAAAGCGCAGCACAGCTGGAGCTGGAGGAGGAGCTAGTGAGCTAGTGTAGCTAGCCGGCTAGTGCAGAGGATTAGCAGCTGTGCTGGGATGTTGGATGCTCGCGATGGAGATATGAGGGCTTGAGGGGCGGTTGATCGAAGATGTGTGGGTCGGGTGGATGTGTGTCTTCGTAGTGAGTACTGAGTAGAGGATGAAGCTGAGAAGTGAGGTTGGTGGCTGAGGAATGTCGTGATGTGGGAGAGAAAGCAGAACAGATCAAAAGAGAAGGAGCCAAACTGTTGGGAATGAAGCTATCAAAGAAGAAGGAGCGAGGGACAAGCAGAATACGACAAGAATAGGAAACTACACAAATAAAGAAGTCACGGCACTGAACAAAAACAAAAAGAGAAGGCGCGACGAAAACAAGAAACAGCGGCGCAACAGCAGGAATACGCCAATACCACGGAACAGCACCGTACAGCCAAAAGGGGAAGCAAGGAAGACGTCAGAGGACGAGACAGCCAAGGTCAAGTCAGCTGGGGAAGGAGCAATGGGACATGCAATGGACGCATGGCAGGCTGGAGGCAGCCGGTCCATGGCGCCGTGCAGATTAGCTAATACAACGTACATACGATGTAGATACAAAACACAAGACGACACAAACGAGGGCTGTGCAGCATCATCGACAGGACACGATTTACACTGATGCGTAGATTCTGAGTACTTCGTAGGCAACCGTTCAGATTGTAAGATACAAAGTATCTGGACTGATTGAAATACAACACATACGTCAGTGTTCAAGGGGTAGCCGAGCCAAGGGCGCAATCAAATAGGTACAAGTGTACAAGTGCAGTGCAGGCAAATACAGCAAGAGCTGGGTAGCGGTACAAATGGGGTAGTGCTGATTATTGGGACATTCGACATACAATAGTCAGTACAGAGTACAGCGTCAGAAATGGGCGCATGTGCAAAAGGACCGCGACAGGGGATATTGCGATGGGAATAGACGAGGTCCACCGATGCGAGCAGGGGCGACGGAGTATCTGGTGAAGGTGGTGTTGAATCATGAGGTTTTCTGTATCTGTTACTGCGACTGCAGTCTGTTCCAGAATATAGCGCGATGCTGGAATTGTCCTTTACTAGGCAAATGCAGTCGGTCACTTATTGGGGTATGTTACGTAGGCGTGCTGTAGTTTTATGTGAGAGAAGTTCATGACAAGATCTGGAAAATGCAATGCTACAGAGTATATGGATGTAATTGGTTAGCAAAAGGTAGAGGTGTTTTCAAGGGCAGTAGTACAGATTTGTCGTGAAATCTTGATATAAAATTGCAGAAATACAACAAAATAAAAACTAGAGAATTAGAAAATAAATCAACGGGGATAACCAAAATCAACTAGAATATCACGATGCAACCCATTTCGATATAGCAATACCCAATGAAGATTGAATTATTCTCAAAAAATACCATAGTCAGAGGCGGAACAAGGTTGCAATACCAGAAAGCGGCAGCTATTCCAACCATCCAACAAAAGTCCAAATATCTACTCTCTACGGCAATCTGAAAGTCACAATTCTACTTGGTAGTACTCAGTGCAGAGACAGGGCTCGAGACGCGGCCGATCACAGGCTGAAAGAAGAGAAAACGTCGATCAGTGAGTGAGTGAACTGGCCACCTTCGACCTGCGGAGAGGAGAGAACGACAAACGAGAAAGCTCTTCTGTCTCCAGTGTGCTGTCCGCGCTAGTTGCAAGCTGCAGCAAGATGCAGGCTGTATTGCAGTATGAACCTGGACAAGCTGTGATGGTTGCAGGGAATAGCCAATGGGTCGATAATCAATAAAATAGATAAATTCTTTAAAAGCAAAGCTACTAGCGGTGGTGTGCGACCCGAGCTGAAAATAAGGGCAAATAACGAGAGGAAATAAGATGAAATATAAAAAGGAAAGGAAATCAGAAGAGAAAATCAGAAAAGTAGAATGAGAAAATCAAACAAGACGCAAGCAGAACTTTTAATAGAGATCAATACAGCAAATCTATGGACAGGGGGATGCAAATATCTGTGATCAGATGTTGGATGTGCACTCGGAATATTGATGTGCTGAATATTGAATATTGACGTGGGATGGCCGAGGATGGAGGATGGCCGGAGGCTGGGAGCACTTAGCTCTCGAGATCAAGAGACCAAGAGCGCCGATACCGAGGGCAAATATCCATAAGGCGAGGGCCTCCCGGTCTTGGTGATTGCGTATGCACATGTAGGCGAGCAAGCTGGTCCACTCGTCTTCAGTCTGCAGAGGTGATAATCTACATGTGTGATGGATTTGCAGAGAAGGGAATTGAGCACATGAGCAGAGTAAAAGTTTGACGTGAGGCTCGTCCCACAGTAGAGGATATACTCAGTAGTTACCTCGCATCCATTTCCTTTATTAAATCAGAAATAAAAACCAAACAAAGATGGCAGATCAGGGTCCCAGCCTCTGCAAAAGTACCGTCACTTACGACGAGCAATCTGGTCACATCCACTCTTGACGTGGCAGTGTGTAGATACATACTCAGTAATAGAGGGAATAGAGGCCGAGTTTATGAGTACAAAGTATGTATCTACAGACTGCCGTCTTCCGATGAGGGGTGACCGACGAGGGATATCCGCAAACTCGCAGAGCTGAAAGGCAGAAAATATAGACAAAAAACACCCTGGTCAATTGCGGAGGCTGGGAGTAACTCCATGTCAAAGAGCGGAAAAAGAGAAAAGAATAGCTAAAACAAATCAATCAGACATAAATTCATACTGAGTAGATGAGAAATGCACATCTTTTCGTTCGGCGACCAGCTTCTGCAACTCTGCAACTCTGCACGGTCAGCCGGCACATGTGCAGCTAGCTGTAGCCGTGGTTGACTTCGGAGCGGTTTTGCTTATCTGCAGAGGTCCGAATATTCGAGGTTCACTCTGGTTCAGTAGGAATACCTCGAGTAGTGATACTGAATATGATCGCCTGGTCATCTTTGTAATGACTGTCGACGACTCCAATATTCAGATCGCCGCCAGGATAGTCAATGCTTACTGGTTCATTGATATCTCTGATTATCTACATCGCAGCCTCAACCAGTCTAAGCAGCCTAATCCATTTGATAGAGAACTCGACTCTTTGTCCCCAAATACGAAACAATTCTTTATTAAGGGCAGGGAGGCTATCAGACGGAGATGGAGATATCGGAACAGGAAATAGATCGCACCTTTGACACTGGCATGCTGTTTCTTTGTGTGCACTTTTGCTGATATAAATATACTCGTCGACCTCACTCTTACTGACTGCGAATCAACGCTGCAATTGGCTACAGCAGCTGTACGCCCGTCGTGCTGCATCTGTGCTGCACTGCATCAACACTGAATACAGAGTACAGGATTGGGTCTGACCGCATCTTGTCTTGCGACACGTCGTCTGCTATTGGCCTGCCATGTCTGCTGCGTCAGTTGTCCTCTCGCCGCAGATCGGTCCATCCTGTCCTCTTTCGATACTGCGCTTTTAAGGCGCCATTGGATGAACTGGCCGAACTGGTCGAGCTGGCCAAACTGGCCAAACTGGCCAAGCTGTCCTCGCGTTGTGCCACCTGGTGCTGGCTTATGCAGTCCGACACAAATTATGCCGAGAATCAATAGGCTGCAGTAACGACACTCAGCATCTACTCTAAATCGTAAATGCCACGATGCATCACCACCTACAAGATCCAAAAGAAAAAGACGTCATCAACAGGGGTGCTCGCGGGGCGGCAGGGCCGAAATCTGGGTTCTTGATTCTTGGGTCTTTTGCATAGCAGGGGCATGAAAAATACTACTCTGTAGACCATTGCAGTGCAATTGCAACCCTACGTCGCAGACAGAAAGCAGTGGAATCAGTGGAATCAGGAGAGTATCACCTGAATATCAGTGGACAAAATAGCGAAGATCGTCATGTCGTATTGGCTATCCGTATTTATGTGACTAGTAGCGTGATACGTCACGTGCACTAAGCAGACCTGACAAATGTGGCGTATCTGTGGCGTTCTACCGCCTTCCAGAATTAGCGGCAAGGAGCTTTAGCATCTATCGTCTATCATATCGCGACGTGCATCGACGACATTTGCGACAGCTCCAACCTTTCCACAACAACTCTACGATACCCCGTTTTCTCGATACACCAACTTATCTACAACCACATATCTACAACCCACCCAGCATTCTTCACAATGGCCAACTTTCTGGCCTCCATTTTCGGCACAGAGCAAGACAAGGTATGCTTGCCAAATCTTCTGTCGCGTCTTAATATCGAATACTAACAACCAGGTCAACTGCTCCTTCTACTACAAGATCGGCGCCTGCCGCCACGGCGACCGCTGCTCGCGCAAACACGTCAAGCCCTCGTACAGCCAGACCATCCTCATGCCCAACCTCTACCAGAACCCGGCCTACGACCCCAACGCCCGCATGAACGCCGCCCAGCTGCAGAACCACTTTGACGCTTTCTACGAAGACATTTGGTGCGAGCTCTGCAAGTTTGGCGAGGTCGAGGAGCTCGTCGTCTGCGATAATAATAACGACCACCTGATTGGCAACGTCTACGCGCGCTACAAGTACGAGGAGAGCGCCGCCGCCGCCTGCGATTCCTTGAACAGCCGCTGGTACGCCGCGCGGCCCATCTACTGCGAGCTGTCGCCCGTCACCGACTTCCGCGAGGCCTGCTGCCGCCTCAACTCGGGCGAGGGCTGTGCGCGCGGCGGCTTCTGCAACTTTATCCACCGCAAGAACCCGAGCGACGAGATGGACGGCGAGCTGGCGCTGGCGACCAAGAAGTGGCTCAAGGAGCGCGGCCGCGACGAGAAGAGCGTGAGCCGCTCGCCGACGCCCGAGCCGTCACGGCGGCGGTACTGATTTGTTTGATTTTTGTATATTTGATTCTTTTTAACTACGGTTTAGACAGTATATAGTATGGCGTTGGGCGCAATGGATTTATTGACCTTACAAGCTGCAGCTTCCTTGAGAGCAAATGTGAATGACAAGCAACGTTGTGAGAAGGGCTGTTTATTAGTACATAAAGTAGAGTTGTGTCTATATGTTCCCTGGTCTATACAATGCAAGATGAAGACGGCAAAATGAATATTGATAAATAAATGAGATATGAGATGCATGTGATGAGATGCCCGCCGGAAGAACAGATAAACTCCGCGACTAGGATACAATAAGAAAATTGGTCGGCAATGTACAAAAGATAATAAAACAAAGACACGTCAAAGAAAGACTATGCCTTGGGGCCCGCCGTCGGCTTGGCCTTGTGCTCCTCCTCCTCGAGCTCCTCCTCTTCTTCCTCGGGCAGCGGCTCCTCGAGGTCGTCCTCGATCAGCTCCTTCTCCGTCACATGGCCGTCCTGCCGCGGCGGCACCACCGGCGCCTCGCCGCCGCTCATCTGCCACTCCATCAGCCGGCTGAACGCGCTGTTCGGGTCCGCGCTCAGCTCAGTGTACTTGCCCACCTCGGCCACCGTGCCCTGGTTGCTCAGCACAATGATCTGGTCCGACCGCTTGATCGTCGACAGCCGGTGCGCAATCGAGATCGTCGTGCTGCGGCCCTTGAGCAGCTCCGCCAGCGCCGCATTCACGAGCGTCTCCGACTCGGCGTCGAGCGCCGACGTCGCCTCGTCCAGAATCAGGATATCCGGGTCCTTGAGCAGCGCGCGCGCAATCGCGATGCGCTGCTTCTGGCCGCCCGACAGCTGGGCGCCGCGCGGGCCGACGTGCGTCTCGAGGCCGTCGGGGAAGTCGCTGATGAACTGGCAGTTGGCCTTTTGCGCGGCGGCGATGATCTCGCCGCGCGTCGCCGTCGGCCGGCCGTACGAGATGTTGTCGGCAATCGTGCCCGAGAACAGCACCGGCTCCTGCGCCACCATGCCGATGCGCCGCCGCAGCGACTTGGCGTTCATCGTCTTGACGTCGACGCCATTAATAAACACGCTGCCCTGGCTCGGGTCGTAGAAGCGCAGCAGCAGGCTCGCCACAGTAGACTTGCCGCCGCCCGAGGGACCGACAATGCACACGTTGCTGCCCGACGGGATCTCGAAATCAAGGCCCTTGAAAATGTTGACGGCCGGCCGCGTCGGGTACGCAAACGTGACGTCCTTGAACTGGATGGGGCCCTGCGCCGACACGACCTTGGTGCCCACCGTCGTCTTGATGCTGGGGTCGCGGTCCATGAGCTCAAACAGCCGCGTCGCCGCGCCCGCGCCCTTCATCAGCTCCGAGTAGAAGCCCGAAATGCCAAACATGCTCGAGCCCGCAAACGCCGTGTACATCATAAACGACGTTAGGTCGCCCACCGACATCGACCCGGACCGCACCAGGTTGCCGCCCACCACTAGCAGCGCCAGGATCGTCATGTTGCCGAACCAGCCGTTGGCGCCAAAGTACGACGCCGATATCAGCGCCTCGCGGCGGCCGAGCGAAAAGATCTTGCGCACCTGCTGGTTGTAGCGCGACACCTCCTGCGCCTCGCCGACAAACGCCTGGCTCGTCTTGATGTTGCCGAGGCGCTCCTCGGCAATCTTGGTGAGCGTGCCCAGGTTGCGCTGGATCTTGCGCGACACGTTGCGGATCACGCGGCCGTAGACAAACGCGCCAAAGGCAATGGGCGGGAACATGATGAGCAGGATCGACGACAGCTTGGGGCTCAGCCACATCATGGCCACGAGGCCCGCCGAGCCGCTGACAATCGCGCGCATGCCGTCCGACAGGTTGTGCGTGATGCTCTTGCCCACAATCACCGTGTCGGAGCTGAGGCGCGAGATGAGGTCGCCGACGCGGTTGGCGTCAAAGAACTCGGCATCCTGCGTGTACGTGCGGCGGTACAGCTGCGCGCGCAGCCGCGAAACGACGCGCTCGCCGACAATGCGCAGAATGATGATGCGCAGGAAGCTGGCGCAGGCGCCAATGGTCAAAACACCGCCAAACGCCCAGAAGAACTGGTTCATGGTCAAACCCAAAATGCGCACGTCCTCAATGGCGCCCTTGGTGGCCAGGTCCAGCAGGCGGCCGACCGAGAAGGGGATGGACATGGACACGGCCGACGAGAACAGCAAGAAGACAAAGGCGACGCCCAGCCAGCGGAACTCGGGCCGCGCAATGCGCACCAGCCGCCACACCTCGCCAAAGCCGGCCTTGGTCTGCGACTTGCCCTCGCGCGACAGCCGCGCCGCCATGTTGACCTGCGTCGCCTTTTCGGCCTTTTCGCTGCGCTGGAAGCCGTGCTTGCCCAGGTGGTCCTCTGCCTCGCCTTCTTTCGTTTCCTTAACCTCCTTGGCCTCCTTGGTCTCCTTGACCTCTTGTCTCAATTGTGGTGTTGACGACATGTGCCGCAGCATGGACACGGCCGCCATGGTCGGGCTTCTGCCGTTACCCCATAATAAGCTGTTGGGGCCGGCGAGTGTTGATGCTGCTGGCCGCCGCGAGACTGTGGAAGGAATAGAGAGTGTCGATAACCGAGACGGCGAGAGGGACTGTGTTTCGCAAGGACGGGGTGTAGAAGGCTCGGCACGGCAGCTGGTGCCGGAAAAGTACCGCGTCTGTTGCGGCTGTATCCGCGGCCGGAGGAATTGGCTGGACGCCGCTGTCTGCGGTCTGCACACACTGCTGGACAGGCTGCTGTTGCTGCCAGAGAAGGCAAACTCACGGAGCTGCTGTGCGCCCTGCCGCCGCAATGCTCCAGACACCATGGTTGAGATGCTCGGGGTGTTGAGGGGGAGGGGGGAGGGGGCCAGAAGTGGCCGAAGCGTCGTTATTGGGTCCCCGGTGTCGAGGGTAGCAGAGTAAGCTCTGTTACAATTATGTGAGTAAATCGCCGGTCGAGGAATTGTCGAGCAGAGTAAACGAAGAAAGTATGCAAGATTTCAAAACAGAGTCATAAGCCGTTTGGCGGGTGAAGCCGCTGCAAATCGGAGTCGGCAGTCGGAGACTTGGAAAAACGTGCACTCAGGTGCGGGTTAGGCGGGCGCACTCAGTAAAACCATTAGATAATAGCGATAATAACGCTATCGGCGCCTGTTTTATGTTGGCGTAGCAGGCTTTGGCGGTTTCGTCATTGCACGTACAGTGCCACACTGTATCATTTTCACGCGTAAGACCGAGGTCTCTGCACTGTACCATCTATACCCCGTTAGCTCCGCTCGGTTACAGTGCGGTCCGCTGTGGCAGCTGAAAGAAGCAGCAGCCGTCAGCCTGTCGCGCTTGCCTTGCAGCCGTCAAGCTGACAAACCCAGCCGATGCCGCAACCTTACTGAGTCAGCGAGATCTACGTCCGTCTGTCCGTCTGTCCGGGCTTGAAGATGTGGTTTATATCGTGAAGAATATGTTATTGTATAGTAATAAGTATGGTGAAATACAAACTGGTAACTGGCACTCGCGATGATGAACATCCTCCCGGCAATAAACGACGCAAGAAAAGACAATCAAAGATATGTAAAGATATGTAAAGATATGTAAAGACATCTGAAGTTGGATCAGCGATCAAACAGCAGCAGAGGGTAGAGACAAGTCTTTCACGCAACCTATTGCGCCATGCTGTCTTGCCGCAGCGCCTCAGCTACATCCGCGTCAATGCCGTCGTCGAGATCCGGCAGCTCCTCGCCCGTGTCGACGCGACGGCGCTTGTTGGTGCCATTGGATGACACAGGGACGGCCTGAGCTGATGCGAGATGCGACAGAATGTCAGTGACCGTTGACGCTGTGGTGGCCTCAGTCTGGTTGGCGCCGTTGGCTGGTGCTTCAGTTGTATCGGCCTGTGTCGTCTCGTCGGCTGCCGGGTACGGGTACACGGGCTCGTCTGGCTCGTTGGACGGCGGTGTCAGGGCTTCCATTTGTGGCCGCTCTGGCTCTTGAAGTGTTGCACTGCCCGAGCTGTGTCCGTTGCCGGCCGCACTGTTGTCACCGCTCAGCTCGCGCATAATCTTGTCCTCGACCGCGCGCTTCATCTCGCCGACTAGCACGCGGCGCTGCTCCAGCTGCTGCAAACGCTGCTTGTCGGCGTCGAGTAGCTTTTGGTACTGCGCCTGGATGGTGTCCATGGCTGCCTTCATGTCGAGGCGCGCCTTGATCATGTGTGCCATGGCGTCCTCGCCGTCGGCAATGGACTTGAGCAGGCCGTTCAACCGGGCCGCATGCACGGGCGCAGGTGGCAGCTCGCCGTTGATGATCTTTTCGTATTCCGTGTCGGCCTTGCTGACGCTGCCCTGTGTCGAGATGAGCAGCTTTGTGACGCCGTGCTGTGCTGCCACGAGAGGCGCAAACTCCTGGGGCACTGCTGCTGCGGCCGACTGTGAGCTGGAGCTGCTGTTGCCAAATATTGAGCCGCCAATGGCTGTTCGTGAGGTGCCCTTGGCCTTGTCGAGTTCTGTTGTGTCAGTCTAGACCCCATAGTCTTCTAAAGAGGACAAAACCTACCGTCGAGTCTCTTTTCCACGGCATCCTGGATCGGCGTCTCGAAGATGGTCCGGTCGCGCCACACCTCAATCACCCGCCGCAGCTTTGACTGCACTTCTGACGGCGCGCCCTTGTAGGCAGATGCTACTGCTTCGGCAATCACCGGCGCAAATGCCAGCACAAAGTCCTCCTTGTGTCGTGCCTTTGATTGTTGTGTAACCTCTGCTACTGTTAGCTCGATGTACTGTGTCATTATTTTGGCATCAATTGCTGGACGGACCGTTCGCAAGGTAGATGAGGTTCAATCTCTTGGGACTCGGCGAGTCTTTGAGCCGTTGGAACCACAGCTGAACTGTCCGCTCCGCGTGTCTCCGATGGAACATGATCCATTGCGCCGCCGTGGCGATGCTGTCGTGTGTCTCGTTCAGCGCCGACAGCTTTGCCAGCACGGCATCGTCTGTGTAAGCCATTGTAGTTTTGAGACAAGCAAGACTAATTTAAGCGGTCTTTTGACTTTGTATAGTCGCCGTGGGCTTCGAGGAGGGCTGTATAGGTCGTTGCTAGGGAGGGTGGTCGAGGATGATAGAGGTCGACGATGGTCGATACGTTGTCGCGTGCGTGCCGCCTGCGGGAGGCCTAAGAGTCTATCTGGTGTCTTTACAACCGGCTGGTATCGTCTATGTCGCAAGAAGAGTCTAGAGAAGTCTAGAGCAGCCTGAGAGATGGGCAGGGCGGACAGGTCGACGTCGACGAGATGACTCTGGACGATCACTCGCTGCTGCTGGACACCCGATCACAACAGACAGGCTGCTATTCGCTGAAAAGACTACTCTAATGCAATATAAACGACGATTGTCACTGATGTCGGTTCTGGACAGCAATGTTGTTTCTGAATCTTGTCTTTGCCTCCTGTACAGAGTACGTTGTATGCTTGTATGTTTGTATGTTCAGTCAGCGTTTCGTGCTCCTCCCGTTGCCAAAACAAGAAAGCGAAAATGCGACGCAGCTCGACCAGCTCCATCCAGGCGACCGTCTAGCTTATACCGCGCTAGTCCTCTCTGGACTAGCTCCATAGGCCCAAGAAGCGCTGCGCACCCTCGCACAGTGCACGTTATTTACCTAAGGGGGGATTTTGCAGGAAACCGTGTTCGTCATTAGGAGGGAAGGCGCATCCGGGCTACTGCAGGGTAGACGACGCACCTGCCTCCTTTGCTTCTCCATTGTCAACATTGAATCACTCCTTCCTCAACACACAACTTCTACACGCCTCACCACCACTACAGCCTCCTTTTTTGGTCTTCCCTCTTCAGACCTCGAATCTACAACCTCAACCCAACCAACACCTCTCACACACCGGTCTGCCCCTTTCGCGGCAGCCTACGACAAAAGGACAAATATGGCGGACAGATTCCCTTCATTGGAGGACTTTGACTCTGGTGGTAAGTACCTTTGTTTGGACTTTTATAGCGGTTTGAGGCTCTAGCAGGCGACGTCGGGATGTCGTCGATGATCAGACGGCCAGACCAGATGACAGATAGCTTGATCGGAAGCTCAGCGCCATTTACACGTGGATACACAAGAACACTGCTAACACCTACAGCCCAGACAGAGATCCAGGACGCCGGCGATGCCTCGACAGACGACTTCCTGGCCCGTGAGCGTGCTCTCCTCGGCGACGACGCCAACCAGTTCACCACCCCCGGCGACAGCGCAGCATTCACCGACGACAACCTGCTAGGTGGCGACGATGCCGAGGCCGCACAGTTTGAGAGCAACTTCCCCGATCTCGCCACACAGAACCAAGTGCGTTTCTTATTCCAAAGCCAGCATACTGGACACTACTAACATCACAGCCATCCACCATCACCGGCCCGTCGGTCGACTTCAAGTCCGGCTACAATGCGACTGTCGAGGACGAGGAGGAGCCCGAGGTCATCAAGGCCTGGAGAGAGAAGCGCGATGAGCAGAACGCCAAGCGTGCGCAGCAGTTCGCCCAGCAGCGCGAGGAGACCGTCGCCGAGGCCCAGCGCAACATTGACGACTTCTACGAGAACTACAACAACAAGAAGGACAAGCTGATCGGCCAGACCCGCAAGGACGCCGAGCAGTTCCTCGCCAACCGCGACGACGTCACATCTGGCGGCACCAGCTGGGAGCGCATTGCCAAGATTGTCGACATCTCCGGCAAGGGCGTCAAGGGCGGTGCCTCTGGGTCGGGCAAGGAGCGCTTCCGGGAGCTCCTGATGACCCTGCGCAAGGACGAAAAGGCCCCAGGCGCTGAGGGCTACTAGGAGATAGCTTTCCAGAGTGTGGACGACAGTGCGGCCGGCTCGAAGCACTTTAAGCTGCCGCCGACCCCCGAGTCTGTCCGGCACACTTTCGGATCATCTCTTGATGGCCTGCTCATCTAATCCGACCAGTCAGCTGTCTACAGGGCCTGTCCTGCGCAGCCACAAACACACACAAATCGTGCATCTTGCGAGGTGCATATAACTCATGTACAAACAAAAAGGGGACGGGTGGAGGTGGACGTCATCGGGGCCATGGCGTTCCTATGAATGTCTTATGCCGTTTGATTTATGCTAGTTCTTTGTTTCAATTTACCATATCTCCTGACTGAGTTGCTATTGTCTGTGTTCTGGTGTCCCTGCCTCTTGCTAGAGTGGTGCTTGCTGAATGCTGTGACTCCTTGTACAACATCACTACAGTCCAGGTGCTTAAATCAACGTCACAAATCACTTCCGTCACGACGCCAATTATATCGGTATGTACTTCTATTCGCCTATGCAATGACTGTTGATATACACATGCCAGGCTGATGCTATATCCCTAGATAGTCCGCGACTTCTCCTCAAAAACACGCCGGCTCGTCCTACATTTAGATGTAGGAGTTGTAGCCCAGAGCCTTGCGGCCGAGACCGTAGACACCCACTGACTGGTTAGCTATCTGTAGACCACGCACGACTTGAGTTATAAAGACTTACGGCTGGTGGTGGCAAACAGCAGGCTGACGTAGGGGACCAGCAGGAACTTGCTGCGGGGGTTCTATAAGGTTAGCGGTTGTCCGTCGTGACACAGGTGAGAGCAGCAAGCTGCGGGCTGTCAGAGAAGACAGTAAAGAGAAGAGAAGACGCACGATGCTCCAGATGCGGACATGCTGGCGGTGAGCGGCCTGGTACTGGCGCTGGAAGGTGGGGACCTTGTTCTTGATATCGAAGACGCTGTGATGTTAGCTAGCTGTCCTGTGCTTGTGTTCTGCACATCGTGTCCCTCCGGCATGGCCAATGCTGCCGCCGCTTCGTTCGCGCGTGTCCCGGTGTCCGTCGCTGCTCGTGTGCGTGCTGCAGCTCGCGTCGCCGTCGCGGCACGTCATATTTCGCTCAGACGGAACGCCGGGACTTTGCGGGCCGGGCGGCAGCCATTGGCACTGCCGGAGTGTGCGGCAATAATAAAGTCGAGGCTTACCCCATTGTTGCGGTTGGAAGTGGTCGAGAAATTGGTGTAGAGGGGAGATTGGTGTGGTGGTGGTTGACCGTTGATCGTGATGCTTTGGCGGGAGAAGGGGTGGTTCGATTTCCAGACAAACTTTTGGAAGCCTCACCCGAGGGACCTGGGCGAGTGGGATTGGTGTGGAAATGGTCGCCTCCGATTGGTTGATTTTATATGGATGACTCAGCTAGCGCAGTGGGCGCCATACAGTGCGAGCTCTGATTTTAAGATTATGTCATCCACGCCAATGGCGGTTGGCAGCGATAAGCTCTGGTATCAGCTATTAGTGGGCGCTGCAAAGTGCACATTGAAAAAGCTGGAGCAGCTCGACGACATCTCGTGCGCACTGCGATCAACCTCACATTACCGCCCACGCACCCGGCCTACACACGCCCTGCACGACTACAAGGCTCAATCCAATGCCATACTAAACAGCCGGGTGTAATGACAACTTATGCGGAGAAGACCCAGACCGTCAGCGCCGCCGGTAGAATGGGCAATGCGCCTGGCCTCGTCGCGCATCCCGAGCGCGCCGGGGCCGGTCCTGCCGATTCTGCCGTTCCTGGTACCGGCAGTTGTACGCTCACAAGGCTACTGCAGTCATTGTGGCCTGTGGGCGAACCGTGAAGCCCCGAAGCGGTCTTTTATACGACGAAACAGCCGGCCTTACTCGACTTTTATATCATCCCTACTACCAGGACAACTCCTAGGCGACAATGCAAACTACGGCGAGGAACCGTCGTCCAGAGCCTCTGCTACTGGAAACATCCTTGGCCATCTAAAACGGCGCGGCCCCTTTCTGCCGGCCGTCAAGCCCGGCGACCCAGTACAGCCGCCCGGCGGGATTCCTCTGGCCAGATCGGCACAACCACACCACGACCAGCTCGTTGTGAGTGCAAACCACTACGGCAAATGGAGTGAGCTGCTGTTCGACTATGACCAGCTCATGTTTGAGTCTGGGCTTGGCACCGAACCGCCACACCAGAGCACAAAGGTCCAGCGCTCTGTGGACAGTCCGGAACACTTCGACGATATCAAACTCTGGAGTGCAATCTTCAACTTTGCACAGCGCCGCGGAGGCGCCACGGATGCTTTTGTCGTGTGGCAGGAGATTGCCCAGCGTGTGCAGCTCTTTGAAGTGGACGGGACCGTGGCCCGCGTGTTCTGGGAGACAGTTCTTGCAACAGCCCTGGAAGATGACCTGTTCCTCGAGAGCACATGGGCATATGCCGAGTGGATGCTAGCCACGCACGGCGCGGAGTGGCCCAAATACTACGAGTCTGTTGTGACACACTTTCTCGGCGCCGGCGACTACAAGCGCGCCCTATTATGGCATGTCCGTCTCAGCCCCAGCTTTGCATTGCCCAAGCGCAGTTTCTTTGCCATGCTCAAGGGTTCTCTGGTGAACGGCGGCGCAAATAGAGAGCTTCACGAGGCACTGCAGTACATCTATGTCACCAGCCACCAGCGCAGCCTCTACGACACCATTGTGCCGCTCCTTTGGTCGCAGGGCAACTCCGAGATGGCGCGCAGTTGGCGCGACATATTTGTCACAAACCGCGACCTGCCGTCGTCGGCTGTGTCCCGTCCATTTTTGCAGTTTCTGCATGGCTACTACCCCGAGACCGAGCTCGATCCCCAGGAAGAGGCTGTGATGCGCGCCCGGCTTGACACCAACATCATCGATGAGGCTGCGGCTGCTGCAAGTCGCGCGCGAGCTGGAGCAGCGCTGGCTCCTGGCTCGCAGCACAACCTCTTCCACTTTATGAACCAGGTCCACGGCGAGACGTTTGGTATCAAGGAAAAGAAGGTCTTCGACGACAAGATGGGCTCAAAGTGGTTCGCCACCAAGTTTGTCTCGCTCGACACGGCCATCAACTTGGTGTACACCCTGGGCGTGTCCGAGATTGGGCCGCTGTCGCTGCAGTCGATTGCGCTGCGCGAGGGCACCTCTGCCGGCGTGCTGCACCGCATCGAACAGCTCGAGCAGTCGCAGATCAGCATCGGCCAGAGCAGCTACTCGACGGCCATCCGCCACCTGGCCAAGCAGGGCGACACCGAGACGCTGATGGAGCTACTGCAGTGCATGATCGATCCCGGGGTGTTTGACAATATCGTCTTGCAGCGGCAGATCATGGGCATGGCGTCGTTCAAGGGCGACTGGAAGACGTACCGGATGATTCTCGTCGTGCGCGTCGCGACGTCGGATGCGTCCATAGGCACATCGTCCAACCGAATGCTGCTGACGTGCCTCGAGCGCGGAAAGAAGGCACTGGTGCTCAAGCTACTTGACGAGTTTGCCGCCCGCGGCTATGCCATATCCCCGTCGACATGCCACGCCATCAACCAAGACATGCTGAGCAAGACTCTGTCCATTTTCGACAAGAACAACCCGCCCGATGTCGACTTTTACGCTGCACTGTGCCGCCGTATGGCCGCGATGCGCCTCCCTGTCCCGACGCAGGCATGGCGGAACATCATGTACATCTATGGACGCAACGGGCGGCTCAAAAAGACGGAGAGCACGGCACTCAGTGTTGTGCGGTCATACACAAATCTGCAGAAGAGGGTCGTCGGCAAACCGTTGTCGGCTGCTGCTGCAGCCAGACTGCAGGCCGCTGCTGGCGGCTCAGGCAAGCATACCCACACAGAGTCCGCAGCACTGTCAGACGATACGTCGGCCTTTAAGGTGTACGTCGGCGACGTGCCTGAGATCGTAAAGGGCGACGAGGCACCCCCTGATGGTGACATTGGGTTTCGGCTGCTACCCCGGGACCTGCGTCTCAACCATCCGCTGCACCCGCTGAGTATGATCTTTGAGGAGAAGCTGATCCGGTCTCTTGTGCGCTGGTATTTTCACCGCATGGGAAGCTACCGTCGCGGGAAGAAGATGCCCCTCAAGCTGCCCGAGTCTGAGCCTGAATCTGCACTAGAGCCACTTGCCGGCACCGCCAAAGCAAAGAAGAAGCCAAGCAAGCCGCCCGCCGTCACAACACACAAAGAACCTGTCGACTACTCCTTTGCCGCCGGCATCCGCGTCATCGCCATGCTGCGCGACCGCGGTGTCGACGTGTCGATGGAGAGCGTGCGGTCGGAGGCGCTGGTGTGCATTCTGGCACTGTTTGGGCCGGACTCGAATGTGTCGCGCGTGTGGAAGCCGGCACGGGCAAACAACCAAGCGACGCTGAGCGAGGTCAAGCTGATGTGCGATGCAGCCTGGTCGGACCCGACGTCGTCTCGGGGTGCGACAGCCAAAACAAAGGCAGCCACACTTTTGCCGCCTCTGTCGACAATCGAGGCGGCATTGGAGGCGCTGAAGCCGATCTCGCCTGACAACACGAACCAGATCTCGAAGCCAGGAGCCATAAGCGAGCGGCGGCAGGAGTCCGAGGATGTCTTCTTCAACGCTGTTCGGGAGCCAGTGCAAGAAAGCGGCAGCAACTAACCATCACTATCACCATTAACACCACCTCTCTACACCATTAACGCTCACATGATCTTATTGTATATATTTTATATTTTGCATTTATTGTTCGACGAAAAATACCCCTGTTTGGATGTCATTAAGGATAGATTGGGGATTGTATCATATTGTATTTTGCTCACAAAACGACGTAATTTATCAAGCAAGCACACGTGAAATAAGAGTATGATAGTCATGAAATTCTAGTTATACTATATCGTGACTGTATTGTATCTGTCATAACTTGCCTGATGACAGTGAGGATGAAAATGAGGATGAAGTATGAGGATGAAATACAAATGAGCCTTTGGGTATCGCTTACCAGGCCAGAATCCCCTATCCCTATTTTGCCCGCCAGAACGCCTGAGTAATATGCAGTATGGGATGAGAAAGAAAGGTATAAACAACGCTAGAAGAGAAAAGAAAAGGAGAAAAGAGAGAAAGACTACAGGCCAAAGCTCTTGACACAGGTCCAGAGGATGACGGGCACGACCACATTGTCGTTGCCGCCTGTGAGGACAGCCTCCGTCAGGCTCGTGACGACAGCGCACACACCCGCACGCGGCGCCACCGCCTGGGCTGCACGGCCGCCGATCCACGCAACAATGCGGTCAATGGAGCCGGTCGGCACGGTTTCCGATGAGACCAAAGAAAGGCCCTCGCCAGTGACCGTCCAGCCGCCAACGCGCAGCCACAGACTGGCCGCCATCAGCCCGGCAAACACGGCCGTCGCAAACGCGATGCTGCCCTCGAGGCTCTTGCCGCCGCCCCATACCCACTTGCGCCGGCCCCAGCGGCGGCCAATCAGCGACGCCGCCGCATCGCCGAGCCCAACGCAGATGACGCCCGAGACCATGCTGACGTCGCGCGTCGGCACCTCCCAGCCCGTGCTGCAGTCAGACGACACAGAACGAGGGACAGACGCTAAAGAAAGCCACAGAGGAATGGCACACCCGATGAGCAGAAAGATGTGCGAGATGACGACGGGCCCGCGCAGATCGCGGCCGTCGACGTAGGGCGTGAGGAAGGCGGCAATGGGCCGCGACAGGGGCGGCAGCTGGGAGGCGCGCAGCAGGTCGAGCAGCAGAAAGACGGACAGCACGAGCGCGAGGGCGAGGCCGGCAAAGGCGGGGTCGACAAAGGTGGCGGGCAGGAGGACGGCGACCATCATAAAGTGAAAGACCTTGCGGCGGGTGTCGACCTCGTAGACGGGCGAGAGGGTGAAGACGACGGCCAAACCGAAAAGAATGACGAGGCCCCAATAGGCAAAGAGCAGGAGGCGCGTGGTGGCGGGGCCGATCCAGGCGTGGCGGACGTGCTCGACCCAGCCGACGTGGCAGGCCTCTGTAGAAAAACGTTCAGGGAGACACACCCACCCCTCGAGGTTGGCCTTGACAATCTCGAGGCGGAACCCGTCGAGGCCGCCAAAGAGGTAGCCGAGGGCCCAGCCAAAAGGCTCGTGGCCGCGCAGGGCATAGGCGCCAATGTAGGCGCGCAGCGGCACGAGAATGACAACGGCGATGCAGACGTAGAGGTAGCCGGCGTACATCCACTTGCGGCGCACGGCCTGTGCATAGGTCAGCGAAAAAAAGGCGCGCGCGCTCATGGACATTGTGCGCTTGCGGCGGCCGGACGGTGTTGTTGCCGGCGACCTCTTGCGTTCGCTGCGGTCGTCCTTCCAGTGGGGTGCCATGGCCGCAAAAACAGCAGGGTCTTCGAGAGAAAAGCGCGGCGGCAGCTCGTGCACGCCGTCAGTGTTGGCAATGGGGCTCTCGACGGCTTCGGCTTCGACAGTGTTGAGGTCGTCCTGGATGACAGTAATGTGTGCTTTCTGGTCGGGCCAGCGCTGTGTCAGGGCGGCCGCGGGCTCATCGCTCTTCTCTCGCGGAAAAGGCGAAAAGTCAGACGAGTCAGAGCCGCTGCGGCGAGGGGCATTGCTGCTGCCGCCCGGGCGCGGCCCGTACATCATTTCCAGCCGCGCGCGCCGCAGCGACTTGAGTTCGAGCCAGACGCGGCTAAAGAAGGACGCCACCAGCGAGCTCTCAGAAACAGCATCCTGCTCGCGGCTGAAGCGCCAGCGCGGAATGCGGGCGAGCATTATCCCCCAGCGCACAACGCTGCTGGCGGCCACCAGCATAGCGAGGCCGCCGCCCCACAGCAGGGCCTGCAAAATAACGGCCTGGGGCGACATGGCGAGCACCAGCAAGTTGATGAGGGCGGCCGACAGCAGCTGCAGCTCGGCGGGCAGCAGGCTGGTGGTGGTGAGGTCGTAGAGGAGCCAGCACAGGGTCTGGTGGAGCGGGTAGAGGAGGCCGGCGACATCGGGGGACAGGGCGCCAAACGGCGGCGCGGATGTAGATATAGATGCAAAGTCGGAAGAGAGAGCGCCCTCTTTGAATTCCGAGGGCAGCAACTGTGTGGCGACAAACACCGGGACGCACGAGAGCAGCCACTGCACGGGGTCGTAGAGCTGCTGGTTGACGCTGAACGGGATCAGCTGCTTGGGCAGCGCGCAGACGGACAAGACCAGGTTCAGCAGCGGCGCTGCCGGCAGCGTCGGCGTGGCCAGCAAAAAAGCGACGAGCACGGGGATGGCGAGCGGGTAGAAGAGCGGCGCCGGGTCGAACGAGGCGGGGATGGTGATGGACACTTTGCTGCCGGTGCGGTAGGCCCAGACGACGACGCGAAGGGGATAAAGGACGAGCAGGCCTAGGACAATAAAAGTAACGGCCTGCAGCTCAAAGCGCCAGTGAAAGAGCAGCGGCCGCGCGGCCGGGTTGGAAAAGAGCAGGGCGGCGAGCGACACGAGCAGCAGCAGCTCGGTGGAGCGGCGGGCGATCTCGCGGCGGCGGCGGCTGGCGGTTTCCTTGCCCTTGCCTTGGCGGCGGTCGGTGTCGTTAATTGTTTTTGCGGGTGTGTTGGCCGGCCGGACGGTGCGGCGGCGGCAGGATATGTCGCCGCAGACGCTGACGCTGCAGGCGACGCTCTCGCTGCCGCTGTCGGGTGGTGGTGTTGTGATCTTCCCTGCCTTGAACGCGGGCGACAAGGGCGTCGAGACACCGGACAGGACCTCGTTCATGCCGCGCAGGCCCTTGCGGGGCTTTGCGCGCGGTGCGGGCAGGCCCTTGAGAAAATGCTCATCGTCGGCCTCGGTGCCGCTGTCGCTGGCCGGGGTGAAGTCTTTCTTCGTCTTTTCTGTCTGTTGTTCCTTCTGCTCTGTGTCTGACGGGTGGTTCGGATCATGTGGGAATGAAGCTATGCGGTGGGCCGGGTGTGGCAGGTCGGCATTGTTGTGGTGGTAGGGGTGTGGTGAGCGGGAGAGGATTCGGAGGTGGTCTGCTTCGAGGGCGCCGTCGAGGCTGTGGAGGGTGTCGAGGGTGTCGAGGTTGTCCTCGTTGTTGCGGTTGGTGTCAGCTGCATTTATTACGGCATGCCTGCCGGTAGGGTCGTCGTCGACATCCATTGAGTGAGCGAGTGTAGATGGAGGTCAATCACATGTCGTCATGTAGGCTGCTGTGCTCTGCGCAGAGTGGGAGCTGTAGCTGAGGATCGAGCTGAGAGCAGAGCTGAGCTGAAGAGCTGAAGACGATAGCTATCGTGAGATGGTGATTGTGACGTATTTGGTGAGGCAGAGAGGTGGTAAGTGAAGCAGCGAACAGAGCAAAAACTCAAAACTTCGACAAAGCGAACGGCGATCAAAGATCAAGAGACGAGGAAGGATCAAGCAGACCGATCACATGAAAAAGGACAGCAGGTAGGAGTTACGTCGTCTCGCGAGTTCGGTGGATTAGCCAGGGATGTATAAAAATGTCAACACGCTGTATATAAATAGGTTGCCCCTGTAAATGCGCTGAAATACGTATTTACAGTGCTTGCGAGATTACATAAGTTGAGCTGCCACGGTGGCTTCGCGTCCCAGCGCGTGATTGGGTGGGGCCAACCTCAGTATTAAAGCTGAGCTCTGAGCTCAACGACAGCCTCGTGATGCCGAGATCAGGAGAGTCGCACGACATCAGATGATATCGTTCTTGATGGTGGATGTTCGGATGACTTTTGAGGTATTTTCTTGATATAAGATAGGTTTGTATAATATTACTGTTAATATGATCGGATGGCGGCCGGGACGATTACTGGGGATTGGATAGAGAGTAGCCGGAGGATATTGATAGTTGATATCTACATCGAGGCAGCTATGATTTCAATGGCAAGGAGATTGACACTTTTTAGTTACGGTTGACAGGTTGTTAGACTGCAGGGCTGTGTGTTGGTTCTTTTGCACATGGCTTGATTTTGTTGATTATATAAGCTTTGACGACATCACCACATTTGGCTGTATTGTCGTGTCTGCATCTTTATTTTTCTTCTGCGATATATGTTGTGTTCTTTTGGGTTTCTGTTGATCTATTGCTGATTTTCTTGATTTTATTCTGAATATAATATGAAGTTTGCATTGATCTTAAATTTCAAATAATTATCTCGTAAATTGTTTTGTTCTTTTCTTCTTCTTTTTAAAGGTGATAAAAAAAGCCACAAAATCATAACAAATTAATCAGAACTAAACACAGCAAACCACCGAGGCAAGGCCTATCATATCTCGAAGCATCTCCAGATAATTTGACGCATGGATGGCAAGGCTGTCTTTGATATTGTCATCTTACTCATCTTGGAATTCGCATAAACTGAAAACAAGCTGTTGCCGTCATAGTTGTCAGAGTAAGCACACAGACTACTCCATACTCCATACTGTGGGTTGTGGCTGTGTGCACAGCAAAGTGGTACTTGAGAAATAGAGAATACCACCCGCAAAAATAGAAACACTTACGCTTGCCCAAAGGACCGTAGCGTCGGTAGTCCCTATTACGGAGCAGCACAGGGTTTGTCTTTTGTTGCTACGGCATGCTGAAAATTACAGCACAGCGTCCTTTTGAGAGCAAACCCTTCATCCCTCATCCCTGTCTCCGCCAAGCTTCGGTTTTCGCGATGCCAGCTAGCCGAGAGCGAGGACTCTGGCATTATTGGTATTATTACGGAGCTGATGTAATTTTTCGGACCTGAAGGGCTGATACGAGACATCATTTATTGAGTATTTCTTGTAGGGGACAGTTGAATAGGGGATGTGGTGATACTTGAGTAAACAACACAGCCACTTAACAAAACACACAGTACATTGCATGATCATGGACTATATCTCGAGTTCCAATGAGTACAATACTGAATATTGTCTCGCGCGAGATGCAACATACTTCGTACTTTGTAGAGGTGGTGGCAGTCTTGGCTGTGTGCGTTGGATGCTGACGTACTCGATGCAGTACATGTCCGATACGATGTGAGAGTGATTTTATCTGCTAGTGATTGGATAATAACGGTCTACCAAAGCACCAAGTAAGCACTCGATACGAAGGTCTGCCAGATACTGCAGATGCATACGCAAGACGGCACGCTGCGAGTCAGATATGCACCTCGCCGTGACGAGGTTACAGCGGGCGAGCTATTATGTATTCTGTAAGATACGCTGTCTGAATTACTCCGTGCACTGTACCAAACATTCAGAGCACATCGAAACACCGACCACCGTCCACCGTCCACCGACCTCATCGTCGATACGAGAGATGTTTCAGCACACGCACGGGCAGCGCTACCAGGAGAATATTCAGGAATAGAAACAAGAATCACAAGAGAAACAAGAAGCTTGTTTGAAAGATCAATATTGCCCAAACATAACTAAACATAATGGAATTGTGAATCCGATCACTCTGATTCTAACTGTAACCAAGAGTTGAAGAGATACTGAGTACTTCGTAGGATGTCAGCGTTTCGTCTGCCGCTGCCGTATGTGGATGTGCAAGGAACGAGTGCTCCTTCCGTTTATGATCTGCTCTTTTGGTATTCACAACGCATAAGAAACAAACAAGAACAACAAACAAGAGCAAACAATGACATCAATTCGAGCATTGAGATTCAAACAATACCAGAATCTACCAGAAAATGATAGAAATAAAAAACAGAACCCCATCCATACCCAACCCACTCGAGCCACCAGGCAGGGAGCTGAAGGAAGGCCCGGCGCCAAGTGGAGAGCCGCTGGAGCTTGCGTGGGCTTTCTCGTATCTGGATGTGGAAAGAGCGAGCAGCAGGATTTGCTCTTTCCATACTGAGTAGAGACTGTCCACTGTCACTGTAATCCCTGTGACAGCTTAGCTATCGACATCTCTTCACCTTGTACATATTCGCTCGCTCTCTACTCTCTATCTTGCATCTGTCTATCTATCTATCTATCTATCTATCATCATCATTGTTTATCTGTCGTGCCCGTTACCTGCATTCCAGCCATCTCACTACTCACTACTCACTACAGACCCTCCTATCTGCATCGAATACGAGATCGCACGCGCAGCACGAACAGGCAGGAGCCACCAGCCACTTTTATTGTGTCTCAGCATAGCATCCACGCTACCACGCACACGGGCACACACGCTCAGTCTCACGCTCGCTCACTGCTATTTCAACTCTCACTCTTATCTTCTTGGCTTTTCTATTTCTTAATTTCTAATCACTTGGCTGTTCTCATCGCCAGCCTACATTCGTTCATCCTCTCTTCCTCTCTTCCTCTCATCCTTCTTATCACCCTCACCACCACCACCACCACCACACACAATGTCCTACTCTGACGACGAGAAGCGGCTGCTCGCCCACGCCGCCGAGGCCACCCAGCAGTTTGCCGACGTAGACACCACCACCCGCCGCTCGACCTGCAGACGCGCCGCCGGCATCAAGCGCGCCCTCGCCTTTGCCGCCACCCTCGCCTTTGTCGCTGCCTGCTCGGTCATGGTTGTTGGGCTGTCGTCGCTCGCTATTGGTACTACACGGCCATGCCACGACGTCAAAGTCCCTCAGTCTCTTGAAAAGGTCAAAGCAGCCCCGGCCGTTGATGCTGCCGCCGCTGCCACCACTACATCCCCCTTCTCGCGCCTCATCGACGCCGTGTCCCCCGACACTCTGCACGACCTGCTCCACGAGTACTTTCCCGACATGTACAAGCACGGCGTCTACCCGTCGGAAAAGTCTGCCCTCGAGGTCATTCACCGCAAGAACGCCGCGCTCGCGACGTCTCTTGCCCAGCTGGCCCGCCGTGATCTGAATACGACGTCGTCTGCTATTGTTCCTACCAGCTCGGTACCGTCGTCGACTGTGCTGCCGACTGTGTCGTCGTCCAGCGTGGCCACCCCTTCTTCAACGACTGCGTCAACGACTTCGTCGACTGCGTCGACGAGCGCCTCTGGCACAACGACGGCCACCTCGCACACGACGCTGACGACGGCCGCCCTTTCCAGCTCCAAGGTCACCTCGGTCTACACGTCGACGATCAACGGCACGCCGACGGTGGTGACTGCTACCTCGGTGGTCGGCGTGGCAGCGACGAACCCGACGAGCACGTCGACGGCGACGGGCTCGCTGCAGACGGGTGCTGCCGTGCCTCTGCTGTCTGGCGCAAACGCCCAGCTGGCCAAGGCCGTGGCGGGTGTCGTCGTCGGTGCCATGCTCATTTAATTTCTTCCTCTTTCTCGTTTCCCCTGATTTCAGCGTTACACTCCTTTGCATACCGGTGTCGCCAGCTACTTACTTTCCTTTATGATACCCACACATTCCTTTTGCATCTATACAATGTATACCGGCGTTTTTTTATTTGATTTTACTTACTTGGATTTGGTTTGGCATATAGATGCCCTTAATGGTTTAATTGATTCTTTACATAGCGAATGGACGGATTTCCGACTTTATTTAAGATAAGAATAGTGACATTGATATCAATGATAACCAACTCCCGCTAGACAGTAATGAACAACTGAAAAACAACTAAAAAACAAAACAAAATCAGCCCGGCCCTATCTTGGGCATGTCGTTGTGCTCGCTCATGCGCGACAGGTACGTGTTGAGGTCCGCCAGCTTCTCCTTGTGGCTCTTGAACAGGTCTGGCCGGGCTGCCTTGGCTTCTTCAGGCGTCGCGTGCATCAGCGTGCGGATCTGCAGGTTAGTTTGTTTTCTATAATACTCATGAGAGTACACACCTTTTTGTCTTGGGCTTCGGCAAAGCGGCGCTCTGCCGGCGTCATGCGGGCATACGGGTCGTCGTCTTCTTTGGCGTCTTTGACATCTTTTTCTTGATCTTTGTCTTTGCTGTCGATGTCCTTGCTGGCCTCGGCTGCTCGCCTCTCGCGCTTCTCCTTCTTGTCCTTCTTCTTCTTCTTGTGCTTCTCGACTTTGGCGCCCTTCATCCGAAGAGCGCCGCCGCTTGCTGAGGCGTACTCGGATGGCATGGTGGTGGTGGTGATGCTTCTCAAGAGAGTGTTGTCGTCTGTCGTCGAGTAGTTAGGCCTGACCACACACGTGATTGTTCGTTGCCTATTATGGAAGTAATAGCAAAAGATTCACCGCCTTTGCAGAATGCAAAAAAGAGTGGGCCCACCACGACTATTTAACTCGCGACGCCGCGAAATTTTCTTTAGGCATTTTCTCTCCCTTTCTTCCTTAGATCAAAAAGTACCCAGAGGCGCCACGACCATCATCTCGAAGTTTGCTTCTCTCCACGCGGGAGGGCACTCGCCCACGGTGATGCGTTGCTAGACAGTATTCTCTCTACGAGGGAATCCCTCTGTAGATAAAAGTCCAGGATAGGAAGTTTGCCGTCTCGCCTTTCGGCCATGAGCGTGTAAATGTCGAAACATTTCGGATACATCTCTTGTTGTAGAATTGAAGTTTGCTGAACAGTATCGAGTGCTGCTGCTGTTATACTGTTGTATGCGGTTATGCTACTCTGAAGCGGTCATGCTGCTGCTGTACGGTCATGCTGTGCGGTGGTTGATACTCGAATCGGAATCGCATCGGATCACGAGATCTGACTCAAATCAAAATCGAATCAAGGCCATCTGCAACCAGGGCAGTTATGGCATGCCAGAGATAAAGACCTTTCCCCTGTATTTGTACCTGTCACGCGTCAAGTCGACGTGCTGTCTTGTGTCAGTTCAAGCAGTTTGCAGTGTAGTTGACGTTCGCAGCTGATCAAATGAATCAGACGAATCATGAATCACTCCGAACCAGTCTCATCCAAGATATAAGCATATTCCCTGCTCTCAGTCGTACCTGCGTGACAGCAATCTGCACAAGACATACAGACACGCCTCTGTAGACTGTACTCGAGTCATCCCTTGCACGCTCCGCGTCGCTTCGGACTACGGACTACTTGCGACTGAGGGCTTGCATGGCGTTACTTTGAGTATTCCAATGTAATTCTCAAGGGAGGACAGGCTAGTTGCAAAGCAGAGATGAAGAATTCAAACTATTAGAAGCCCATTCATCGATGAGGATAAAATAGCATATCAAGTGGCTGGCTGCACGCTTGCGGATTCAATATTGAACAAGAGGGCGTCGGTGGCGATATCTGTGTATTCTCTTCTCTCTTCTCTATTCTCCTGATATCACTCATCTAACAAGTCCAGCCATTGCAAGACATGCATGGCTGTCTAATTATTCCCCTGTGCAGCTGGTCCTTTCACGATGCTCATCTTGCATCCTTGATCTGCCTTGATTCTGTAGCGCCTTTTCTCCTTTTCTTTTTTTTAATTCTTTTGATCTTTTCCCTCCGAATTAAACACTGAGACAGACTGTTAGAGCTTGACACAGTGATCGTCGAGTTATTTTTGGCTGGTTCATCTCCGAGTCTTCTTTTTCTTTCTTGTACTCTGCAGTGCTGGTCTGTCGTACTCTTCAGGAACGCATATCGCGATAGTATTATCGCGAGTCTGCATGCTCTTCTCTCTTCATCTTCTACAACGGTCTCCGATTTGCCGATCGCTCTCGTCAAAACCCAAGCCCTTGCTGCTGAAGAATGCAGGTCTAGACTATTGCCTTCTAGCTGTATATTTACTACTATTACTCCCCTTGCGCTCTCCCTGTCTCACCCAAACGAGGCAACAAGTAGACAAAAAGTAGACAAAAGTCGCATGAAGAATGCAGTCAATCTCGGTTGCATGCCAGTCTCTGCTCCCTTTGCTTTCGTCTAGTCTTTTTTTGACGAGTCTTTCTTCTTCTTCTTTTCTTTTTCGGGTGCTTCTAGCGGTCTCAGTCGGGTCTTGCTCTGCTGTGTTAGTTGTTGCTAGTCGACCTTCAAGTAGTCATCCGCCTCAACCCAACCTACATCGTATGAATTCCATGCCTACAACACATGGCCGCACCTCAATATCGGATTCGTGCCGCATTCTTCCTTTGAATACTGTTACCGCATTCTCTCATCATACTGCTAGTACTTTCATCTAGACCTTTTCCAGCTGTCCGAACCGTATGTCTCCAGCCTCTCTCACACATATGCCTCCTTTTGCTGTAGACTGCGAGTAAAGCGAGTAAAACAATAATACACATATTTGTAAACATGTCACAATGTCTCGTCTGTCTCTTTTACTCTTCCGAACACTCTCCTCCATGGCTGGTCTTGGCGTTGGTGGTAATAATAAATAAAAGGAAGTATTGATCAGAGTCTCCCTGGCCCAGGCGAGGCAATGTTTGTGTACCATTGCTGTTGATATATATCCTCTCCTTCTCCCTGGCTGCACCCTTTTTGCAACTTGCATTCTTTATTCTCTTATTACTCCTCGGTTCAGTATTTTGTTTCTCTTCTTTTCTTTCTCTCTCTTTTTCTCTCCAGTCACTCTTTTACTCGGATATCGCCAACTGCATCGCATCACATCGCCACTCGTTCAGTCAACAGCAACAACACTCATTAAACATTCACTAACATGTCGTCCGCCATCTCTTCTAGCTCCTACATGGAGGACTGCGTCAGCGAGATCTCCTCGTCCGTCAACTGGGACTACTCCTCCACCGCCTCGTCCGTCGTCGCCAGCGTCACCGCCGCCGCCGCCGTCTCGACCGCCGACGCCGACCCCGCCGACCCGGCCTCCATCAGCACCATCATCAGCACCATCCTCGGCACCGCCGACCCCGCCGTCACCGTCACCCTCGACACCGGCAGCACCGTCACCACCACCGAGGTCTTCACCACTACCTACACCTACTGCGCCGCCGCCGCCGACGCCACCACCATCTGGGACGCCACCTACACCATCATCGAGGTCGTCTGCGGCGACGCCGCCACCTGGTCGCAGCCTGCCATCCCCCCCAACTTTATCGAGACCGTCGTCGAGGTCAACGAGGCCATTGTCACCGTCACCTGTCCTGTCGAGGCCGCCGCCCAGACCGGCACCGTCACCATTGCCGGCAACGGTATCACTGCTACTGTCGCGACGGCCACGCCCGCGCACAACGCCGGCGCCGCGACGACGGTCATTGCCACGCTGGCCTCGAGCCCGGCGACGCACTGGAGCAACGGCACTGCTGCGACTGCGACGGGCGGTTCGGCTGCGCCCAGCGGTGCCCCGGCCGGTCCTGCCATCTCCACGTCGCCCACTGCTGCCGCCCCTGTTACTCTGACTACTGCGACCACGGCTGCTGGCACGGGCAGCGTGACCACGGGCTCGGGCGCCGGCTCCAGCACGATTGTGACTGCTGGCGCGCCGGCGGTCAAGAACGGCCTGTCCCTGGCGGGCGCGGCGCTGCTGCTGCTTGTGCCGTTCCTGATGTAAATAATACATACCTGTACATATTTTATATTTTCTTTACTTCATCTACACCATCTTTCCTTATCTTAGTCATCTTTTCTTATATCATTTGATATCTCTTTTGTTACCATCTCGGTTTATAGACGAGTTGATTTCTCTTCGCATTTAATTCTTTACAACTTCTTTTATTCAAAATCAAATCAAAATCTACCATCTATATGCCGTCCGCCTTGGGCGTGATCTTTTGGCTGCGGTGCGCGTCTCGTATAAACTCTTGCACGTGCGAGTCGGTAATGTGCTCGGTGGACGACGACGACTGCTCTGGCTCTGCGGCAGCCTCGGCCAGTTTATCGTTGTGCCCGGGTTCTTCGTTGACGCCGAGTAGTTGTTTGCCTGCAAGTCAGTCAGCTCAGCCCTACCATCTGCAGTTGCAGCGTCGATCGTCGACTTTCTACTGAGTATTGACTCACCCTGATCGACTAGCTTTGCGACTAGGCCCTTCTCTGCACCGCCGTCCTCTGCAACCTTTTCGTGCGTCTTGTCGGCCACCTTGTCCAGCACTGCCTTGTAGTCCGTCTTGCTGCTGTGCGGCTGGGTGGCGCCCGTGTTGGCGTCCTGCAGCACGTCGAGCTTGCCTCCATTCGGTGTACTAGCCATTGTGTTGTTATTTGTATGATCTTGTGAATGAAATGGATTAAGTTGAATAGAGTATTCTGCTCAAAACAAAACGAAAGACGAAAGAAAGAAGGACGATGACTAAGAAGGAGCATTGGCAATGACGTCACTCCGCGGCAGCATCGAGATGATGCTCTAGCAAAGCATACCGTCGTATCATCACTTCACCTTGCAATTAATAGAATCGACAAAACACGGCCGAGCTATATTGCATCCTGGCTATATGATACAAACATCAGGTGAGCCCTACCAATATTCGAGATCATCGATGCAAGACATCAGACACCCCTAATCAGGATTTACAGGATTTACAGTGCTGGCGGGAGCGGCAGTTTCCGCTGCAAGCGGCCTGCATCCGCCTGTAAGCCACCTGCAAGTCAGGTACACGGCCCAACTAGGAAGGCGGTGAGTCAAAATATCGCACCCCTCCAAGTCACGACGTCGTGTGTTATTCAAATCATCATTCGATAAAATAAACAAATAAATCAATTAAAAACAAATAAATCAAAATGGCGCCTATTCCAATTACCATTGTCACCGGCTTCCTCGGCTCCGGAAAGACTACCCTCATCCTCAACCTCGTGCCCCAGCTGCGCGCCGCCAACCCAGACTACCGCCTCGCGCTCCTCAAAAACGAGTTTGGCGACCTCGCCGTCGACTCCCAGCTCGCCACCTCCAGTGCCGTCGCCGGCGTCCGCGAACTGCTCAATGGCTGCATCTGCTGCAACCTCGTCGGCCAGCTCGGCGACGCCCTCGAGGAGCTGACCGCCAAAAAGGAAGACGGCCAGCCGGGCCCCGCGCGCATCATTGTCGAGACCTCGGGCTCTGCGTTCCCCGCGACGCTCGCCCTCGAGGTCAACCGCCTGGCGCGCTCGACCGGCGGCAAGTATGCGCTCGACGGCGTCGTGAGCGTCATCGACGTCGAGAACTGGGCCGGCTACGAGGACACGAGCTACACGGCCAAGATCCAGGCGCGCTACACGGACCTCGTCGTCTTCAACAAGTGGGAGAGCTGCGACGAGCGGCGCTTCGACACGTGCCTCGACCGCCTCGGCGACCTGCACCAGGACGTCGCGTGGGTCAAGAGCAAGAAAGGCTGGGTCGATGCGGGCCTCGTGTTCGGCGTCGACGGCGGCCTGCTGGCCAAGGCGCTGGGCGAGGGCAAGTCGGAGGCGGACATCATCGCGGGCGAAAAGAGCAAGGAGAGTCACGGCCACGACCATGCACACGACCACCAGACCGAGGTCGAGGTGCTGTCCGTGACGCTGAGCGGCGCGTCGCCGTCGTCGTCGGTCGACATTGAGAAGCTCATGACGTTGCTGGCGTCGGCGCCCAAGGACGAGGTCTACCGCATCAAGGCCGTCATGTCCGTCGCGGCGTCGTCGGCTGCCCTGGTCAAGAACTCGGACGAGAGCATCGAGGTCGGTGCGGATGAGGCCAAGACTGCAGCCGAAACACCGTCAACCGGCAACGTGCGCTACATTCTCAACTGGGCGTTTGGCCGCTGGACGTTCACGCCCGTTGCTCCAGACAGCGACGAGTCGGCGGCGGCGCTCCGTGTCACCGTCATCCTGGCCCGCTACGAGAGCACCAAGTGGACTAAGAAGCTCGAGGCCGGCAACTTTGTCGGTCTTGCTGGCGGCGAAGAGGGCACTCTGTCCGTCAAGAAGATTGCGTAAATCAAAAGAAAAAGCGTCAGAAAATGGTTAGCGAGCGAGTTGTTTTCATTATAATATCACGGAAGGCGTTTGGGCATATATACAGATCAAGATGATAGATGATAGATGGTTGATAGAAGAAAGTCATGAAATTTATCCAATGATAGCCATGAGTTGCAAACTGGACTATAGATGCAAATGCTAGAAGAACTGATGCAAGAAGTAATAAAAAACAGGAAGAAAGTCGTTAGTCATAAATTAAAACATGTTGGCATCTTTGCGAGACGAGTAGCGCTGGTGCGCCTGCCACCGCGACTGCTCCGACGTGCTGCTGCGGGTGGTCGTGGTCGACACACTATGGTCGTGCGTCTGGGCCGAGCTTGCACTCGTCGGGCTCGGGCTCTCGTCGATTGTCGGCATGCTGCTGCTGTCGCCAAAGTAGTAGTCGCTCTCGGGCCAGCTCTCGGCATAGTCGCCCATGTCGCCGATCTCGACGTACTGCTCGGCCGCCAGGAAGCTGCACTCGCTGCCGGCGTCGTCGTCCGACCCGGAGTGCGATGTCGTGATCTGCGGCCGCTTCTGCACGACGGTGTCGATGGCGACAACGCCGTACTTTTCTTTGGTTTGTGCGGGAAGAAGAGTCAAAGCCTTTATTAACATTGGGATGGCCGTCGAAGACGACGCATCCGCCGCACGGTTAGCTCGGGGGTCTTTATCCCAGCAAATATTTGTGTTGGGTTTGGAGGAAGAAGAGGAGGAGGACGACGAGTTGCATAGAGAAGGCAGAGACTCGGAAGACGAGGCGGGCAAAATATTTTCAAACCGGACTGTCTTCTTTGCCTTCTTCACCGTCTCTGCCTTGCCCTTGGCAGTCATCGCCGGCGTCTTGTAGGTGCGTGTCATACTTGCCTTGATAGCTTCGGCATCCCACTCCAAGAGGGGCTCGTCGGGGGCATCGCCCCATCCGACGGTCTGCTTGATCGTGTCGATGTCGTATCCGAGCAGTGGCTCGCCCTTTTCCTTCTCATAAAGCTCGGCGTGCGCCTTGATTCTACTTGCCTTGATGACCTCAATATCCCACTCGAGCAGCTCCTCCTCCGGCTCTGCAGGCTTTGTAGCTACGGCCACAGGGGCGACCTGATTCTTTGCATTTGCCTTGATAGGGTCAAACGAGGACACAGGGGACCGAGGAGGAGGTGTAAGCGGAGACACCTCGCCCGACTGGGGGCGCGGGCTCGACGGTGTCGGGTGCGACTGACGCAGTGGCGATGAGTGCTTTGGCGACCAGAGCTCGGGCTTGCGAAGCTGCAAGCTCTTGCTCATAAGCTGGCGGCGCTCCTTCTCCTCGGCTGCCTTTCTCTCCGGCGCGGTGATGATACGCGACGGCTGAGCCTGGGGCCGGGACCGCGGCGTTGTTGACTGCTTGGGTGTAGGCTTGCTATCTGTCGGTTTTGACGGAGCCAGTTCGGCTTCTGTCATGGGACCGATGCGAGCGCGCTCGGTCGATCTACTAGCCGGGCGGGCCTCTGCCTTGGTTTTGTATGGCGTCATGGCATTGTCGTATGTCTGGCCGTGCATATGGAACCGACGCGGCTCAAAAGGCACCGTTGGAGTCTTGGTGGATGTAGATGTAGATTTAGATGTGACGATAGCACTGCTGCGAACAGCTGGCCGCTCATTGAGAGGGAGGAGTGGCCGCCGAGAAAGAGGCCCCGGAGGCGGGAGTGATTGGTGGTGCTTCTGCTGGCGTGTGGGAGTAAGAGGAAGAGGCGGCAGTGGCCGGTCGGTGTTGACACTGCTAACAGAAGACGCTGACGTCCGAATAGGTGTCCGGACAGGCGGCTTTTCTGATGCCGGACGTTGGCTGCTGCGTGCAGAGCCGCTCTGTCTCGACACTGCTTGTCCTACATTTCCCTGCCGCTGACGAGACGCATTAGTAGGTGCGGTTGCAGAAGACCCTTTGCGCTGTGATAGTGATGAGGAGGCAGCCACTCGGCGCACTGACTGCTTGGCTGTCTTTGATGCCGACGAGAGTGATGCCCCTGCGGCGATGCGGGCGGCAAAAGATGTGTGAGGCTCAAGAATTGTAGCCTTGAAAGGGAGATCGGAGCGGCGTGTAGTCACTCTGGTCTTTGCCTGCGCCTGCGCAGGCTTTTTGATAGACTTGCTGTCCATTGCTCAGGTTTGCGAGCTTACCTCGGAAATGCTGCCGGAACTGTTGCTATGATGGAGGCTTTGCAAGATCAATCTACAGTCCTCCTCGGATGGGACCTGCGACTGACGGATGGGAACAATGGGACGGTCGGGCTGATGAACGATATGGAAACTGTCGACTGAGTCCTGACTCGGCGACTTTAGGTCAGTTCGTCTGCGGAATGGTAGACCTTGGAAGATGTTGCCGAAACTGCTGCTGTGAGTATGTCCTCGCTTGGGTGATGTCTGTGACTGTAGTGGCGAGGCCGGGGGTGTCGGTATATTCGGATACTGTCGCTGGAAGGATGGCTGGCTGTGGTGATTGGGCTGTCGTGATGCAACGGGTGCACTTTGGTGTTTGAGAGGGTTCTTCATCTTGGCAAGTCATTCAAAAGACGAAAAAGGGGATTATATAGTATTCAAACCAAAGATGACGCTATGAGTGTATATATGAATAAGAATGTGAAGCTGTTCACAAGAACAGATGAGTGAGGCAAACGGCGAACAGATGGAGAAGAAGAGCAGTTATCTATGCCAGGAGACAAACAGACGAAGACAAGAGAACGAAAGAGAGGACAATAATAGAAAAGAGTATGCAAGAGAAGAAAGAAATGCTAAAAATATAAACTGAACAAGAGCAGGCCAAGCAGTGCAACCAAGGCGACGACCAAGGCAATAAATCAAGGTCGAAATCCAATCAGAAAATCCAAACAAAATTAATCAATATAAGCCAAATAAATCAAATGCGCAGATGAGGGGGTATTCATTGTGTCGTTGCGTCGTTGTTTCGACGTTTTTGTCGTCGTCTTGATTGTCTTTTGTCGTTTGTTCGCTTTGGGAAAAGTGTGGCCCCTGTGCACGTATGTGTGTACATGTACAGCTGTTGTTGGACAAAGACGCACGTTTTCCCGAAATAGACGATGCGCATTCAAAGCGTCCGTATTGTGCTTTGAGCCGCAGAAATGTATGCGCTATAGATCCTTTGTCCTTGTCAAGAATCAGAATAAGGTGCAGCCGCTCAAATGAAGAGAAGAAAAACAAAAAAGAACATGACGATGTCCGAGTAACACAGCCTCGTTGGAGCTGCATGATTTCATCCTCAATTCTCCCTACAGCCCGACCGTGACAGTCATGTTGTTACTCAAGATCATGAGCACAGGCGGCAAGCCCTCACACAGCAGCTCGACGTCGGACAGGTACTGGACACTGGCGCCTTCGCTGCGGTGCGTGCCTTCATCGGGAATGGGCAGCGTTGTGAAGAGCACGGCAGCATCGTCGCCAGAGTTTTTGCGCATCAGCTCGTTGAGAATAAGATGCTGCGCGCGGCTGGGCAGGTCGTTGAAAGACAGCGCCAGATCTTGCGTCGAGTAACTAGAGCCGGCTGCGCTGCCGCTGTTGCTTCCGGCTCTCTCATTGTCACCATTCGTCCCTTCACCACTGGAGCTGACGCCAGTGCTGTGCTTGCGCGACCGATAGTCGGCGAGGAGCTCAGCAATACCGACGCGAATCTCACTGCCGCCAGGCGGAGGCAACTCACTCTCTTCTTCAGCATCCGGGGAGGCACGCTGAACAACAGGAGTGGACGAGTGACGCGAGAGGAAAGGTCTGTGCGCTTTGTTCTCCTGCGTTTGGGCCTGTGTGGACGAAGACTGCGCTGCGTCCTTGTCTGGTTCGGCAAATGACACCGATGGACGGGGAGTTGCACCAGTCTTTGGCCCGTTCTTCTTGGTCATCGATTCGGCCATGCTGACCTTGCTCTGACGCGAGTTGGTTCTTGAGAAAGCCGGGCGCTGGGGTGGGCCGGAAGACGCAGATTCGGCAAACATGATTGTGCGTCCCGAGTCTTCATTTGTGATTCTAGTCTCAGGGACGATGCTACTAGAGAAACGCATAGATGAGGATGCGGGGATAGTCGGAGTGAGTAAGCCAGTGTCGGTTGCGCGACGAGGCTGTGCACTGACGCCACCAAAACTGAGGCCGGCGTCGCTTGACAGGTCACTCGACGGGGCGGCAGACATAGTTCCATAGCTTCTACCGCCATTCGATGCGATGGAGGCCGACAAGCCTGGAATGAATGACGATGGACCTGCCGATGATGACGTGGACTGTTTTCCATTCGACGGGGTAGACGTTCCATCCAGCTTTTTACGGCGCAACGTGGGACGCTTGGAGATGGCGTCGCCGTGGCTCTTCCGTCTTGAAGGCTCAGCCATGAGAAGAGGCCGACGGATGGCATCTGTTTCGTCCATGTCACCAACGTCGCCCTCACTGACAGCGCTCTCGACATCGTTAAAGTCGGGGTCAAAGTCATCTTCCGTGTAGTTTCCATCGCTCTCGTCGCTGCTGAAGTCAATTGCATCTTCAGCATCGTACCGAGAGCGACGAGATACACGTCCTGCGAGTTTCTGGGTCCGGATGCCCATGCTCACACCGAGGCGAGCGAGAGCGGACACGGTCTGATGCTTGTGAAGCTCACCGAGATGGGCAATACTGGGCCGGCGTATGGCGTCGCGCTTCCACCCGGCAAGAGACGGGCCGCTGGCTGCATCGGACTCGCCGGCTGTTTCATCAGGCGTGACCTTGCCGCGTATCTCTTGGACACTGTGCCACCACTGGGAGTCGACCAAAACCTCATCGACAAGTTGCTCTGTCGGTTGGTCGGCCTCGCCTTGGATAATGGCCTCGTACGTAGCGAGATCGCCGCTGGCCAGCCAAAAGACGTGCACCTCGGCACTGATCCGGAGCTTATCGAGCAGGGCCTCGACGCGGCCGCGCTCCTCATCCACCTCACTCTCGTACTCGACAAACACCATGACACGTAGGCTGTAGACGCGCTTCCACGCGGGGACTGTGTGCAGAATATAGCCAAGCTGAATAATCAGAGTATAGGTGTCAAAGTTGGTGGTGAGCACGCTCTTGCCGTCGGCTTCGAGCTCGGCCGACATTTGGATCGGCCACAAGTCGATGTATTTCTTGGTGCCGGACCCGTCTGACCGTGGTGTCTGCAGGTTGTGGAATCCCTTGGCAACAGCGACATTGATGCGATGACGATGGGCTAGATCCTCTAGAATTGTGAGGTACTCTGTGGCCTTCATCATGCCTTCGGTCTTAATGACATCTGTTGGCAGAACACCTTCAAGAATTCTGGATGTAGTGTCGCCGCGACGCCGTCTACGAGGCACGCCTACTTTTCCAGCAATGGCTGCCTGTGCCGCTTGTGCCGGAGGCTCTGTGTTTCCGGCAATGAACGAAGGCGTGTTTGACAGCGGCGCATCTGGAATGCGTACGGTCGGGCGTGAAAGTCGGAGCTCGTCCATGTTGTAGAACCCGATGACGGCAATATTGGGCCGCATGCCACCGAGTCCGCTCGCGAGGATAAGGTTTCTTGCGCCCCATGTAATTGATGGCGACATTGTCAGTTGCACAAAGGCTTTGATGCGCGAGTACTCGGTAATGTATTGCGTCCACATTGACTGCTGTAGCTTGGCCTCTGTGACGCCTGTGGTAAAGTCATCAGTGACAATGACGTGTCCGAGGATGTAGAGACCGCCTTTCTTCATGGAGTTGCAGAACTGAATCAGACGGGTTTGGCGACGCGGGTCGTTTGTGAGAAGAATGATCTGTGGGCGCCAGAATTTGATGTGTTCGGGCTTCAGACGGAGAAGATACTTGCGGACCTGGTGGTAGATTAGATTCTGGGAAACGTCACCCCAGCGCTTGGGGGGACTAAGATAGTGAATGAGCAGGAACAAAACGACCAGCAGAATGACCGAGGATGTGGCATATGTTTCATCAATGAAGAACATGGCACCCGCTGACATGACACTGCCACCAAATGCAGTCTGCCAGCTGAAGAACTTGAATGCTGGCCGGAAGTTGGGAGCCGAGCCGATCTTGAGGAGGAAGCAAGCCAGATTCATCACGAAAAAGGTCACCATGTAACCCATAGAGATAAACGTGGCAATCTGGTTGAGGTTGGCAAAGAGAGCGACCTGCGCGATGGAATAAGTGAGTATCAGCGCTAGAAGCGGCTCGTCGCTCTTTTCGGTTCCCCAAGCAAATGCAGAGAGGCCTGGTAAAAGCTTGTCCCGGCCCAGGGCCTGCATGAGCTTGGAGGCACCGATGAGGCCCATCAAGGCCGAGAAGAATGTTACTGCACACTCGCCGGCCAGAATGAACGGAGGCCATATGCTCATCTCTTTGATAATATTGGGCTGTACAAGCAGCGAGACGTGGGATGTGCTTGCGGCCAGCGACAAGATAACAACAAGGTAGAGTACAAAGGTTGATCCCATGGCCCAGAGTGTACCAACGGGGATGGACTTGCTGGGGTTGCGGAGGTCGCCGGACATGGAGGCGCCTGCAAAAATACCCGAGGTGGCCGGGAATAGGATACCAAACAGGTCTCTAAACGTGCTGAGACCGCGGAACGAAAAGCCATCGCCAGAGTGTGGTAGGAGGTTAGAGCGCAGCGTGGCAAGGCTGATGCCGGTGAAGTCAACACGCGTTTCGGGGTCTGAGAAGGGCGCGCAGACCAGAGCGGATAGCGGAATGCTTAGGGCCGAGATGAGCAGGACAATGAGCAGGCCGTTGCTGGCCTTTGCAAATAGCGAACTGCCGGCGAAGCAGAGAAGGGTGCAGAGGACGAGCACGACCGTCTGTGAGAGGTACCCCCACCAATAGCCATGCGGGACAAGAGAACCGAAGCTCAGGTTGATGCAGTCAATCAAACCAACAACATTCATGGCCGTGTTGAGGACCTGCGAGAGGTAGAAGAGCAGGCCGATTGAGCCGCCAAATTCTGGGCCGAGGGACCGCGAGATGAGGTAGTAAGTGCCACCGCCCTTGACCTCGCCATTGGATGCGACGGCAGATAGGGAAAGGGTAGTGATGAAGTCCACGATGTATGATATAATGAGAAGTCCTGGCTGTCAGCGATGTTTTAATTTACATAAAAAATAAAGTCGACTAACCGAGCATGCCGAGAAGACCAATCTGTCCGAGGATGCGGCCGAAACGGAGGAACATGAGAATGCTCAGGATGCTGAGGCACACGGGCACGTAGACGCCGGACACGACGCCCAGCTTGTGCTTCTTTGCACCATGGTCACGGTCGACGCGTTCCATGGTTATGTGTGGTGGTGTGATGTTGCGCGTTGCAGCACTGTATTGTGGTGATAGTTTGCCATGCGGGTGCAGTCAGATATAAGTGTTGCAATGGTGCTGCAAATATGTGATGCGGTTGGCGGTGTGCTTGATGCCTGTGGCTTGTTGCTTGTTGACGGATTGACGGATGCCCTGGCATGCACTGACAGCTGATGATATCACTGTCTCATCAATCGCTATGTAGCCGATCAACTCGTATTCAAGCAGATGCCCGACGTCAGCCAAATAACAAAATATCTGCTAATATCAAGAAACTCTCCCTGGCTGTCTCTCTCGTTTCGATCAAGTCTTTCAAGTCTCTCAAGTCTCTCAAGTCTCTAGTCAAGTCCCTCGTTTCGTCGCCGCGGTAGGGCAGCGATGTGCGCTGCGGGGAGCTTGTCCAAAACAGGATCGACAGTGCATGCAGTGGCAGCGACTTCCAAGATTCCTGGCGACAGCTGCAGCTAGTGTTGGAGTTATCGCGCGTTGTAGAGTTGCAGAGTCGTAGAGCTGCAGAGTTGCCTTGTCAAGGGTGCAGGACGGCAAAAGGGCAAAAGGGCAAAAGAGAAAGGGTGCCACGGGCCAGCCCACCAACCAAGCTGCAGGGTCTGCTCTTATGTATGATGCTGTCCGAGTCAACAATACAAGATAGCCACTCCTGACACCCACGCTGCTGTCAACACGCGCTGCCTGCTGCCAATCTGCTGCTGTGGACCCCTGTCGCCCTGCGTCTCGGCACTGGTCTCACTGGCTGGTGCGTGTGCTGCCAATGGCATGGGCGCCGTAACTGTAAATGGCACCCGGCGCTTTACGCTTGCCAGGGCTCAATTCGCCTCAAAATGGCTGCGTAAATGGCGCATCCCTGGGATTGACGGAATTGACAATGGATCACGAGATGCAGAACGCGACGTGTACTTGATAGAATTGGGCAATGAGGCTCATTACATAAGTGACGCATAAATGCAAAAACAGGCAGGAGCGACGAGATGTTTTGGGGCAATTACTATGTATGGCAGGCGCGGCCCACTCCGCCCGATGCAGCGGTGAGGGTTCGCGGGCGAGTCTGATTAACACGCGCTCCTGCCAATTCGAGTGGGATGCACCTGTGATGTATTTAAGTTTATTCGATTCCGTCGAGTTTATTATAATGCGCGTGGGGTGGCAGTTCTCCCGCAGAAGGTGCGACCGACGTGCCGTGTTTAAGCATGTTTCAGCATCGAGACTTCACAATAACTAAATGCACTGCAATATCACCACTATTACACAAACACCTCTCAATCGCATTGCAGCAACTAGCCATCTGTGGAAGGGTATCCTGTATATTGTAGTTGTAGAGTAGTGTTCATCACTCTGTCTAGATTTCGTCATCGTATATATCGTATCGTACACTGCACCGGTTTTGTTTTGTTCAGCTATACTGCCTCGGACGCGACCTCGGCCACGACCTCGGCGCACCGCCCGCAGATCTCCTCCTCGGGCTCGGCCACGTACCGCCAGCAACGGTTGCACTTGCCCTGCTTCGGCGGCCGCACGACAGCCTCGCCGCCGTCAAATGCAGCCACATACTCCCACTCGGGAGTCTCCGTAGACCCGGTCTCGGCACCGTCGACGAGCTCCACCGACGACACAACAAACAAGGTATCGAGGTCGACCGCAAACGCCTGCAGCGTTTCGAGCGTTGCCGCATGGGTCACACGCAGCGTCACAGAGCACTGCAGCGAGGAGCCAACAACCTTGTCGTTGCGCGCGCGCTCGAGGCCCGCCTTGACGGCCGCATGAGCTGCTGAGATGGCCGGCAGTGCCCGGCGCAGCTCTTCATCAGTAGGCGCACTACCAGCAGTGGCTTGCAAACGGAGAGGATCGATGACAGGATCGGCGTACAGCTGCTGCAGCGGGTGCGGGTGCGCCTGCTGCAGCCACGCCGGCGCATGGTCCCATGCCTCCGTAATCAGCATCGGCACGACGGGCGCCAGCATGCGCGTCAGGCCCAGGAAGATGGGCTCCAGGACACCGCCGCCATCGGCGCAGTACAGCCGGTCCTTCGCAGCCTCGAGGTAAAAGGCCGACAGGTCGTTGGTGACCCAGTGGTTAATGGCGGCGACGCCGCGGTAGAACTCGAAGCGGTCGTATGCGGCGCCGACCTCCTTCATGGTGTCCTGCAGCTGGACGAGCGCGATGCGGTCGAGCACGGTGATGGGCGACTGGCGCGCGGCGACCTCGGACTGCATGGAGCCCAGCAGCATCTTGAGCATGACGCGGTACTTGATGAGCGCGCTGTGGGTTGTTTGCAGCACGGACTCGCTCATGACAACGTCGCCCGTGTAGTCGCTGCCGGCGACCCAGAGCCGCAGGGCGTCGGGGCCGAGGGCATCGTAAGTGAGCGTGCCCGGGGGCTTGGGCGGCGCGGCGGGAGCGGGTGCGGCCTCGCCCTTCTTCTTGCGGCGCTTCTTCTCCTTGACGGGCGGCAGCAGCGTGCCATCCATGACCTGGGCACCTGTAACAATGTTGCCAAGCGACTTGGACATTTTCTTGCCCTCGCCGTCGAGCATAAAGCCGTGTGTCACGAGCGTCTTGAAGGGAGAGACAGTCGAGGAGTTGTCAAAGGCGCTGCCTCCACTGAGCGCGGCCACGCGAGTCAGCAGACTCGACTGGAACCAGCCGCGGTGCTGGTCGGAGCCCTCGAGGTAGACATCGGCCTGCATCGGGACTGCACTGCCACCGTTTTCGCTGGCCTCGACAGGAGACTGTGTCCAGCTGCTGCCGCTGTCAAACCACACGTCCATGGTGTCGGTGCCGCGCGTGTAGCTGACACCCGGGTTGGCCTGGCGCAGCGACTTGGGTACCCAGGCCGGCTCGTCGGCGGCATCCGACCACCATGCATCGGTGCCGCGGTCCTGCACGACACTCCGAATGTGCTCGACCGAGGCCTCAGTAAGAACCACGCTGCCATCGTCACCGTACAGCGCAGGGATGGGGACACCCCAAGCACGCTGGCGCGAGATGCACCATTCGCTGCGGCCATTGACAAAGCTCTCGAGGCGACTGCGGCCGGTCTCGGGCACAAACTGGACATTTTGCAGACTCGCAATGGCGGGCTTCTTGATGTGTGCGACATCGGCGAACCACTGTGCAGTGGCACGCACGATAATGGGCTTCTTGGTGCGCCAGTCGTAGGGGTACTTGTGGCGGTACTTGTGTGTCTTGATGACGGCATCGTCGCCCAGCAGAGCCAGGACAGCCGGGCCGCCCTCGCCCTGCACAGAAAGACCCTCGAGCTTGGACGGGTCGTCGGGGTATGCCTCGGCAGTGAACTTGCCCTCACCATCGACGGGCGCGGGAACAGGAAGGTTCAGGCCCATGCAGACAATGTAGTCGTCGAAACCGTGACCAGGGGCAATGTGCACCAGACCGGAACCAGAGCCGGCCGTGACAAAGTCGGCATGGATGACGGGCTGCAGCTTGGCACTCTGGCCACGAAGAGGGTTGGTGTAGTTGAGACAGATAAGGTCCTCGCCGCGAATGGAGCGGGCAACGACAGTTGGCTGAGGGGTATCCTCGCCCGAGCAGCACTGCGCCGTAAACGAGTCCAGGCAGGACTCGGCAATAATCAGTAGATCAGGTGAATCGCCAAGGCGGATGACAGCGTAATCAAAGTCGCGGTGCACGGCAATGGCCTCGTTGGCCGGGAGGGTCCAGGGAGTCGTGGTCCAGATAACAAAAGAGAAAGCGGAGCCGTCAGCGAGAGACGACAGCGACGCGGGCAGCGACTGGCCGCTGGGGACTTGTAGTGGGAACTTGACATAGGCGGCGGTGGAGATGTGGTTCTCGCTGTACTCGAGCTCGGCCTCGGCCAGCGCCGTGTGCGACGACGGCGACCAGTAGACGGGCTTGTACTTGCGGTAGATGAGGCCGCGCTGGACGAGGGTCTGGAACAGCCGCAGCTGGCGCACCTCGTACTCGGGGTCCATGGTGGTCCAGCGGCCGTCCCAGTCGGCCATGACGCCAAAGCTGCGGAACTCGTCCATCTGGTCGAGCACGGTGCGGGAGGCGAGGTCGCGCGCAATCTTGCGGATGCCCACAGACGTCAGATCGCTGCCGGCGCCTGCGTCTCCCTTGCCGGCCGCTGCCAGTGCTTTCAGCTCAATGGGCAAGCCGTGGCAGTCCCAGCCCGGACGGTAGTCGACGCGGCGGCCCTGCTGGATCTTGACGCGCAGGGTCATGTCCTTGAGGATCTTGTTGAGGGCATGGCCGACGTGCAGCCTGCCGTTGGCATAGGGCGGGCCATCGTGGACGACAAAAGGCGGTCGTTGCTTGTCGGCAGGGCGGTTGGCTTTCTGCCACCGGTACAGCTCGTCGGTGCTCTTCTGGAGGTATATAGGTCGTGTCTCAGGCAGAGGTCGTGGTCTATCAAGTTAGCATCATCCTCAGCCCTCTTCTTGACCTGTCCTCGTCGACTCACGGAAAGGTTGACTTGGGCAGCTTCAGCGTCGAGCTCCATGATTTGGACATTGTCTCTGCATCGGTATGCTGTGTGCAAGTTGCACCAGCTCCAGTGAGTAGAGAGTGATAGGAGATCTTCCCGCGACTGCTGACGTGACGTTTGTCTAATCTGGGGTCCTGATCTTCAAGTCAATCGACTGACAGCTCCTTCCCCCACGTTGAGTTTTAAAGTGGACACTTTCGTTGCTGACTGTACAAACGCGCCAGGGTGCTGGACGTGGCTGTCATGGACCCATAATAACCACTATAATTACACTGGGGCGGCAGCCTTGTAGACGTCATTACCCAACATCACTCTTACTTGCACAAACACCTACACATCTACATACTACCAAAATGGCCCCAGTTCGAAGATACCTGCGGATAACAAAGTACTCGGTGCTCGAGTGCCGCATCTATGTCGACAACCCGGCCCTCGTCCAGTCGTGGCTGCTGCACCCACGCGACCCCGTCCTCCCGCGCGTCATGGAGAGCGTGCGCCCACTTGTGCTGCCCAAGCTGATGGAGGAGCGCGACCGCGCGCGCAGAAAGGGCGCCTCCAAGAAGAACAAGGGCGCCATCCGCGACGAGCTCGTCGAAAAGGACTTTGAGGTGTCGCTGTTCCTCGTCGAGACCAACACGCGGCACTCGCTGCTGTACAAGCACCGGCGCGCACGCGACAAGACGCAGACGAGGCTGGTATCCAACTCGAGCAAGCTGACGGGCGGCGAGACCAACGACGCGCCGATCGATGTTGATGGCGAGGCCGATCTGGGTGTCGAGCTGGCAGAAGATGGCAACGACGAGGACGGCGACGACGATATTGTCTTGACAGCCGCGTCTGCGGGTGTGTCAAGAGGAGCGGGGACTGGCGCACAGCCGCCACCACCAAATCTCCTACTCGAAGACAGCGACGATGAAGAAGGCAGTGGACTGAAAGCGCTGCAAGACATTCCAGATATCCACGAGGTCGAGACGGACGATGCAGGCACACAGCGGCGATCCAAGCGCCGCCGGAACGCGAACAACCCTGTCAATGTGGACGACAGCGACGACGATGACAATGTATCATTATTTGGCGGAGACGGTGGTGGTGAGGGCGTAATATCAGACGACGAATTTGATGATGCTGATGATGGCCAGCCGCCAAAGAAACGGTCACGCGTGGTGCCTGTTGGCGACGGCGACGTTCTGGGCGACGGCGACGAAGGCAGCAGGAAGAAGAAGAAGCTGGCCATGGACGTTATCTATGAGGGATTTGCCATATACGGTCGTGTTTTGTGTCTTGTTGTCAAGCAGCGCGGAGCACCGCCTCGCAGTCGGTCGATCAGATCCATGCTCCCGCCAGCCTCGGCAACATCATCTACGGCAGCAGCAGCGGAACAGACACCAGCGAAGCCGGTAGGCCAGGCTGCAATGGAGAACTGGATTGCGTCGACACAGATACCCATGGGAGAGGTGGCAGATGAGTTATGATATGTATGCATCTATGTGGTACAACTGAAATGAAACAAAGCTATATAAACAAATGGGTATCGTGACAAAATGGCAATTTGCGCCAAACTCCGGGCGCATTGAACAAATACAATAACAAATTGAAAAATAAAAAACAAACACGCTGACAGAACTTTCATCCAGAGGAACCATTCGCCCACTTTGCAAGCTCCTGCAGGAACTCCTTCTTCGACACGATCTTCTTCTCCAGATTAGACATGTCAAAGAACGTTTTGTTATCCAGGGCCTCCTGAGAATTGCTATCGCGGGCGTAAAGACCTCTCTCCGTCTTTTTAAGGTTGGGAAATAAATGCCGCCGATTTTTGTTCTGCCAGTGGACGCCTTCACAGGTTTCATCACAAACGAGACTACTTCTCCCTGCATCCTTCAAAATCTTCGCGGTGTGTTTTTCGAAAGCGATATATCGCTTTGCTATGACACTTGAATTAATAGTGACAGTCGTACCCGGCACCCAACGTTCCACATAGGCGAGATGTGCAGTGTTTATTACGTCTGAAGGTAGCGTCTTTCCCCGTAAGACGAGCTTTGGCTCGTTGCCAATATCCTCTAGCGATAGAAGTGTCGGGTGATCCGTCGGTAATGTGAAAAATGTTCTTGGCCGAGGGTATAGCGATACATCCCTCTCTTTCTGCCGGAATCCTCCCAAAACTGTTGCTGGAGGTATGCCGCCGGGATATCGAGTTTGCAGATCGTCTAGAAGTAGCCGCATCTCGTCCATCAGAGGTTGATGTAAGGGTTCTTCTTTAAATTTCTCCTTTAAAACACGGCGATGTACTCGAGAGATGAACAGTCTTACTGCAAAACCAATGCTCGCCTGAACCAAGTACCCATTTTTTCCCTTCGGAAATCGAGGCAAGCACCATCCATTCATGCCAAAAACGGAAAACCAACAGTACTCGCCTATGTACGTCAGTACGCATATTGGCATTTCGTCCCAGGTACCTTCCCACTGCAATGCTGTGCGGAGGTTCTGTACCAAGTCCATAACAATACCCGAGTCCCACGGTATTTTCGGTAGAGTGGCAATAATAGATATTGCGCTGGTGTATTGGCGAATCAGTGTCTCCGGTTTAGTGACAACGCAGACATTTTGAAAAAGCCAGTGATATCTGTTCCGACGTCCATACCCCAGCGATGTTATATGAGACCGAGACGTATTCCATCCTCTGTATAACCCATACCCGAAAGAACGAACCATCACACTCTGATAAATCAAGAAGTAGAGGAACTCTTGGGAGTACACCATTGGCAGCTGGGGGCTTGAAAATCGTGTGTGTTGTGAAACGTCATTAGGCAATGTGAGATTGCCAATGTCGCAAGTCAGGGCGTGGAAAAGAAGAGTAGGTGAGTTGGCTCTTACAAGCATCAAAGCGAATGAAGCATGAGGCAGGAAGTGTTCTGGAGAGGCTGGTGATGCTGGCAGGTCGTAGGGCATTCGGGAGTAATACAATCTTTGGCAGGTGTAGAGAAGGGACATAGCGAGCTGAGGATTAAATATAAAAACGTCAAACTCGATATTAAACAAAAAAAATGCCATATGGTGGAGAAAGTCATGCAGGCTGTGTTGCATAGCGATGGGCAACAGCAAACACCAATATGCCTTGGCATCCAAAGCCTTGCCATCTAGTCGGTAATTCTGGAGAAAATCACGGCCTTCAGCAGTGTCCAGGAAGTCTGCAGCTGACCGGTGAATCAATCTGACCTCATTTTTAGAATTGACTTCGAGGAGATAAGATGTGCGAATCGGTATGACCTTTGCAAGTGCTTCGAATTTTTTTCGCGTCCATGTGCATATGTCTGCTGGGCGGGCAATGATCCTTTCAAGCATGTCTTTGACCTCCTGCAAGGGCATAACGTTGGTGAGATGGCTTCTCCTGTGGACCACATCAAAATAAGCAACAAGGGGCCTGCCTTCCCAGAATCGCACAGTTTGGAAACATTCGGAAGCAAATTTTCGGTAGTCATCTTCTTCATTGAACTCGGAACGCTCCAGCATTGCCTTATAAAGCTCAAACATATCCTTAGGGAGTCTGCTGAGCCGGGTTTCGATCATGCCGTCGTCGTCCCCGTTAACCAATCTCTGGATGACATCTCTGGCTACAATACTAGCCCAAAGAAAAACACCTTCGGCTTTGCGCCAGAGTTGCTTTGCAAGCTCGACTAGAAAATTGCGTCTGCTCTCATCTTCATTGTAGTGGGGACGGAGTGTGTCGGCAACAAATGTAAGGATATCCAATTCCGTCAAATGCTGAAGCGTGAGTCGAGGATTGCTGTGAAACTTCTTTTGGAACATAGCTTCTGGCCGGCTTGAAACACACACATGAACGCCCGGTATAATACAAATCCTACTAACAAGCTGAAGCACCGGGACCTGTGAGTGGTGCTCTTCGGCTTCATCGAGACCGTCGAGAAAGATCAACAGTTTCCGACACGAATTGTGGAGACAGAAGAGCAGGGTTTCTTCGAGCTCTTCGTATGACCAGTCCAAAGGCGATTCCTTCTCCAAGATTTTGCATTGCGTGCGACTTGCAAGACCGTCAAGTACCTGTACCTTAATCGTATCGTCAGGAATCCGCTTCAAGTACTGGTGCAGAAGAGAGAGTAGAACTCCTCGGCCACTTCGCTGGTCCGGATGGCCATGTCGATAGATGAAATGCGACAGAACTAGTGCGTCATCCCCATAATTGCTTGTCAGAATTGACTGCATTTTGGGTGACCCGGCGATGTATTTCATGAACGTGCTTTTTCCTGAACCGGGCTTGCCGCGAACCCAATACGGCTTGTCCTGTGAGATCCTCAACCAGCAGAGAAGGCAGCTCATATGAGGGTCTTCGATTCCGTTGCACGAGTGGTTATTTAGTGTCTCTTCGCTTCCCTTCGCACCACTCTCCTCGTCTCTCTTCTCACCACTCTCCTCGCCTCTCATCTCACCACTCTCCTCGCCTCTCATCTCACCACTCTCCTCGTCTCTCTTCTCACCACTCTCATTGCCTCTCTTCTCACCACTCTCTTCGTCACTCTCTTCGCCATCATCTTCGTCACCTTCTAGATCACTGTCCTCGTCACTCTCTTCGTTATCCTCGCGGTCACTCTCTTTCAAAGTCACTACAAACCCCTCTTTGCCACCACCCTCTGTGCGAATGTCGTCGTGGATGGTTTGTTCGAGTTCGAAGGGGTTCATAGAGTTATCCCACCTCTGCCGTCTTCCCGGATTAAAAACCCATTGGAATGTCGCTTCATGGGCTTTGGCGACTTCGATTCTGCGTTTGTTGGCCTCGTGGGAACGAACGCTTTTAAGTAGTTTCTCATACGACGCCGCGCTTTTTTGTTGGCCGTCAAGGGTTTGTTTTGACCTTTCAACCTCGGAGTGTCGTCTGTCGATGTGGTTCTTTATCGAAACAGTCCCGTCTGCCACGGCCCCAGTCATAGTTTCCAGGCGGGAGTCTGCCAGAGAATTGTAATATTCGGCTTGACTTCTTGTAGCTTGTCCTTCACGGGCGACATCATTTCTGATTGCCAGTGCCGACGCTTCGATGCGAGCCGTGATGGACTCGTTCAGCTCATCAACCAGGACTATGATGTCCATCTGGTCATCGGTAACCAATCTTATCAGTTCTTGTAACTTCCAGTCGAATTGGGCGGAGTCGCTTCTTTGCTGTAAAGAAATAGCATTGGTCTTGGTGCTTAATACAGAATGACGCGTTAGAAAATGATATGACAACATAGGGTGTGGGCATGATACTCACAGAAGTGCCTTAAAGATCGCCGAGTCCAGCAGTTTCTCGTGTCTTTCCATCGACTTTTCCAATTTTGAGATTTTTCTTCGATGCCAGGCCGTCTTGGACCAAGCCCCAATTGCCCCTAGAGTGTTGCCTTTTCCGGCCGACAGATTCAGATTGGCAATGAGGCTCTGAAATTCTTTGGAAGCCTTGAGGCACTCCTGTCCAACAGGCAGAAGGCCGTCATCATTTCCAGGCACGTTGAATATTCCAGGGGCAGCCAGATTTGGAAGTGTGGCTGCCAGCCCATATCCGACTGATCTCGGGCGTGTCCCATCGGCTATTCTCATGCGACTGATGGGGTTTGCTTTACTATTGATCTCCGTGCAAAGCCTGGACAGTCCAGCAATTTTGTCGTTAATGAGCTGCTCGTCATAGTCGCCTCGACCAGATTTGTAAATATCTTTGACCTGGAGAACGACCTCGCGGGTGAAGCTGATGACTTGAAAAATATTGCAGGCGAGGCTGAAGCCGTCTAAAGCCATCTTTGCAATTCCCGATGATTGTCAAGATCCGGGCTGTCGTCAATATTATGAGAGTGAGACTTGTGCTGCTTCGAGATGATCTTCGAGCGCCCCAGTCAGTTAATCAGCATGAAGCAATGAGATGCCGTGTTGAATTTGAGAAGTCGAATTAAAAACCAGTATGAAGAATGAGAGTCGATCGTAGAGTGGAACAAAAAAAAAAGGAAGATGCTATTATGGCCTCGTGCTAGGTATTGAAACATAAAAGAAGACAAGATGGAAATGAGATTAAATCAGCATGCAAATCAGAAACGAGAGTCGAGGGGGTTTTACTCCTCAAAGTTTGCTTCCAGCTCTTGGAGGACCTCCCGCGCCAACGCAAAACTCCCCGCAGCCAGGACGTGCAGTTCCGTATCTGCAGCTTCAATACTATGAATTTGACCAATAGCATCCTGAACGTCGCCACTTATCTGGACTTTTGTCGTCGGGCTGACTTCCTGCATGGTGAGACGGACGTCCCCAATCAGTAGTGTAGCATCGGGCGGGAACACAAAAAAGGCTTCGTCAAAAAAACCTTGCTGGCCCGTGCCGACAACTACAGCGCGAACGAGTTCGCCTGGGTTGCGATCCCGCACGCTAAAGAGAAGAATGCGCCGAGGAGGCGGACTGATTTCAGATGTCCTCTTTGAAAAGAAACGAGCCACCTCCGAAAGAGAATCGGTTGTATGTGCGCCATCAACAAGATATTCTATCGGCTTGTTTGTGCCTTGTTGATGAGATGAGACAACCTCGCATCGCCCTCGCAGAGATGCCTTGGAAAGTGCCTCGCAATAGCTGGGCGAGATTGTTGCCGGGTCTAGAATATCACTGGCGCCCGCCGTTTCCTTAAAACCTGTAAGACCGAGTGCTCTGATGTGATGTCGGGCAACTGCGGCTGCGAGGGCCATGTTGTACTTCTGGAATGAACCAGTGAGAGCCGCACGCGGTACACCCTCCCAATCTTGGACAGCCTGCGGCGAGACCTTGTAAAGAGTCAGAGACTGAGCCTTTTTCTCGACCGCCCGTGCTCGAAGCACAGCAAGAGCTGCATCGCTGCCCAATTTTGCACTTTCGTCAGCGCTATCAGGTGGATATCCCTGTAGTGTGAATGCGGCCACTCCTTCCTTGAAGATGCCAGACTTGTGCCAGGCGATCTCCTCCAAAGTCCGGCCCAGCATGGCGACATGGTCAATTCCAAGGCGAGTGACTGCTGTTGCGGTTACAGACGAAGCAGGCAGAATATTGGTCGCATCGTACTCGCCGCCAATGCCGCATTCGATCACGGCAGACCGCACGCCTTCTCTCAGAAAGATGTGCAGCGCGAGCAGCGTCAAGAAACGAAAGAAGAATGGCTTGGTGTGTGGTCCATACGGCTGAGGGTCTGCCGGGTCTGCATTCGCTGCCCCCTCGCTCAGTCGCTGCCATAGTTCAAACGTGTACTTTGTAAAGAGCTCGCGGTTGATCGGCTGCCCGTCGAGCCAGATGCGCTCTCGCACCGACACCACGTGCGGCGACTGGTAGGTGCCTACACGGCCGACTGCCGGCTCAGTCTCTGCTGCTTTCACCAGAATCGCAGTTGCAAAGGCACACACAGAGCCCTTGCCCTTGGTGCCTGCGACGTGAATGCACTTGAGCGGCGCCAGGTCCTTGGGCAGGTCAGTGTATCCAGCACGACCCATCCAGGCGACGACTTCTGGGATGGCAAGCGAGTTGTAGTCGAACGGCTTGCCACTCTTGTCGGGCGCAGGCGCCTCAAAGAGCGAGGTCACATCGCGATTGGTCGGCAGCAGAGACAGCAGATGCAGGGCACTCTCGTACGTGCGTGGCAATGCGTCAAAGTCGAGCACAGCCGCCGCGCCCGTCTTGGCCTCTAGACCCACAGAGAGTGTGGTCATCTTGCGTGATATAGAGGAAAGGAAGTATTCAGCCGGATGAGACTGAGAATGATGGTATTGACGGATCACTTGTGCAGAAGATAGGGCAAAAGGGCAAGGCGTGAGAGTGCGTGCCACTGGCCGGAATGAAGACCAAAAACGAGTGTGCTGGAGAAGACGGACGCGCATCAACATGAGAAAGTGAGGTTGCAAAATGGCTTGGACTTTGTTGTGATGCGATGTCGGAGTTTTGGCCCAAATGTAAACAGAAAAGAAGGAAAGAAGAAAAAGCACTTTAAAAAAGAGCTTTGCGGGGCGGCTAGACGGGAAGGCGCGATGCTGCGAACTAGGCGATGGCAACTCCAGAATGGATCCAAATACGTAGGCAAAGGGGAGATAGGAGGAATCAGGCGAACTTCAGAAGAAAGAAGAAGGAACAACGTGCTCTTCTTTCCTCATCTAGCAGGCTCAAGAGGAAAGAACAGCCGTCGACTCGTGAGATGTAGAAGGTGCGACGCAGTTGCTTTCGCAGGCCGGAAAGAGCGATCGGCTTCGCAATGTAGGCGGGCAATATCTCCAACTCAATGAAGAAGATGCGTTTACGTAGATGTCGGCATTTCAACAACGGCAGGAGCGAAGGTAGATGTCTCATCGCGAGATGAGACTGAGATTTAAATGTCACGTGTGACAGAGTAGTGTATGTAGTATAATAACAGTGCAAAATCACTATACGACGTCTTCAACAAAGCATTATGATCACGACGTCGATGATTCTTAGAAAACGTAAAAGTATCTTGCGCAAACTGTAAACTATATTCTCATAGGGTATTATCCACAAACACAGCCAACTCCAAAAGAACAGCCAAACCAAAAGACACCAAAGAACCTAAAAAATCAAAAGCAAACCAAACAATCAAATCAGTCAATCCCATCGCTCTGCATCTAGTTCAGGCGAGGACTCCGGCGGCGAGACAGACTCTGGGAGAATGCGCTCGGCGGAACATTCTCGCGCTCAGTTCCGGCGCCCATGGGCATGCCGATCATAGACGTGCCGCGGGTCCGGGCTTGCTTGGCGGGTGGCGGCGCACCGTGCTGGCGGATGGTACGTCGCGATGGGGGGTGAATGCCGCTAGTAGACATTGCCTTCTCGACGACAATCGTCTCTGGCGCCTCCGAAGCAGACATAAAGACAGGCGCCGTGTTGGGGTTGACTTCGCGCAGGCTGGCACCGAATACAGACGAGGCCAGCGAGGGGGGAGGCTGCGATGAGGCACGCGGGAAGGTGAACGACCGCGACGCAGACCCTTCCATCTTGGCATCCTCCTCCAGATCACTAAAGACGACGGGCACAGTTGAGTTGATACTCTCCAGGGCCACTCGCTTGGTCGGTGATGGCATGATATCGAGAAGCTCGTCACTATAGTCTTCGTCGTCTTCGTTCTTTACGGCGGCATCCATCTCATCATCTGCGCCGATGCCGTCGCTAGTGGAAGTCGGAGTCGGTGCCGGGTTAAGAGCCGCAAGCAAAACATGGCGCGGCGCAGTGCGTGGCAGGTCCAGCGCGTACTTGTACTGTGTCTTCTCGGGCGTCTCGCCAGTAGAGACGTATTCTTGAATGGATGTGCCAGTAATACCTGTGCGCAGGTCGCTGAGGGGCTCGCAGAGCGTCTCATCCACAGGCGCCCAGTTGTTGCGCAGCTCATTCGTGCCAGCTTCAATGTCCTCAACAAACGCCTCGGCGCGGCCAACAGTCTCCTGTGCATGGTTGGAGAGCTGAGCAAACGTAGCAGTGACGACGCCAGACATGTTGCCGACAGAAGCCGTGTGCTGACCAAGATGCTCGCTGTTGCGGGCCTCGGCGCGCGTGACCATCTCGTCGAGGTCCTGCATCTTGACATCAAAGTCCTTGATCTGCTCGTCCACAACCCGCACGGTCTCTGCATTGACAGACTTGGTTGTGTTCTGGATGGATGTGCTGTGCTCGTTGGCTGTGGTCCAGTCGTCTTGCATCTTCTGCTTGAGTGCGTCTCTGGATGTGGCCGCCTTCTGCACATAGCTGTCAGCAGCTGTGTTCCACACATCCATGCCCTTGCCGTAGGTGTCGAGGCCGCTTTCAAAGACAGTGTTGGACTCGGTTATCCGGCTGCGGATGCTGCTAGCCTTGGCGGCCCGTCTCTTTTCCTGGGCTTCAGACTGAGCTGTGATTAGGGTGCTGATTTGAGCAAGAAGCTGCTGGCGGTCCTCAGCGGCCTGCATCCGTTCTTCTTCAATGGCCTCCTCAATCTGTGCGGCAACACTTGCGTTTGACTCGACAACAGCATGGCTTGCCTCTTCGACTTGCTTGCGCAGCGAGTCAGACTCTTCCTTTTGTGCGTTCATGTGCGTGAGGAGATCCTCAAACACAGTTTTGCAGTCCTTGCCGAGGTCGCTGTACGAATTATGCAGCTGGCCATGGAATTCTGTCAGCTCGCTCAAAACATCGTCAGCGATGCGCTCCGCTGCTGAGGCGATAGTGCGGAGGCTCTCGCCAACACGTTCCTGAATGTGGTCACGGACTCCGCGGATCTCCTGCAGAACCTTGTCCATCTCTTCTTTGGAGGCACCGTGCTGGGACAGGAGACCTTGCTTCGACTCTTCAAACGATGCTAGGTTCTCGTCGAGGAGTGCCTGCGTCGAAGCCAAGCTCTGTTGGCCCTCTTCCACAAAGCTGTGCATGCGGCTCGATATGCTGGAGATGTGTTCTTGCTGCGACTCCTTGAGGTCGAGGATGCGTGTCTCGACGAGATTCGTGATATCAGACACCTTGGCTTGTGAACCGGTCCATGCATTGCGGTTGATGCTCTGGAGATCAGACTTGCGCCGGTTCTTGGCCCGAAGACCATCAATGTCGCCGACCGTGCGGCCCAGCGTGGAGATGAGTTCACTGCCAATGGTTGCGAGCTGCTGTTCGGTTGCCTGGTGTGCCTGGCGCACGTGTGTCTCGTCGGCAAGAGACTTTCGTGTTGCAGCCAGCACGAGCTCTGTCTGATCGAGCACCTCCTTGGTGTCGTCTAGCTCTAGCTTGGTACCCTCGTTGTCTTTCTTGAGGTCCATGAAGTTTCCGGTCAGCTCAAGCAGCTCCTGTAGCTTGTGGCGCAGGTTGCCTTCCATGGTCTCAATCTTAGCAGCTTGCTCCTCGGACAGGATGCGGCGCGATTCGCTTTGGACGGTGATTTCCTCGTATGTGTCGTTGGGCAAGTAGACGCCGTTGCGCTGGCGTGTGGCGATAAGATCGCTCTTGAGCTTTTCGATCTCGGCGGTGAACTCTCGCAACAAGGTCTTCTTGTTGATCAGCTGGTTGACCTGGGGTTTGTTGCGAATGTTTTTGGCGCGGAAAGCATAGTCGAGCGTCGAGATGGTTTCCTCGAGGTTGCTCTTGGCGGTCGAAATGGTGGCAATAATGCATGTTTTGGTGCGGCCACCAAGGGAGTCTTGCAACAGACGAGTCAATTTGGACTCGCGGTACGGGACGTGCGCTGTGCGGTCGACGAGGGCGTTGATGACACGGCCCAGCGTCAATAGACTCTTGTTGATCAGGCCAGCCTCGGCGGCGCGCTTGTTCTCGGCACCCGACCGCTGAATGTTCTCACTGCCAGCAAGATCGACAAGGTTGAGCTTGCCAGTGTTGAAGTAGTCCTCGCCGGTCTCGGTAATGTGCTTGGTCTGCACAGTGATGGTGAACACGGTATGACTGCGACTACTGAGGTCGTTGCACTTGGTGGCGGCAACCTGGCGACGCAAGCTGCCCTCCTGAAGCCGCTTGATACCGTCAGCCGCCGATGCAATGTGACGCTCCTCCATGCCCTGAACCACGGTAGTAGCGTGGCCCTTTTTGGAGTTGTCGTCGTAGATCTTGAGCTTGGAGCTGCTGCCTGAGTCGGCATCGGCAGACAACAGGTCGCGCAGGTCTTCGTTGTACAGCTCGATGAATGAGCACCGCACGATGCTGTCGTTCTCGTCGGCATTGAGTTTGTTGAAAAGCGCCTGGAGAACGCGAGGAATGATACCAGCGGCATCGGTCAAGAGCCCGAGGGTCTCGCTCATGTCACCAGACATTGTGTAAGTTTTGCCGGTGCCGGTCTGGCCGTATGCGAATATTGTGCAGTTGAATCCGGAAAGCATCTGACTTGTTAGCAAAAGGTACAGAAATAAAGGATGCAATACTGCCATACCTCGTCGAGTATTGGTTTGACGACGTCGTCAAAGATCATGCCCTGGTCGGCAGCGGGCGAAAAGACGCGGTCAAAGTTGTATGTCTTGTTGCTGAGCGCGTTGGGGCCCATCATGAGCTCGACAGTCTTGCCCTTGGCACCATCCGTGTTGACGACGACAGCGCTGTTCTCGCGCACCTCGCGATCGTTGCGGCCGCGACACCGCACGACGACGTTGATATTTGTTTCCTCCGCCAGCGAGACAATAACCGAGCCGGCGGGGTCTGCCGTCGACGCGCCCGAGGCTGCCTGTGCTTCAAAGTCGCGCTCCTTGCGCTTGATGCCGGTTGCCGAAGACATGAGAGACTCTGCAGGTGAAGCGGCACCGGCGCGTCCTACGCGCGAGGCTGCAGAGGTTGCCGACATGAGGGACGCGGCGGTCAGCTGGTGGCGTGTTGTGGAGGTGCGCTTTGTCGTTGCGGTGCCGGTCTGGCGCACACCAGGCCGTGCAATGCCACTGTTGCTCGATGTGCCGCTAGTTGAGCGAATGCTGGACATGACTGTCGATGCGTTTGTTCCCCTCCTCGAGGAGGGTTCTCTTGGGTTGGTCATCGTAGGATGTGGTGGGATGTGAGGGGGTGTGATGTCGGAAGAGAGTGTGGTGATGCTGCCGAGCAGCGTGGACACGCGAGTTCTTCACGCGATTGTATTGGATGTTTCGATTGCGAGTATATATTTGTGAAAGTAGAAACGTCGTATCGTGGTGTGTGATGTGTGGTGTCGTCGTGATGTCGTCGAGGTTGACGCGTTTGCTCGCGTTGTTTCACGTGTTGGTGATAATGCGTGCAGGGGATATATTATGGAATTTGCGAAGAGCAAGGGACGTAGTCACAAACTGCTGGGCGCGCTATTTTGGCTGTTTGGTAGAGCTCGGTGTGGAGGATGGTGGCCCTTGTCACTCGAGTCCCGGCACTGCGACGGCTTGTTGACATTTTGGTGGAAGAACTAGTCAACACGGCGGTGTGGATCTGTGGCGCTGTGTGGCACGCAGGCTTGTTGACCCGGCAACGGCCAGTGTGGATTATGTCAGCTAAAGTGGTTCTAACTGATTGGCCATATCTCGATAATGTGCCCCACATGTATATTGCCGTTTACAGCGGTCCCCTGGGGCTAGACTAGGCTAGTAGGGGTCGCTCCAGGTCCAGATGACGTCTCTTGGTCAGTCGCTATCGCTATCAGTATCACTATCACAGCCCCGCCTGAGCTGCGTTATCACTGTCACAAGGCAGAGCCCGGAGTGACTGAACTCGTCCACCACATCTCGCATTGTCTTGAAAGTGTGTTCAGAGCTATCCTTGACTTATTCCAACACTTCTCTGACTCTGAAATTACTTGCCGACCTGCCAACTACCATCAGTCCCTCGCCAAAGCTGCCTCCCTTCGTTCACCTCGATCCGTCCAGCCCATGGACCGTTGAGGGGGTCTCTTTGTTCTCAGACGCAGTGCATCTATTACAAGAAAACGCCTGGGTATCTAGGTCACCGTTGCTTCTCATATCCGTATCAACTTGGCTTATAATCCGCGATAAAGCCACGAGCCCATCATGTCTCTCTTCACAGCACAGCTCTACCCCGGACGGGCGCTTGGATTTCTCGGTAAGTTGACGTGGACAGACACCATACATCAGTGCAGCCTGCTGACAGTCAAGTTCTCGGCGCTTCGCTTCACGACATCTTGACCCGGCTCAAGGCTGAGCCCCAGCGCTTCCCCAAGCTCGACCTCACATACTCGCCCTCGGACCCCATCCTCGACCCCGTCATCCTCACTCTGCCAGCTAACGGGCTGCGGCTGCGCTTCGATGGCCCTGAGCAGCGCCTGCGCCTGGTTGAGGTCCTCGACTTTACCAAGAACCACATCTTCTTCAGAGAGCAGAATAAAGACCGCGATCTCGTCAAGCCGGCCGGGGCCAACGGCGAGACCGCGTCGACGTCGTCCGGCCAGTCGGGAGGACCGACATTTCGACACATCTACTCTCGCTTCCTCGGACCGACCTATGACGGCGAGTTCATTCCGCCAACAGGCGACACGCCCGGTACTAACGGTGCTGGTACCTATGTCCTGAGCTACCCGGGCGTCGCATTCACATTCCCCATGGCCCCCTCGGCCTACTCGCCAGACAAGGACGTCGTGTCGCTGCTGTCATCACCCAGCAACCTGTCGGCCATATCGATGGCAGTGTTCAGCGGCGACTCGTGGGCACAGGCGCGCGACCAGCTGTGGACCGAGGTGCTGCCGGCCATCAAGTCATTTGCGCCCGTGGCCAAGGGCAAGGACGTGTCGCCCGACGAGGTGTCGCTTATCAAGATCCACGGCGGCGGCAAGCTGCAACTGTTCCGCCGTTGGGCAGGCATTACATCATCCGCAGGAGGGGCTACCAACGGCAACAGTGGCACGAATGGAGAGTCAGTATCTCCCACTGGAGGCCCGGGCACATCTTTATCATCGGCATCGTCCTGCTGGATCACGCTGGGCGAAACTACACCCCAGGACCTTGTGACAGAGCTCGGCCCACCCGACGCCATCTACCGCAAGAGTGATCAGCGCATGTACGTCCACAAGATCCGCACGGCCAGCAGCAGCCGCACACGGCCCAACGGCTTCGACTACCGGCACCACAACGGCTACCGCCGCGGCGACGACGCTTTGACGGATACGGATCAGTCATCAGTGCCGACGGCCTCGGACGACGACGACGATGAAGAAGCGATCGAGGACGAGTTCATCACAGGCAACGTGTCGGGCGAGTGCTTCTTCAACTACTTTTACCTCGGCTTTGACGTGCTCGTGTCGACGCCGACGGCGCCGTCTCGGACACCGCCGTCGCAGAGTGCAGACGCAACGGGGAGTGCCAGCCAGGTGCCCACATCTGCTCTTCGAAGCGAAGCTCCAGACCGGCTTGTTGCTAGCAAGGTCGTGCTACACGGCAATGTCCCCGGGTCGTATCCCTTCAACCGGCACCGCCGTTGCCGCTGGTCGATCGCCTATGTCGAGGACAAGGCCAGCGAGGACAACACCGAGAAGGTCATCGTCAACTCGGAGACGCCCTTCTCGCAGATCGAGCAGCACCTCCACAACGAGTGGAAGTCCATCTACTCGTCCGACGAAGAGGCACGGCAGCGGCAGCGCGGCATGGTGCTCAACCGCGGCTGGGGCGACAGTCCGGGCAGCAGTATCGAGCTTCTCGGAGGCTGGGAAGAGGGCCAGCGGATTATTGGCGGTGCCGACCAGGGCGCTGGAGGTGCTCGTGGTGTCAAGGGAGCTGAGGAGTCGACGACTACCCTATATGGATTCCCCGGGCTTGTCTTTGAGGTCCTCCGGAACGGCTTCGTCAGTGCCGTGACTGTTTTCTAATTGTTGAGTTGGCGTGGGTGTGTATTTCTTTTTCATGTTATGGCGTTCCTCGGTCTCATTATTTCTGCCTGCCATTCTATCTCATTCTCATCTTATCATATCATTCTCACATTTTGTTCATATCATGCCGTCGATATCATCACCAATCTCACGGTCGACGTTGCTTTGCTTCATTTTCTACTCAGTTATTTAAACATTTTAGCAGTCATCCATATCCACACAGAATTTACTCGATTTTCAAGAAAAAAAACTGTGATTTATTTCTTTGACCATATATAATCATATGCTTTCATTAATGTCGTACTGATGTGTTGTCTGCCATTAAAAGTAGTGTGAATAGATATTTTGGCGGCTGAAGTAACTTTAACTTACTGCCCTTCAATTTATAAGGTTCTGGTGACAAGTAGAGTAGGAGTACAGTGCTTACACCAGCTCGGCAGTGGCCTAGCCGGTCGTTCTTTCCCCGCCTGGAATTTGGATCGTCGAGAGTTCCTGCCGTGCCTTGTTCTGCTCCTTCAGTGTCCACCCGCCCCTTCTTTCTACCTTTATGCACTGTAAAAAGTACTGGACCCACCAATCATGCGCTGCGCCTCTGCACCATCTTGCCCGTATCGTCCAATATTGGCAGCCGTCTTTGACGTGACAGACAGGAAAGGACGAACCGCATCTGTGCGTGGCAGTCACTCCCGGTCGCAGTTTCCCTGATTTTGACCATTGCTTGCCGTTCACGTGCAATCATTGCTGCTTGGGCTGCATCTGCCGTTTTCTTCTGTTTCTGCCATTTTCAGTCTTCACTTCTGCCTCACCTCTATTATCCAAACATCTCCATTTCTTTGTCCCTTGCGGCTGCGGTGTAATTACGAAGTACCAAGTCCCTTAATCGTCATCGCATTTCGCTGCGATCCCAACACTTTCTGTGGTGCACTTTTCTCCACGTCGCATCGTCCTTCTACTGTCGTCCGTTTACAACATTTCGCGACCCTTTGACCCTTACAATCCTCAACCTAATCTACGTCACACACATCTCGCCATACCTCCAACCTTAACCTCTGTCTCGCTGCACCGCGTCGGCCTGCAGTCGGCATTCCTGACGATCACGCCCAAGCTCTCCCGTGCTCCACTTGCGACAATGCTCGCCAGCTCCCGTTCTTGCTAGCCAGAGCCACACTTCTCGTTCTCCTCGTTCTTCTTGTACCTGATTTGGACATGGACCGACTCGCTTCCGACTTCTGATTCTCGAAACTACCTCCCTATACTCACGACACCGACACCCGCACACCAACGCCGACCCTTCGACCCCTGATCGCAAGAACACCCAACATCCATGGCCGAACCCCACGAGGCTGTGAGCTCGTTACAGCCACCCAGGGCACGACGTGCTGCTTCGGGTGTCGGCAGCAGCAGCTCAGCCTCGGCGGACAGATCCAGACACAGCATGAGCTCGGCAGGCGGCAGCTCCATGGCCTCAGGCACCACGCACGTCGAAGCAAACGGCCCTGGGTCCGACAGCAACAGCAACCTCTCCTTTCTCGAGCTCACCAACACAGCCTCCTCTTATACGAACTCGCGACTGTCGTCAACAAGCCCAACTCCTATTGCACGACGAGACCCCGACCAGTCCCGGACTGCTCGTCCCGGCCACCGAAGCTCGCATCGGCACAACAGGTCTAGCGGTGCCTTTCTGCTAAACGATGCGCTGGGCAGTGCCCGTCCCAGCCAGGACGCAGCCCATAGCAAGCCCGCCCAGCAAACTACGCGCTCCAGTGCACGAGAGCAGCACCGCACCGAAGGCAGCAGTCGTCGCGCAGGTGCCACACTAGCTCCCTCTATTACTCCAGAGAAGCGCTCTCGAGGATCGTCTGCCGAGCCGGCACCGGAAGCTCAACGTCTACGAAATGCGTCTGGCTCGTCAGGCGGCGCAGTGTCGCCTGCATCGGCAGAATCCGCGATACCACCAGCTAGCACTACAACCACTGCTGCTTCTGCTGCTGCTACTGTACTTCCTTCACCACCATCATCGGCTGGGTCCGATTCTGCGGCTGCGTCCAGCCAAGCCATGGACATCGACTCCGCACAGATTGTCAATATGGCTCTCAACCTGAGCGAGTCGCGCCGTCTTGCCTCGCGCCGCAACGTCTCTCAGCAGCTGCCGCCTCGCCTCGCGCCCCTTCCAGACAGCGCTGTCGGTGGTAGTCTTCTCCGGCAGCTACAGCAACAACGAAGAATCTCGCGCACGATATCGCCTCGGCCCGACAGAGGCGGTCGTACCGTTTCTGGTCAGGTTCCAGTCGCAGGTCCCGGCCCGCGCACCAGCTCGAGTGGTGGTCTGCAGCCTCCCTTTGACCCTATGGGCGACGGAAGCTCGGGCTCGTACCGCTATCACTTTTCGCAGTCGACGCTCGCACGCGCCCAAAAGGCCAAGGACTACCTCGAGCTGCTGGCACAGCAGAGACGTCTCCTAGAGTTTATTCCACCCCTGACGCCAGAATCTAGCACCCAGGTGCGGTCCACCAGCCTCACATCTCCTCCGACCACATCGAGCAACTCGTCGTATCCCTTCCTCGAAACAGGGTCCGGCAGTGGCGACCTCGTTGGCAAGTCAGCCCGCCTTGGCCGCCCATACAACCCCTTGCAATACATCCGGAACCGCAAGGTCAGAGTGCGCGAGCGCAAGATCATTGATGGCGAGGCGCTTGGCTTTGGCGACGTCTCAAAAGCCTCCGACTGGGTGGACGAAGTCGCCAGATGGGCTGCCACGGGAAAAAGCCGCATCCCTGGTGGGCCAACACTCCCCAGCTTCGCTACTGCCGATGCTCTAACTGCAGCACTCCAGAGCTCTCCTCCGCCAGGATCGCGGTCAGCAGGCCAGGGCGTCATGACCAAGCCGAAGCGGCCACGCCTCGACTGGGCCATCGACCCTGCCGACATGCTCGCCGACGTATACTGGCTTGAGCAAGGGGACAACAAGATGCTAGTTGAAGACCATCACTGGCGCCGTGTCTTCCCTCAAGACCCCAACCTCTATCGGCCTGTGTCTCAGAGAGTCGGCGACGGTTTGGCGCTGGATAGAACTAGTGACCCGTCAGTCTACCCCCCGACGAGCTTCCTGGATCCCGCAACAGGCCATACACTGCGCACTTCAGACCAAGCAATTGCCGACAGCGGCCAAGGCTCCACGAGAAGACGCGGAGCACGACAGAAGCTGAACGAGCTGCGGACGTTTCACCACCGCCACAGCAGCTCGTTCCAGAGCCATGACAACCCCAGGCTACGGCGCGACTCGCTCACCGGAACATCAGACTCTGACAGTGACCGGGGTCTGTTTGGCCGCAGAGCCAGAGACCGATTCAGCACGCAAAGCAATACTGGCACTCCCAATGTGGCCCTGCTGCGCAAAGCTGCCGCTGAGAGCCGCGAAAGGGATGGCAACTCCAGCGGTTCACCTGCCCTGTCGGCCGACCACAAGAATCAAAAGGCCCAAGTTTCCGTCGGGTCGTCTCCCGCCAATCAAGCCACGCCTGCAAAGGGCGAAGTGCCCTCAAGACACCCGACTACGCCCTTTACAACTGGCGCTGTAGACACTTCTGTGCGGTCCAGCCGGGCAAGTCTTGAAATACCCGGTATCAGCAAACGCCGGTCGCTGGACTACGACTCGTCGCTGCCGACATCGCCTGAACTGCGGCCGCTCTCCAACGAGGGTGTGGGACTGATCCCTGTGCTTGGTGGTGATCTGTCGCCGCCGCCCAGTCGTGCAGCGTCACCGCCTCCGAGCCGATTCAGCAAAGTCAAGCACATGTTCCGCGACCATAGTCACGAGCGCGGACGGGAGCGCACAAATAGTTCAGGCTTTGACCGCGGCTCGCAGGAGCGTGACGATCTGGCGAATGCCACATACAACCACAACCAGTCGCAGTCTCTTGCACAGCACGAAGTCGCTGAATCCCAGTCAGCACCCATCACCGCGAGTGGCTCCGTGGCAGGTGATATCAACAAGATCCCAGAGAGCAAGGAACCCCAGAGCCCCATGCGCAAGGCTCTGTCTCGCTCCAATACGGCCACATTTGACAGCCACAAGACACACGGCAGCATTACTAGCATTGTCAGTCTACGGCACTCCGGACACGTTCCCGGCTTTGGCAGCGGCAGTCAGAGCCAGAGTCAAATTCAAAATCAGAATCAGCACCGGTCTGAAGAAAGCGGCGTCTCCACGGCGTCGGCTTCCTCTACTCTACGTGGCCTGTTCAAGGGTGGCCCACGCATTGATACCATGCTCCGGAGTGGTGTGTCCAAGGTTAGCGATATCTTGTGGCGCCGTGACGGCAGCGATGCCCCCTACGATGGTGCTGCGGGCGATGTTGCTTCATCGTCGTCTGATGACGATTCAGATACAGAGCTCACGTTTAGAGGACGTTTGAGAAAGACGCCCCGGCACTCGCGGTCCCCGTCGATGAATGCCGACTGGTCTGAAAAGTCGACACCATTCATGACCAAGCCCGGCGACAGACACTACCTGGATGTGATGCCGACATTTGGCAGCCGAGACCACCGCGGCGGGCACCATGTGACACCATCGCCCGACCCCGTATCTCGGCCACCCAGTCGGCGGTCTACCCGCTTTGACCGTCTCAAGCCGCCGCGGATCGACGTCCAGGATGCCACTTCGCCAAGCAGCAACTTTACCAACGTCAGACCACAGTTCCCGAGGAAGGAAACCAGTGATTCTGTGATGCCTACTGGACAGAGCGGGCTGCGGGCTGCACAAGACTCGGAAATCCCCGAGAGCGATGTCCTTGCTTCGGTGGAAGAACCCGCTGACGCATCTTCCAAGGACCAGAACCAGCAGCTCATGGTTCCGGCAGGCGGCAAAAACGGCTTTGCCAATGCCGACCGTCCCCGCTGGTCCATCTCGCAGCCGACGTACCGCAACCAAGGCGGCTCGCTATCGCGCCGCGAGCTGGCCCGGTTCCGCGCCTCCATGTACAGCTCGGCCGTGCTCGCCCGCGAGCTTTCGCGGCGCGCCAACCAACCGCACATTATGGGCGGTGCCGATGCTGAAACTACAGACATTATGGAATTGTGCGTCCGGCGCAAGGTTGTGGCGAGACGCGACGGCGTGCTGCTGACATGGCCAGACATTGCCGCGTACAGCACCAACCCCGCCGAGCTGGTGCAGCGGCCGATCAAGCACGTCGAGCTGTACCCGCTGGCTGCGCAGGTGCTCGTCAGCGCCATCCAGCGGTCGGGCCAGTCGTGGCAGATGTCGGCCGAGCGGTTCCAGAACACGACGGTGCCGGCGCTGCGCAAGCGCGTGGAGGGGCTGCGCGAGCACTTGGAAGTTGAGCTGTCGGGGCTTGCGCGCACGGCGGCAGAAGAGGCGGACACCTTGATCCACAACCTGGAGGCGGTGCAGCGGCAGGACGTGATTGCGGTGGAGAGCATGATCGAGAACATGCTGCGGCGGCGTAAGCGGCGGCTGCGGTGGGTGCGGCGCGGCGGGTGGCTGGCGGTGGAGTGGACGCTTGTCGGCCTGATGTGGGCGATGTGGTTCGTCGTGGTCATCTTCCAGGTAATTACTAGGGCCTACCGAGGCGTGACAGCCAGTGTGCGGTGGCTGCTGTGGCTGTAATTACTGCTGCGGTGTGTGTTTTATTTTTCTGTCTTGTTGTTCTGTTGTTTGTTAAGTTTGTTTCTGGCATGGCACAAGGCGTTTGTCTAGCATCTCCGTCTTCACGACGTTTCTCTCATTCTCTCATTTATTTTGTCTATCCTTGTCATTTTGTTTATCATTTTGTCCATTATTCGCATCATGTTGGTTCTAATACGATACCCAAGACCACTCAGTTTGTTGCATTTTATTTTATATTTTATAATTTCAACCAAAAGCAAATCACATCATCAAAAAAGTTATAAAATAATTGAATATTAAAGCAAATACGCGCTCGCCAGTCGAGGATCAAGATATCAAGTATATGAAACGACACGAGCAGTGAAAGAGTAAAAAAGTAAATAAAATACAAAGGAAATTAACACCAGAATCAAACAACCTATCGTACACCTTTTGCCACTATCGCTAAACCATTGCTACCAGCCTACTCAATTCTCTTCTTGCCCTCCTCGGCACTGAGGTAGCGTGCCGTGCTGAGGCCGCGCTCGTGCCGCGCCACAAAGGTGCCCAGCAGCTTGTCCTTGCGCGCCTTGGCCATGGCCTCGTGGTAGTCCTCAATCGACGCCGGCCGCGGCACCAGCTTGGGCCAGTTGACGTACAGCTCACCGCTGCGCAGGATAAAGTGCAGACTGTAGGCGGCGACGACGAACCACGCGAGCAGGAAGATGCGCAGCGGCAGCACGGCGGCGTCGGGCAGGCGGCGCGTGAAGAGGCCGGTGAGCAGCAGGAACAGCGAAAAGGCCAGCACGTAGGGCACGGCCTGGATCAGCACGGGCCGCCGGTCGGCAAACACATAGTAGGCGCCCGACGTCATGGACATGGACGACGACGACGACGGCGAGTAGGCACCAAGGAACAGGTCAAAGGCGTCCTGGCGCGGGCCGTCCATAAAGTTGTTGAGGCAGTAGCGCGTGACGGCGATCTGGCCGTCACGCAGGGCACCGACCTTGGTGCGCTTGCCCAGACGCGTCATGTCAGTCTTCATGGCGCCGGTACCGGCATAGCCGAGGGCGACACGGTCAGCATTGTCGGCCCACAGGTTGCGGAACAGCTCCTCGAAGACGGGGTCCTGGTCGAGCAGGGTGCCGCCGCGCGACATGAGGCCAAGGTCGGAGAACATGCGCTCGAGCGTCCAGCGCGCCAGCATGCTCTGCACGACGTTGGTGCGGTCCAGGCAGTCCATGCAGTTTGTGCGCACGACCGACGACTGCAGGTTGCGCGACTCGAGACGATCGCTCGCGGACGCCGACGTGACAGCGCTAAAGTACTGCTGGGCGATCAGGGCGTCGTGCATCTGGTCGAGTAGTAGCTTGGCGCGGTCCAGGCGCATGCCCTTGGTCTCGCTGTGGAAGTCAAAGTAGATGTAGTGCACGCGCTCCATGCCCGACTTGGACGACGACGCGGCGTGCTTGCTCGTCTTGACCATGTTCTCGTAGGCCTCCTTGACCTGACGCTCGCGGCCCTTTTGGTTGACGAGGTTGACGAGGTAGTTGTCGCCGTAGATGCGGACCTGCTCGGTAAAGTGGGCTGTGGCGGCGGGCAGTGCAGCCTCGAGGCCGCGGTTGTCGCCGCGCACGACCAGACGCGGCGTGTACTTGAGGTTGTTGATCTCGCTCCAGAACACGGGCACGCTGCCACGGGTCTGGACGTAGGACAGGATCTGGGTGTCCTCCTGGGGCTGGGTCTTGAGTGTCGAGGCAGCCGAGGCGCCTGTGCCGGCCGAGAAGCTGCCCATGTTGCTGCGGCCGGTGTCGTTGAGCACGACAATCTGCTCGGTCTCGTTGTAGTTGGCGACGTGGCCCTCCTCGTCAATGCCGCGCGAGAAGAAACGGGTGCCAGCGCGGAAGCGGGCGCGACGGGTGATGAGTGCCAGGGTCAGGGCACGGCCGCGGAAGGTGGTCGGGTGAATTTCAAGCATGCCGTAGATGACGGGCAGGATGTAGGGGTCGATGCCGGGCTGGGCACCTGGCAGGCCGCGGGCACCGCGATGGCGGAAGTCGATAAAGTCGGACTGCACGAAGCGGTTCCAGAAGAAGCGGTCATCGGCACGCATCCAGAGGGGCGCCAGGGCGGAACCAGATGCAGCGGCCTGGTCCTGCTGGGCAGCCTGGCGCTGGAAGCTGTTGGTGAGGTCGAGGGTGTAGGAGAAGTACATGGGGCCGGCCTTGAGGAAGCTGCGCAGCAGCGACAGGAAGCGGTCCTCGTCGGGATCGCGCAGGCCACGCTCGTGCACGCTCAGGAACTCGACCTCGAGGATGCGGTGGACCATGTGGCCCTTGAGGCGGCCAACATGCTCATCCTTGGTGATGACAACAACGTACTTGTCGAGGCGCAGCTGGATGACACCGAGGATACCGCGGACGCTCGTGGTGCGGGTAACGCGCTTGCCGGACAGCAGAGCCGCATCGCTCAGACGGACCTCACCGGTCGGCCGGTCGATAGTCAGGGCCGGGGCATCGGGGGTCGACGGCGACTTGAAGATGTAGCAGTCGGGAGCGACCTGGACGTTGATGTCGCGGAAGGGGAGGGTCATGGTGGCGGTAGGGGGGATGTCGATGACACCGGAGCTATCAGCGATGGAGGCGGTTGACTGTAGATGATTATATGATCGTTAATGATTGTTGCAGATGACTGTAGAATCGTGCAAGATCGGTAGACAGCCGGTGTAGAGTGAGGTGAGGTGGTATCAGCTCGTGATGAAGTTGGGTGGGATGAAAGTCGAGGTGGTGGTGGCCCAGATTGGAGGCTAAGATTACAGAGAGAGATTACACAGCAACCGCTGAACACGTAGCGCATTCGAGCTCTCCAAAAGCGAGTACGGAGAGCAACCGTTGTCGTCACCAGGGTGAATGTGGGGGTATGATTGGCTGGGTGGAGGAGGTGTGACCCCACATGGAAGCTCTGGGCCTCTGTGGTTCCAAGCTGTGTGGGCTTGTGGTGAGGTCACGTGCCGTACAAAGGGGCAGCTGATGAGAGCGGCGTTAAGATAAGGAGAGTTGTTACAGAAGACCTTGGAGCGCAATGAATTGCGTATGTCCCCTAAATCCCCTAAATATCCCAAATTAGCCCCCAGAACTTTTGCTAGCCCGCTGTGGCGACATGTCCATCAGACGCTAGACTAGGCAGGCGCCGCCGTGTTGGGGCGCTGCTGCCGCATTCGTCGTCAGAGGCATGGACTGATAAAGTGGTAAACAAGGCAGGCGCTCGCTCGCTCTTTCCGCCCAGCCTCAGACACGCAGGCTCCATATTACACATCCTGTCTCTCGCAGCACTGTACTCAGTACTGAAGACGCACCTGCCCTCTTTGCATAACTCCGTACTCTGCCTTGCTGCCCGCCATCGCCAACAACGCTGCTTACTACTCCATTCTGCCAAGGTCAACGTCTCAACGGCTTCACACGTCACTGTTATTGTCCATATCGCTGCTGGTCAATACAAACTCTCGACTACCATCCGTCTCTCCTGTCCCCTCGATCCACCGATCATCCACTCGCACACGCACTCCTCGAAGCGCAATCGGCATCGTCACTTTGCCGGCATCGTCAACCTCGTCGCCGTCAGCCTAATCTGAACGACAACGACGACATATCGCTGTTGATTGGGACACATTCATATTGTTCCCTTTCTTTGACATCCATCTCGACTCGACCCGCTATTAGGTCACACTCCATTCCAGACCAGCCTCGTCTTGTCCAACGACCCCTCCGATCTTGCGTATCGGCTTTATCTTCGGCTTCATCTTTGCCTTTTCACATCTTCACATCCACCTCATACAATGGCTGCTCGTGGTCCCCCTGGCGCTCGCGGTCTGAGCAACCGCTTTGCCCAGTTCAAGCTGGTCCTCCTCGGCGAGTCTGCCGTCGGCAAGGTATGCTTTCTCGCTTTCTCCTCTCCTCCTCTCCTTCTCTACGTCCACTAACACCAGCAGAGCTCCATCGTCCTGCGCTTTGTCAAGGACCAGTTCGACTCGTATCGCGAGTCCACCATCGGTGCCGCCTTCCTGACGCAGACCATCTCGCTCGACGAGGCCACAACCGTCAAGTTTGAGATCTGGGACACCGCCGGCCAGGAGCGCTACAAGTCCCTGGCCCCCATGTACTACCGCAACGCCAACTGCGCCGTCGTCGTTTATGACATTACCCAGGCTGTACGTTCATAGTCTCGTTTCTGACTTCAATACCCAAGCTAACAAACAGTCCTCGCTCGACAAGGCAAAGGCCTGGGTCAAGGAGCTGCAGCGCCAGGCCAACGAAAACATCATCATTGCCCTCGCCGGCAACAAGCTCGATCTCGTCACCGAGCAGCCCGACAAGCGCGCCATCCCGACGGCCGATGCCGAGGCCTACGCCAAGGAGGCCGGCCTGCTGTTCTTTGAGACGTCTGCCAAGACTGCCGAGAACGTCAAGGAGCTGTTTACGGCGATAGCAAAGAAGCTGCCAACGGACCAGAGCAGCGGCGGCCCCGGCGGTCGCGGCGGTGCCCGGCCCGGACAGCGGCCAGGCGTCAGTCTGGCACCGGAGAGCATGACTACGCAGTCGGCCGGGCCATGCGGCTGTTAAGGGAGCAGTCGAGCAGCAGAGCTGGCCATGGGGTATATGACTGCTTGGGGGGTTAGTTAAGACTGGCAAGCTACGACTGCTAGGCTTTGACTGCTCAGCTGCGTTTGCTTGCTAGTTTGTTAGCTACCCTCTACTCGCTAGTGGTTGTTCCTTTCCACAGCCCAGCTTTGCTAATATGTCGAACCCGCGGTGCCGTCTTAATATCATACGGTGACGGAGACGCAGACGACGGCAGCCCGGGCCGACGAGGACAAGACTATAGAATGGCCATCCCGCGGGAGTACTCTTGTCGTTGTCTTTGTATTTTCTTATGTTTCTTATCCTTTTATTCCTCTTATTTATTCGTTTATTCTTTCTGTTTGTTTGCTTGCTTGCTCGTTTGCTTTCGATTCGCTGCATTGCTTCTTGTTGTATTGCCATGCATGCAGTTAGTTATATGAATACTAAATATCATACTTTGTCTCTGCTGCTGTCTTTGGTGCTGTCACAGTGAGTGCCTTGGTAGACATCGTCGTCATCCTTATATTAGTCAGCATCGTGATGGCCATGATATCATTCTCTGCTATGAGCTCTGATCAAGCGTCTGCTCATAATTGCTCCGATGGTATGCTTGGCCTCTGGCTCTCTATCCGGACACAGCTGGAAGCATGCAACTTACTCAGCTTGATTCACATGTCTCACTGTCCGTCTTGCACAGCAATATTGATGATTATGTAATCAAAATAAAAGGATATGATCACTCGGCTTCATCTCACTTACATCGAGCAAACGCATTCAATATTTTAGATTACCAAACTAAAATACCCTTTACATAACAATAAATGACCATTCTTATTGCAAAAATAAACATCTGCACATATGTTGGCTGTTGGCGTTGGCGTCACCATAGCTTAGCTCAATTAACCAATTAAAAAGCGAATAAATTTAATTCTCCATATTGCCGAGCAGCTCCAACCTTTTATCCCTCAACCCGTCACATTTTCGAGCAGCAAGAAAATAATAAAATAAATAGTAAATTAAAATGGAAAAAGCACCACCAAAAAAGACCACAGTGCTCTAGTCTCCTCTCCACCAACGAGTCTGCCTCTCGGACGACACACAAACTTTCTTCCCTGATTCTCACGACTTTGACCACGCGAGCCCCAACTGCAATTGCATCGCACACCACCACTCGTTTGCGCTTGTTCTCTGCCATTGCATCATTGGCGCTGTCGTCGTTGCGATTGACCGTCTTTTGATTTGGTATTCGGTGCTCCTCGTTCCGGCCGTTCCCTTCTTCCGCCGACCCGACGACGACCTCGATCTTTGATTGACTGATCTGTCGACAAACCGGCCCGACCTACGTCACACATCGCCACTCACTCTCACACGCACAATGCTTCGCACGTCTCTGCAGTCGGCACGAGCTGTCGGCGGCCGGCCTCTGGCTTCCGCCTCCGCGCTCTCGGGCCGCCAATGGCGCAACCTCGGTGCTGCCCAGGTAGGTCACGGCATTGACGGCATCATTTGCTCATCCTGATCTACTCTTACTGATACTGCCAGCGCTTCTACGCCGACATCAAGCCCCCCGTCCTGCCGGCCTCGACCACCAACACCGCCGCTACCACCCCCCCTCCCTCGCCCTCCAAAGTGGCCGCCGCGACAATCCCCGCCAGCAAAGTCCCCTTGACACCCCCCTCGCCGCCGCCCGTTGCTCCCCCGACGCCCCGGCGAAAGGGCGGCTTCTTCCGCAAGCTCCGCAACTACGTCCTGACCCTCTCCATCCTCGGTGCCCTCGCCTTTGGTGGCGGTGTCTGGTACTCGCGCATCAACGACAACTTCCACGACTTCTTTACCGAATACGTCCCCTACGGCGAGCAGGCCGTGCTCTACCTCGAGGAGCTCGAGTTCCGCAAGCGCTTCCCCAACATTGCCAACCGCAACACCTTCAAGAACCGCGACACCGGCACTGACGTCCGCGTCCAGCCCCAGAGCGGTGCCTCGTGGCGCGTCGCCGACCCCGAGACCACGCGCCAGAAGAAGGCCGGCTCGACTGCTCCCGCTGCTGCCGCCAAGCCTGCTGCCGCTGAGCCCGCCAAGGCCGTCGCTGCTGCTCCTGTCGCTGCCGCCCCTGTTGCTGCTGCCCCTGTCGCTGCCCCGGCACCCGCCGTTGCTGCTACTCCCTTCCGCGCACCCGAGGTCGACGAGCCTTCGCGCTGGCCCCCGGCCTCGCCCATTGACCCTCTTGGCGTCAATGATGCTGCCGAGCCCGTCGTCCAGGACGTTGTGAAGCTGCTCAACGACATCATTACTGTCATCAACGCCGACAAGGCTGCCGACAAGTTCGGTGCCACCATTGGCAAGGCCAAGGAGCAGGTCAACAAGGTCGGCCGCAAGGTGCGGGACATTCGCGCTGCTGCCGAGACCAGCGCTGCCTCCCAGGTGGCTGCACGCACCGAGGCCTTTGACCAGGCTGCGCGCGACCTGCTGGCGCGCGTCGAGTCGGCCATGGCGTCGCAGGAGGCGCAGTGGCGCGTCGAGTTTGACGAGGAGATGCAGCGCGTGCGTGCCAACTACGACGCGCGCGTGCAGCTGGCAACGGAGCGCGAGCGCGAGCTGAGCCAGAGCAAGCTGCAGAACCAGCTGCTGGAGCAGGCCGTGCAGATGACGCAGGAGTTTGCCGACGGCCTGAACGCGCGCGTCGAGGCCGAGCGCCAGGGCCGCCTGGGCAAGCTGGAGCAGCTGTCGTCGTCGGTCAGCGAGCTGGAGCGCCTGACGGCTGGCTGGACCGACGTGGTCGATGCCAGCCAGCGCGCGCAGCAGCTGCACGTTGCCATTGACGCCGTCAAGGCGCGCCTCGCCGCCGACGACGCCAACCCGTCGGCCATCCTGCGCCCCTTTGTGCGCGAGCTCGTCGCCGTCAAGGAGATTGCCTCGACGGACCCCGTCGTCGACGCCGCCATTGCGTCGATCCCGCCCGCCGCCTACCAGCGCGGCATTGCCTCGACGGCCGAGCTGATTGAGCGCTTCCGCCGCGTGTCGTCCGAGGTGCGCAAGGCGTCGCTGCTGCCCGAGGACGCGGGCGTTGCCAGCCACGCGTCGAGCTACGTGCTGTCCAAGGTGCTGTTCAAGAAGGCCGAGGCCGGCAGCAAGCCCGCAGACGACGGCGAGGTCGAGTCGATCCTGGTGCGCACGCAGTCGTTCCTGGAGGAGGGCAACCTGGACGACGCGGCGCGCGAGATGAACGGCCTCAAGGGCTGGGCCAAGACGCTGAGCCGCGACTGGCTGGGCGAGGTGCGCAAGGTGCTGGAGGTGCAGCAGGCGCTGGATGTCATCACGGCCGAGGCCCGGTTACGGAGTCTGCAGCTGGAGAAGGCGCGGTAATTTGGCTCCAAGTGCGGACAGATGACGGCTCATGACTACGAATACACGTACTCGTGTGCTGCCATGTGATATTACCATGTTTTCTTATGTCTTTCTATTTTCTTTGTCTTTATATCTCTGTAATTATTCTGCTATTCTTCATCTGTTTCGTTTGTCTTATTGCATCTAAATCCTTGTTCTTTTCGTTAGAGAAGGGTGAATAAAAGGACGACTGATTTCTTTGTTTTGTCTGCTTGCTTTTTCTTTGCTCTGCTCTTCTTGTTATAGACAGGTAGATAGGATGGCCGGTATAAAATGTAAGATATTCAATTAAATTGTGTAAATAAGAGACTACTGCAGGCCTTGTTTGATATCGGCCGTGCTGACCGTCAGGCCGTGCACCAGCTTGAGATGCCGCACGACGTTTGTGCGCCGCGCAAAGCCATTGATGGCCCGCTCGCAGCCGGCCCGCGGGCAGTAGAAGACCACAGACACCTTCTTCTTGGTTGTGCCGCGCCCAACTGATCTCTGTCGTGACTGTCGCGACTGCACCGAGAGCCGCGAAGGCGTCGATGTCATCCGTGGCCGTGGTGTAAGCGTGAGACGCGGTATTCCCGGATCAGCTTTGACATCAGCCGGTTTCAGGGCTTCGTCCTCCTCTTCCTCCTTCTCTTCTTCTTCGTCTTCCTCATATTCCTCTTCCTCCTCATCCTCCTCGGCCATGATGGCATCCCGGCGTGCAAGACGATGCCGCCTCTGCTTCCATGCCCGCTGGACTTGGTCCTCGGCACTGTTCTTTCCAAGATTCGGTTTTGTTGTCGACAGAGGAAGCGGCTGGCCTGGCTTGTAGACGGCAGCACGATACGGGACATCACCCCGTTTCCGCACAGGCATCTCCATCGTGTTGAGTGCCATGCCCTGGCCAAAGAGGTCGGCGCACCGCTGGGCTGTGCGTGCAATCACCTCGTCGTCGAAGCCGCCGCTCAATGCTGCCGCGCCGATGACGTCGCTCCAGTCGCGCAGTGCCCAGCGCAGCATGACGGTGTTGTCGGGCACGTTGGCCTCCATCTTGGCCGTGGCCTTTTCTGCCTTTTTCTCGGCTTTCCGTGCAGCCTTCTTTTCGGCCTTGAGTTCAGCTTTCCTCTCTGCCTTTTCGGCCTTTTTCGCTTTCCTGTCTGCTCTTGCGGCTCTCCTCTCCGTCTTGGCCTCTTCTGCCTTCTGGGCCTTGATCTCTTCAGTCTTCTCAACCATGCGCTTGTCATCCTTGCTCAGAGGCACCGCCGTTTGAGCTTCAACCTTGGCCTTGAGGCGGTTGTGCTTCTGCAGCACAGTCTCCCACATGGCTGCGCTGGCATCGCGGTCCTTGCTGATGGCTGGGACCTGCGGTGGCGGGATGTATGTGACATCGGGGATGCGCCGGTGTCCCTCGCGCGCCCGGCGCACATGGTACTGGGCCTCGGTCTCTCCGGGCAGGCGTTCGGCGTTTATGTGCGGACGGCCGACCGGTTTGGATGGAGAGCCGTCTGCTTGTGTTGTTGCCGGTATTGTTCTTGGAGTCGAGGCTCTGTTGTACGCAGTAGAGGCTGCCGGCTTGTGTGCAGTTGGTCTTGGTGCCGGTGTAGGAGTGACAATGGGAGTGGGAGTAGGAGTGGACATAGTAGTAGGAGCAGGTATGGGTGTATGTGTAGGCCTTGATGGTACTGGTGTGGGCGTTGCTGTGGGTGGGCGGAAGACGAGCAGTCCTCCGGGCCGAGCATAAGGAACGAACGGTGGCTGGATGGCAGTGACCTTGACCGGTGCCGAATTTGGTGCTGATTTCGGTGCTGGTTCTGGTTCTGGTGCCTTGATAGTTTCAGTGGCTTCTATTTCTTCTTCGTCGTCGTCGTCGTCATCGTCTTCATTCTCCTCCTCTTCCTCCTCAGCTTCCTCCTCAGCCTCATCCTCCTCTTCATCACTAGGCCACCCTTGCGTCTGTGCCCTGCTCGGCTTTGGGAGCCTCTGCATAATCAACGGCCCGCTTAGGTTGCCGCCCAGTAGCTTGCTTTGCCGATACAAGTGCCGCTTTTGATCCTGCAGAATGTACCACGCGTCCTTGAAGTCAGGCGTCGCCGCGCGCGTGTGGTGCAGGAGGAGCAGCACTTTGTCCATCTGTGCAAGTAAATGCCGCACTGTCGGCTGTAGAATCTGCTCCGATCGTCCGTCATCTGCCGACACGACGGCATCTAGCGGTCCTTCTTCTGTGTCTGACAGGGCATGCTGCCGCTGCTGAAACTGCTCCCGGGCCACGCGCAGGATGACGGCCGTGACCATCTCGGCCAGCGGGCCGCCAGGGCCAGTAAACAAATCGCGTGCGCAATCGTGTCTTTGTGCAGGTTTCACAGGCAACGATGCTCGCTGGCTGTGGTGCTTTTGACGGCTTGATGTGCTGTGCGTCGAGACGCCGGGGTTGAACCGTGCGCGCAGAGGCCACGCCGTCCAGTATGGCTTGGGCTTCCAGACCGCGTCGTTTTCGTTGTCGTTTTCGTTGACATCTTTGCTTTCTGAAGACGTGATTGTCTGCTTCAGTTGAAAGACATTGTAAAGGTGCGCGGCCAGATCGGCGTCGCGCGTGCGGTGCATGGCCGAGACGACGCCGCGGTCGGCTTCAGTCAGATGCGCCCACTGCTGCGTCGTCCCGCGCCATCTATTGGGTCGGCTCGCGTAGAGCTGGTCCGAGTCTACTGAAGCCAGGCTCGCCGTGTCGTGGTCGACCCAGTCGTCTTCTGGATTTTGAGTTTGATTTTGATTTTGGATGTGATTTTGGGTGCGGCTCTCTAGCCCATCGGTGTCGTCGCCGGTGCTCAGTCCAATGCCCAGGCCTTGGTTTGCTTTCCGCTTCTTCCTTAGAGGCCGGTCACTTGCCGGCCTCATATTCGGAAGCTCTATGCGCTCCGTGAGCTGCGACATGCTGCTGTAGTTGGCTGTTCAGCCGTGTTGTTGCTGGTAGCCTCGTGAAGTCGAGCTGTTGCGGAGGCCTAATTGGGCCGGGAACTGACTGCGTTCAGGCCAGCCGTGTCCCAATATATGCGCCGTCTCACATAGTAGACATCCAATATAAAATAGGCGTGCCGGCGTTAGCTGGTGTTGAGTTACGCGTGAGCTTGTTTGTTGTGTTCATCCGTTGTCGTTCATTTTTGGGTCGATGAGATGAAAATTAAAGTGGGTCTTCATATAACAGCCTCGTCGTCTATCAACTTCATCAACAGCATTCATTTTCACCGGCCAAATCAAGCGAGACTCTATTTTATGGATATTGTTTGGTGTTAAAGATCTTGCCCAGCATCTCCGGCATATTATACTCTTTTAGAAAGTCTATACACATTAAGTACGGGAGTCCAGCTCTCTCATCACAAAATCTCCTCGTCTTCACTCAAGCCAGCTTGAAGTCAATAAATTCTAATTATTCGGTAGATGGTAGCAATGATAGAAATGACAAGACGCCCTTTTTTAGATTTACATACAAAAGGCAGAAACAGTGTGAACAGAATGACAGCAGATGAAGAAAGATCAAGCAAGAAACAAAACGACCATGCAAGCTTTTAATCCCCAAGAGAGCAACGAGCAGAGAACAACCTAACAGCAAAGACTAGAGTAACAGCAGACAGGCCTAAGCCTTCTTGCCGCCCTTGGCCTTTTGCTGCTCAATCTTGCGGCGCTTGGCACGCAGCTTCTCGTCCTCGGCGCTCTTCTTGTTGTTGGTGTACATCATCTGCTCATACAACCGCCGCTTCTTCTTGGGCAGCATGCCCTTGGCGCGCTCCAGCTCCTCCTCCTGCTGCTTGGCCTCCTTGGCCAGCGCCTTGCGCTTGTTGGCCTTGGCCTTGGCCTGCGGGTCGGCCGCCTTGTTGCGCACCGGCTTGCCCGACAGCTCGGCCTCCAGCTCCAGCTGGCGCTGCAGAGCACCAGTCTCCTCGTCGTCCTCGTCGTCCTCCTCGATATCGGGGTCGTCCTCGAGCTCCTCGTCGTCGTCCTCATCCTCGTCGCCAGACATGCCGTCAAACTCGTCGTCCTCCTCGTCCTCCTCGCTGTCGGCAACATCCATGCCGCCATCGCTCTCCTCCTCGGCAGCAGCAGCAGCGGCGGCGGCCTTGGCCTTCTTGGACTTCTTGGACTCCTTCTTGGTCTCAACCTTGGGCTCCTCCTCCTCCTCCTCCTCCTCGAGATCGTCCTCCTCCTCCTCATCCTCAACATCAGACGCCAGGGCCTCGGCCTCGGTCTGCTGCTGCTCCAGGGGCAGCGAGGGGTCGTACTGGCCGGCGACGCTCTTGACGAAGGGGCTCAGATGGGGCGGCAGCTCGGTGCCGGGGGCGTACAGGTCGGGGCGCTTCAGCTCCTCCTCGTTGATGCTGTCCCAGACCCACTGCGGCTGCACGTAGATGCGGCCGGGCACCCGGCGGTTGGCAGCCAGGCGCTGTGCGGTCTGGTTGTCCTTGCCGTCACCCTTCTTGCCGCTGACCTTGACCTCGACGGGCGGGCGGTCGACAATCTGGTGGGTGATGTTGGGGTCCATCTCGTTGGTGGTGTAGGCACCCTCGCCGAGCACGGCGTCCCAGCCAATGCGCTTGCAGCCAAACGCGCGCAGCAGGAACTCGAGCGACGCACGGGGCGACTCACGCGACAGGTAGATGGTGCACTTGGAGAACAGCTGGCGCGGGTTGCTGGAGCTGTACGAGGGCTGGGCCAGGACGTCACCGCCGGCAGCAGCGGGCTCGAACTTGTCGATGGCGTCCGAGGACTGTGCCTCGCCGTCCTCGGTGATGGCGGCAGGCTTCTCGGCATCCTCCTCCTCGCCCTTGAGCTCCTGGACGAGCTTGTTGACCTCGGCCTGGACCTTGGAGTCGGGGGCGTGCTCGGTCGACGCAGGCAGGGCGGCAGAGGTGGTGCCGGCATCCTCGAGGATGAAGGCGGCCAGCTCGGCGGCGCCGTCGTCCTTGGACTTGTCAAACTTGGGGGGGTATTTCAGGCCGACGGCGGTGTACAGGCGGAAGTTGACAAAGGACAGCAGGGTCATGTAGAACTCGATGAACGTGCCCATGATGCGGAAGTCAATGTCGCCGACGACGCGCTGGTTGAACTTGTAGGGGACGAGCCACATGACATCCTCGCCCTGGATGTTGGCCTGGAAGTAGGTGCCCTTGATGGACAGGAACGACTTACGCAGGCTGTGCGACACAATCAGGTAGTGCTGGAACTCGTGGCACAGGCGCTCGCAGCGGGCAATCATCTTGGCGGGCACCGACGAGGTCGAGGGCAGGTTGGCAAAGAGGAAGAGCATGGACAGACAGTCGTCGAGGTCGCGCAGGGCGTCGACAAAGGTCGGGTAGCGCTCGCGCACGACGTGGTCGAGCGTGTAGGCGGAGCGGCCGGTCTTCTCGGGGCGAGCCGAGTTGCGCTCGAAGCGCTTGGCGTCCGAGACGTCGCCACGGCCGAGGGCACGGGTGATCTTCTTCTCGAGGACCTTTTGCTCACGGAAGCGGTTGACCAGGGGCTCGTGCAGCAGGTACTGGATGTCCTTGGCATAGTAGAAGGTGGTCGACGCGGTGGACGACTTGGACACCTTCTTGCGGCTGCGCGGCTCACGCGGGTAGATACCCTTCCAGATGCAGAGCTTGCGGAAGTCGGGCAGGCTCAGCTGCAGTTTGCGGACGGCCTGGTTGCGCGTGATGTAGTTGCGCGCGGCGCCGGCCTCACCCTTCTTTCTAACACGGGCCATTGTGGTGGTAGTGTCGACGGTGAAGTTGAATATAAACGGAGGTAGTCGACTTCGTCTTTCAGAGGTCGTAGAGAAAGACTCGGGAAGTGAGGCTTTTCAAAAAAGGTTCGTCGTCGTGATCCCCAAAAGCGGTGGGGAGAACTTGTAGAAGGAGCAAACGACTTTTTTTCGAGTCGTTCTTTCCTGTTCAGTCTCTTCAACTTTTTTCGAATTTTCCAATTATTTTTCGGGTTTTCCCATTTAACTTTGACGGCCTTTCTCTTCCAGCCTCTGGGTGGACTAGAATTTTTTTTCTGCCGCCAATTCTCGATAAGCCTTATCGCTGTAGCGCCTCACCGCCAATATTGATGTAAACCCACTTGTTTAAAAGGGTCAGCCACACCCCTCTCAGCCTCGCAGGTAGGTGGGTCTACCTCTAGCAAGGGGTCCAATCAACGCGCGGCGCGTCTCCTCAACTCGACGATAGCTGTACTGAGCATAGCTCCGTCGTCACAGCTCTCCAACCTGCCCTGCTCCTCACATCGCTCTACACAACCACACTCGATGAATGGCGGACGACAGATGACCCTGGGGAGGACGGCCGCCCTGTATGCTGCGGCTGCGGCCGTGCGGCTGGCCCTCTTCACCGTCTTCCCCGGCCTCCCCGACCTGCTCACCGGACGCGTCGAGATCTCCACGCCCGTCACCAGCTTCAAGCGGCTCCAGGAGGGCCTCTTCCTCTACAACCACAACGTGTCGCCCTACGACGGCGGCGTCTACCACCAGGCACCCCTTCTGCTGCCTTTGTTTTCGCTGCTCCCGAGCGGCACCGCCCAGCCCATCTTCGCCTACCTGCTCTACATTGCCGTCGACCTGCTGAGCGCGCACGCCCTGACGCAGATTGCCGACTCGGGCGAGGCGGGCGCGTCCGCCCTCTTCAAGTCGCCGCGCCGCGAGAAGCGCTGGAGCGGCTTTGTCGTGGCGGCTGTCTTTTTGTTTAGTCCGTTTACGATTGCCAACTGCATTGGCCGGTCGACGACGGTGTTCTCGAGCTGCACGATCCTGTTTGCGATTGCCAAGGCGGTGGCGGGCGCGCCGCTGGGCGCCATGGTGTCGCTGTCGTTTGCGGCGTACCTGTCCATGTACCCGCTGCTGCTGCTGCCGCCGCTGCTTCTGCTGGCGTACGACCGCCGCAAGACGCAGACGTCGGCCGCCGCCTTTACGCTCGTCAACGTCGGCGTCGTCGCGGGCTGCCTCCTATTTCTCCTCGGCATGTCGGCAGTGCTGACGGGCGGCTCGTGGGAATTTCTGCAGTCCACGTACGGCGTGCAGCTGACGCTGTCGGACCTGACGCCCAACGTGGGCCTGTGGTGGTACTTTTTCATTGAGATGTTCGACTCGTTCCGCGCCTTTTTCGTGGCCGTGTTCTGGCTGCACCTGTCGAGCTACGTCGGCGGGCTGTCGATCCGGATCCGGCGGCAGCCGCTGGTGGTGCTGACGCTGCTGACGGGCATTTTTGCGATTTTCAAGCCGTACCCGAGCATTGGCGACACGTCGCTGTTCCTGGGGCTGGTGCCGCTGTTCCGGCACGTGTTCCCGCTGATGCGGTACACGTTTGTGGTGGCGGCGACGATTATGTATGCGACGTTCCTGGGCCCTGCATTTTACCACTTGTGGATCTACGCGGGCAGCGGCAACGCCAACTTTTTCTATGCGATCACGCTCGTCTGGAGCCTGGGGCAGAGCCTGCTGGTGTCGGACCTGACGTTTGCGGTGCTGCGGGACGAGTGGGAGGTTGAGCGGCCGGAGATGGTCGGCAAGGAGATTCGGCAGATCTAGGCAGATCTATATCTAGATGCAGGATAGGCCTGCATGATCACGTACTGTATTCAGTACCATGACTTGTTTTGTTTTTATTTGTTTGCCTCATTGGTTTTTTCGGTACATCGCCCTGTACTATATCATGCGTTCTTGTTTCACAATGCACCGGAAAAGCAATAGAAAGTCTAAGTCCAATTAAGAGATGGGTATGATTATGTCCAAGTCCGCCTATGCAACGCCGCCAATTTTTAATATAAATATGTACAAAGAAGAGAGAAAATTCTAAAAGGCGGCATGCAAAAAGGCACCCGCCGCGCCGAGACCGAGCAGCCGCGACACCGGCCGCTCGTAGACGATCGTGCGCGCACCAAAGGCCGGCAGCCGGTGGTACGACCACAGCAGGCCGGCCACGGCGGCCGTCGCCGTCAGCGTGCCCACAATCGTGTACACCTGGCGCGCCCGTGCACCAGCGGCGCTGCGCTGCCACGGGCCGAGAGGGAGGTCGGTATCGACGTCTTCTCTGTCAATGCGTACGCGCCGCCACAGCCACACCATCCACTCGCCGCCGAGGCCGGGGATGCTGTGGACGACGCCGTGCAACGTGCGCAGCCAGAGCGGGTGCACCGACTTTGCTGCTATCGCCGTGCTGGTCTTTTTTGCCGCGAGCGGCCAGATGGTGTGCTGCATGTCGGTGGCAAAATCGGCCAGGCCGGGGTAGTGCTTGCTGAGGGAGTCGCTCAGGAACGGGCGCGGCACATCAGGCACGACCATGAGCGACAGGTAGGCGTACGCAAGACAGTCGAGCGACGTCGGTGCTTCTGCCAAAAAATACTTTTGCGTCTTTTGCAGGGCCAGCACCGAGTAGAAGCTGCGGGCGGCGTCGTCGAGGCGGATCTTGGCCTTGGCCTCGGGGGTCAACGCCTGGCTGGTGCGTTTCTTGAGGGCCGACAGGGTGGTGTTGGTTTTGAATTCTTTTGGGATTTCCAATTGCTCTTTCTGCTTTTCTGCGTGGACGGCCTTGCGGATGCGGTCCGGGAACGAGTTGAGGGCCGCCACTAAGGACGACTCTTGGTCGTCGTCGTCGGAGCGGTCCGTGTCGAGACTAGAGAAGCCGAGGTGGGCGGTGGCGGCGGCATGCGCCTCGCGGATGGCCGGCGGCTCGATCCAGGTGAGTGGGAAGGGCAGGATGCGGCTGTAGGCGGGCCGCGTGGTGGCGACCCAGTTGGCGGAGGAGACGTAGAGCGAGAGGGCGAGCAGGGGTGCGGCCTCGGCGCGCAGAAAGGCGGAGAAGGCGGCGGCGTCGGCGGTTTGTCTTGGCGACAGGGCGGCATCGAGGTCTGTGAAGAGGGCGGGGTTCTGCTTGGCGTAGGCGACGATGGAGTCGAAGCCGGTGGCGACCCAGTGGCCGGCCGCATCACGCAGTGCAGGGAGTGCGTAAGAGACGGCCGATGAGCTGGTCGGGACGGCGGACCAGGTGCCGGGCTGGGGTGCGGCAAGCGAGAGGTAGGCGACGGCGGCGAGGCACTCTGGGTCGATGGACTCGAGGCCAAAGGCCGGCCCCCATATGTAGAGTTCGTACGGCATTTTGTCTTATAGATACTTTTTTTGCGATCACGACTCGCGATCAATTCAAGACGTCGTCGCGGGGAATTTCATTGTGGGGCGTTGTCCAATGACGCTCTAAGTGACTCTCAGCCTATATACACCACTACCAGTGAGATTCTTCATCGAAAGGCAAGATGGCCGAGCGGTCTAAGGCGCTAGCTTCAGGAATTCGAGCAATCGAACACTTGTACATGCTAGTCTTGAAAAAGGCGTGGGTTCGAATCCCACTCTTGTCATCTTTTTGATTTTTGCGGCAGAGGTCTCTTTGCTGTGGTGTCTGTTTTATTTTTATTTTTATTTCTATCATGCATACTTTTTCTTTTTTTTGGTTGTTTACTTTTGTTTTCTTCTTATTCTCGTAGTTATTTGTTTTATTTTTTATGGGTTTTATTTATTATTCTGGATGCTGAATGATAGTTCAAATTGTTGAGTTTTATTCAACCATTTTCTGCATAAATTATCTTTATTTCCCAGTAATATCTTCAATATTTCAATCCAAAATATCAAATGACAGGCATCACGATCAATGCAGCCTCTCCACAGCACACGCATCATCAAGCATCATTCCTAGAAAGCATGGCCTGAGCATAGCATACAGACCACATTGCAAGCATCTCAGCCGACGATAACGCAATCATCAATGCCGATCATTTTGTTTCGCTTTCTTTCTCTTAATTCTCTTTATTATTTCCCTCTACTTTCCAACTGCTTCATCACCGTCTCGTCTGATGACCCCTCGATCTCCTCTTCCTTCAGCTATCAAACGTCACTCCTCCGTGGCAGTCTCCAGTCTAAATTTAGGGACTACAGACCTCGGCGCAAACTCTCCATCTGAAACTCTGAAACCTGCGCGTAATGTAACCTCTCCACGTTGTCTCTTGCTCTTACTCAGGGCATGCAAGCTATCGCTACAAAAGTTGGCATTAGTCTGCGAGATACGACGTCAAGCCGTTTTTTGTTATTTTCGTTGATAACCCTGCGTATCGAGATATCAGTGGTGATCAGTCATAGTCTTGATGACGTTGTATCTAGTATCCGAATCAACAGTCAGCAATCTGATCAGTGATCAGTAGACGACAATCAGATAACAGCATTCGTAGACAAGCAATTGCCCTAGTCTATCACAAGCCAACATGCCACCTCGTATTCATCTTATTCTATTTCCTCTATTCTCTATTTTTATTCTATTTCCGTCGAGTCCTCAACGCCAAGACGCAATCAAATGACGGCTTGGTAGTGAGAGAATACTTTGTAACAAAAACGATCAGTCAAGTAGAAAGAGAAGACCAGTAACAAAATAAACTCACGATACCCCTCTGTCTCATTCGGATGTCAGGGATCGTCAAGTGTCAGAGGTCGGCGGAGGACTCGGGTCTTGTCTGTTGTCTGTGTCAGGCGATTACTAAGTACAGTCGATCATGTCACAAAACACAAAAAAGTAGTGGTAAGTAGTAGATTACTTCAAAGTCTATCGAGGTCGGCGCCGGTTGAGCGCCGACTATTAAAAAAGAAGAAACAAATAAGAACGAAAAGCAGTTGCTAGTAGTGTATTCCCATGCCGCCGCCCTATGATGTATGCCCATGCGTTCGTAAAAGACCCAAGGAAACGTAAACAGTAAAAAAGTACAGAAAATAGAAAGCAGATGTGAGCGCGATGATACAGTACAGGCCAGTATGGCGGATAATGAGGGATGAAAGAGAGAAAGAGTAATAAAATGATAAGGGTAATGATGTAGTGAATGAGAAGTGAATGAGAATGAGAAGAAAAAGAGAATGGTCGTGATTAATACAGGGTAATGTAAAGCAGATGAAAGTTGCAGATGCAGTAAAGTGGTGGTACAGGGACGGCGACGCTCTCTCTTCAAGAGTCTGCGAGCCGGCTCGAGAGTGAAGTGAGCGTCGGGTGGTGGTGAAGCGCGGGCAAAGCGCGTGAAGAGGGCATGAGCAGAGCGAGGCTCAATGCGTCATGACGTCGGTGTGTAGAGGTCTAGAGACGTCTAGAGAAGCCGGAGATCGTAAAGTCGTGTGCCTTGCAGCAGATATTGAGAGGTCTTGATAGAAGATCTAGCTGCGTTTCGGCAGAGGAGGCAGAGGACGACTTGGCGGCGGGCCGGGGCAGGGCGGCAGCTGCGACGGGCGCTGCTCCAGAAGCTCGAGCTGTGTAGAGGCCATTGTGTGTGGTGGTTGTGTGTGTGAGGTGGTGGTAGTAGTAGATGTTGATGATGATCAAGAGATGATAGATGTAGATGTAGACAGAGTCTGAGTAGTTGCTTGTTATTGTTGGTAGTAGTAGTAGTGGTAGTTGTGTTGTTTTGTTCTGAGATGAGTAGAGTAGTATGAAAGAGATCAGAGGGAAGGCTGTGATCTTATATGGACGTGACAGAAAGGAGACGTGTAATAAGGTAATAAGAGCAATAGAGAGTAATCTAACATGCGAAAGCGACAGAAGGAAAGAACGAAAGACGAAAGACGAAAGAACGAAAAGAACAAGGCAGGCACGGAAAGGGGGTGGAGAAGGAGGGGCGTGCAATTAAAACGAGTGCGAGGAAATAGATTAATGTTAGGATAAAATATATTAATTTATCGATTCCACTTTAATTTTACTCTGACAGCGCTGTACAAAGTATTGAGTGCTGGAATGCTGACTCCATGGCCTACAGAGTACAGATGGCCACTAAGATGACCGCCACGAGGACAGCAGAGCAGGCAGCACAGACAGGGGTTTGAATGAAATTGTACCGTTTGATTGATTTGAAGTGATGACGGCAGTCTACAGACTCGTAGTTACAGCAACTCGTGAATAAGATACAGTGAAGAACGCGAAAGACGAGCGCGAGTTCTACTACTCTGTTCCCAGGACTCCGTATCTTACAAGACGCCAGACTCCGTACGACCGCCTACCCGAGTTCCACTACCCAGACAAGACTTCAGACGAGACGGACCTCTGACGAACAAAGAATTGTTACAATAGAGTCTGGCGTATGGAGCTGGTAAATGAAGCAAGGGATGGCAAGTATGCTGACTGTTTGTCTACGATTAATCGATTCTAATTGATTCTTGATCGATTCTTAATTGGGTTTACTCAGACTCAATTCTTTGTCTTATTTGTATGACGTTGATGCCGGACGTGCCACCGGCGGAGATGTCTCGTTATTATTCACAACCTGCTGAGCCTGCTTCACCGACAGGGATTGATGTGAATTCAAAAATAAAATAAAAAGAAAAACTGCCGCGTGACTCGACACTAGCTGCCATCTTCATCCATGCCATCCTTGCCGCCTGACAGACTTCAACCATGCTGCCTTGCCGCCGACTAGATACTAGTTTTTAGTTTTTAGTCGGTAGTCTAGTTCACCGTCAGTTTTGTCACCGTCAGTCAGTCAACAAGTCACCGTAGTCAAGTCACCGTCACGTCGCTAGCCACCGACTAAACCAAATAGACAAATCTTGGTCGGGTTACCTCGACTCACCTGCTGACCGCTCGACACCGGCAATCCGGAATAGGGCTGTCTTATTAATATTTTATCTAGACTATCATGATCTTGAATCAGACCAGCCTCGTCCGTAATCTCTCAGAATAGCAATAATGCGCAATGTTTCAGCAATGCACCCAGACAGTAAAGAAGGCTGTCAGAAGACGTGAGAGTAAGCCGCATAATTTGCGAGATGCGAGGCGCAGCAGGGCGTTATATTATTGCAGTACTGAGTATGATTACAGCTAACAATAGGTTCGTATTACAGGGTGCATTCTGTATTACAGGGTAGGCATTTCGGTAACAGACAGGCATACGCAGTAGACAGGCATACAATCAAGAACGATCGTCATCAATATTGGTGTAAGCCATGCGAAACATGGCAGAATCATATTATCATAATATCAATCTCATGAATCACATCCCAACAATTCGGATCATCTTTATTTCTTTTTATCTTGACCGTTGTCATCTCATGCATGCAACGGTCAAGAGAAGGAAAAAAGGCGGGAAAGACGAAAAAGAAAACACACAAAAGAAAAAAGAACCAACGGCGCAATTTCCCATCAATTTTCAGACATGGGTTCGTGAACCCATACCAACTTTAATTGATGCAGCTGAGAATACGTTGCATTACGAGAGGAAATTACTTTGTAGCGGACAGCCTGCACAATCACAAGCAAACAGGCTGTCCTTGTGTCCAGGAAAAGTGGAATGGAAGCATTCTAGGGCGTTCTAGCTGCCGGCGCTCCACTCCATTCTTTGGAATTTACTGTGTATCGTCGAGCACAGGTAATAATACAAGCAGTAAAATTCTGAATTCTACGGAGCCCGGAAATGAGATGCATGCGATGGGTCTATTTTTGCAGTATGGATGCTGTAATAAAAGACAAGCATTGTTGAGGATAATAGAAGGCGGGAGATATCGTAAAGTGGCTGGATGACTAAGATTGAAGATCGCGAGAATAGTGTAATAAAAAAGGAAAGAGGAAGAGACAATGCTACATCGTCATAGATGTCAGACACTTGGCAAAGGAGGGGAAGGAAGAGACATGCTTTATTGATATTTATTGATTACGGACGGTCTCAGTTGTCTTGTGATAAATCCTTCTTGAACATCATGATAGAATCCTTTCCAAATCAATCCTGCCACATCATAGAGATCCTGCATGTCGGAGCATCGGGCGGTAGGTTTTTCTTTTTAAAAAGAAAATAATCAAAAGAAGAAAAAATAAGAAACCTACGGAAGAAAGAGCGACGCGACAAGGCGAATAAGCGTTTTGGATTTCAAACTCGCAAACTCTTTGCAAAACTCTTTACTCAGTATTTTACCGACTAGAAAAACCATCAAGCTAATTCACATGACAGCAATTGGACGGAAATACGGTGAAGCCCGGTAGAGAGTTGATGAAAGAGAGAGAGAAATAATTTTCCTGACAAGGATGAAACTTGCCGGGGTCCTGATGCGACGGCGTGTAATTAGTTTATTTTTATTATTTTTTATTTAGTTAATAAGAAAACCGACAAGTTGGTTAGCCCAGGGGGAGGCGAATTGTCGTCGTTTGCACTAGCAGAAATACTTGCCATACTTGCCAGAGAATGTCTCTGTTCCTGGCGTGCCTAGTTCATGCCTGTTTGGGTGATGACGTTGGGAAAATTCAGAAGAAAATTCAATCCAAATGAAGATGAAAGAAAAGAAGATGGGACGAAACGAAACGCATCGCTAGGAAGATGAAGATGGGATGACAGATGCATGAATCGACTTTACATTACAGAGTAGCACGGAATGCAACATGCTAGTGATCTTCATTGCCAGCGACTCGGTTTTCACTACTCACTACTTTCAGCACTCAGTGTTCGCATTTAACCGCTAGCAAAGCTAAAAACGGAGGGATCCCAGGGATGACACGGATATTAATTACAGAGCAGCTGCTTGCAGTGCTGAAAGAGAGTGCTGATAGAGTCGGTAGAAGTAGAAGTAGAAATAAAAGTAAAGACGGAGGCCGGCAGATAATCAGTAGAAAAAGGGAAAAAGGCTTTGAAATCAGGTAGAAGTCTATCAGTACCTGTCAAAGAAGAAAGAATCTGCTTCTCCTCTTTTCATCTCGCTGCATACGTGACCTATTACCGGCGTCGTCATTGGTAGATTCTGTTCACTGTCTACGAGGACAACTACTCTCTACTCGTACAAACGATCATCTCCCGCCTCTACTCTAAAGTCTGCTAATCCGGAGATCTGTTTCACATCAGCTTGATCAGTTGAGTAGTTCATGAGTACACCGGATCCAATACCAATTTAAAGTAAAGTGACACTGAAACTGAATCATCCATCTGAATCAAATAGAGTCTATTCTGAGCCTATTTGAATCAATCTAAAGCCAATCTGACTGAATCACACTATTGAGTCGGGACATTGACCTAAAATATTACCCCATTAGGTGCCGAGGCATCTTAGAGAGAGAGAGTATCACGGAGCAGCCGTTGACATAAAACAAGTACCGGACATTATTGTTATTGATAACAATAAATAGAGAGAATCCCAAAACATTGGTTCGCGGCCGTGCTCTGCCAGTGGAAGAGTAAAAAGGCCCGAGTCAACAAAAGCCAAATAAGAAATCTTATTCGTGTTGACAGCCCCCAACACTATCGACAGAGTGCACTGGCAGCTGATTCCACGTGTCGTCTGCGCTAGCCTAGTGCAGTACAGAGTACAAAGTCAAGTACGAAGTACTCGTAATAAGCTCGGAGAACGAGCTGCGGAGATGACCTGTATTAACAGCTTGTCACAGCAACCTATATCACACTATTAGAGATGCGATGCGGTCATCCTGGGTAAGGGGTGTGTATTTAAGAGTAAAAATAAAAAGAAAGGAGCCTTGGCTTCGTCTGTCGGGACTGCCAGGACGGAGGCGAACAAGGAAATGAGGTGAGGAGGGTGATGGAGATGGTGACGGTAAGGAGGTGAGTCTACGAGGTGAGGACGGTGAGGCCCATTTTAGGAGAGAAAAGGGAAACCGAAAAGAAGAAAAAAAGAACAAAAAAGAAGAAAAGAAGGAATCAAGGTGGCGATGGAAGGCCAAGTGCGACGCTGTGTCGGAGATCTAGCGGTGAGACCGTTACGGTGAGGGTCTTTTCTAATTAGAGAGGGTCAGGTCATAGGGTTGGTAAATGCGGTGCGGCAGATTGCATGTAAAAAAACACAAAATAGAAGCGAAGACGGAGGGATCAGGGTTGTAGTGTTATTCTATTTACCAATGAAGCAACCGAAAAGAAGGAAGGAAGGAAAGATGGAAGGATAAAAAAAGGACAAAAAGAAGGAATACGATGCGACATAACGGTGAAGACTATCATATGGAGATGAAAAAGAAAATTTTGATTAGATCTGTTTACAAGGTCATCCTTGATATTTCCCTGTAAACAAATACCGAATACCAGTACATATCCATTTCCCTGCATCTAAAATAGCAATGGGGCCGGCTGCATATGCACATTGAGATAATCTGTCGTGCATTCTTTTATTTAATTATTATCGGTTCTTCAGCGAAATGGAATAAGAGTCAGACATGCGGTGAAGATGCATGTACTTCAGCCCAACGCTGTAGAATTGTAGAATTAATATCAAGGGATGTCTATGATGTTGGCAAGGCTGGATCGTTGTTCACCGGTAGTCGCACAATGAACCAATATAATCTAATCAAACATAAATACCAATATCAAACCAATAATGACAAATGCTAATGAGGCGTCGAGCAAAGTAATCAATACTCAAAAGAGGCTGAGTGCCCGTGCTTTGTGGAGGATGCCTGCAGACACGTTTTGTGTGTCCTTCTTTTCTTTTGTCATTTTGTATTTGTCGCTTTGCTAACTGTTTCTGTATTGTCTGCCTTCCATCTTACTATCGTACTTTTGTGATATCTCGTACTCCTGCACGCCTGAGCCTTGCGCACGGAATGTTGAAAAGGGGGTGGGGTGTAATAGGCTGTCATCTTACAGATGTTGGATGATTGATCACGAGCTGTCATCATATGTTGTGCGCCTACCGGTATGCCGTGTTCCGTGTTGTTCTGTGTTCTATTCTGTCCTGTTCTGTCCGTGTCCGTTCCGTCTTATCTCATTCTGCATATTATCTGCATCGCAAAGTATCATCTCACTCCAGCCGCCTGCACAGTACTTTTTACTTTTGCGTACTTTATCTCCCTTCCGACGCAATAATAGCCCTAGATAATAGAAGAGTAAGCCCAATGCAACACTACTAAGCGAGCTTAATATACCACATATTCTGTAGGATCGAGATGTCAGCAGACCGCGCCATCGGCATACCTTGATACGACATTTGCAGATGCGTCAGGCAGGCAGTCTGCGATATATGCAGAGTAATCCTCCGACGGGCTATCGCGGGAACGAGTGCTATGACGTGGCCGCCATACGAGGGGTAATCTATCTTTTGAGTGACTGGTAACGATGACACTCGAAACATCTATGGCATGTGACTGAGACTGGCCGTTGTCGTTGAATACGCCGACACGAGTCTACCGTGGATAACCGTCCGTCAGATGACCGGTCGTCGTTTCATCTTCACTAGATCATCTTCAGATATCTTCAAACATTGCGACGACCAGGATATTAGAGTCATTCGAAATAGAGAATCACGAAACAGAATCAGAAACGAAACACCACAGCCAATGAGTTTGGAGAACAGACTGGTGCGTGTCTGTGCACACCAATCTCACCACACCTCACACTTACCACACCACCACACTTTAATCACATCAACACCACTCTCGAATCATGAAACATCGACACACAACAGGGAAATGTAGAATTGTAGCCTCATCAAAGTCAACAGTCTCATCAACAGACGCTTACATAACACCAACTAAATAGCCAATACATTTATCCCGTCTCCATCCCCAACATCTCCAACTTCCACCTCCAACTGCTCTGAGTTGTTCCCCGCGTAAACAATTATACTACCAACATATCCAGCCGACGCGGGTTCTCAATATCCCGATCTGTAATATGTATTCACTATGAGTACTCACCAAGTAGAGTAGAGCATGCACAGCAATAGCTATCAATACGATTGCACCATCACGGCTGCTCACTGTGGGGATGCGGGGTCCGACTCTAGTCTCATTGAGCCGGTGCCGGCCCGGCGCGACTTATACTCTGAATAGAAGTGCTCTGAATCGAGCTTTGCATCATTTACATTCACATTTACATCACAAAATGCCTGTAACCAGAATTGCTGTCCTCGACGACTACAAGGGCCACGCCCCCGCGGCCTTTGCCGCCCTCGACCCGGCAAAGTACGACGTCGCCTACTTCCCAGACACTCTCCTGCCGTACGGCCATCCATCAACGCCACAGGCCGAAAAGGACAAGCTCGCCGCCCGTCTCGCGCCTTTTGACATTATTAGCACCATGCGCGAGCGCACGCCCTTTCCCGCCGAGCTCGTCCACCGCCTCCCGAGCCTCAAGCTGCTCCTCACCACCGGCACGCGCAACCTCGGTCTCGATCTGGAGGCCTTCAAAGAGAGAAACATCCCAGTCGCCGGCGCCCTCGCCAAAGGCGTGCAAACGGGACAAAGAGCACCCCCCGGCATCCCCGACAGCACCACCCAGCACTTTGTCACTCTCCTGCTCGCGGCCGCCCGCAACGTCCCCATGGACGACCTCTCCGTCAAGACCGGCGGCTGGCAGACCGGCCTGCCGCCCTTTGGCCTCGGCAGCAAGACCTATGCCAGCCTCGGCCTCGGCCGCCTCGGCGCTGCCACCGCCAAGCTGCTGGTTCTCGCCTTTGGCATGCGCGTCGTCGCCTGGAGCGAGAATCTGACGCAGGCCAAGGCCGACGCCGCTGCCGAGAGCGTCGGCCTGCCTGCCGGCACGTTTACAGCAGTCTCGCGCCACGACCTGTTTGCCTCCGCCGACGTCCTCGGCGTGCACCTCGTGCTGTCGGACCGCACGCGCGGTCTAGTGACCAAGGCCGACCTCGAGCTCATGAAACAGGACTCCATCTTTATCAACACCTCGCGCGGCCCGATTGTCAACGAGGCCGACCTGCTGGACGTGCTGCAGCGCGGCCGCATCAACCGCGCGGCGCTCGACGTGTTTGACATTGAGCCGCTGCCGCAGGACAGCCCGTGGCGCACGACGGAGTGGGGGAAGAACGGGCGCAGCCAGGTCGTGCTGACGCCGCACATGGGCTATGGGGAGGGCAGCACGATGAATGCGTGGTACGAAGTGCAGGTGGAGAATATTGGCAGATTTGAGCGTGGGGAGCCTCTAGAATTTCCTATGTAGCTAGATTAAACAATGCAATAAAGTAATACTACAAGCGGGCCGGCATCCGGCTGGCGCCGTCCAGTCTTAAGACAACCCCGTTCAGCATCGAGTTCTCAATCGCGTGCCGCGCCAGCGATGCAAACTCGTCCGGCCGTCCCGCGCGCACCGGAAACTCCATGCTTTTGAGGAGTGACTGCCGCACCTTGTCCGTCATCGCCGACGTCATGCTCGTCTCAAACATGCTCGGCGCAATCGTCACCACGCGCACGCCGTGCTTTGACAGGTCGCGCGCCATCGGCAGCGTCATCGACGCCACGGCACCTTTCGACGCGGCATACGCCACCTGGCCCATCTGGCCTTCAAACGCCGCCGCGCTCGCCACCATAATCACAACGCCGCGCTCCTTGTCGGGGCCGTCCGCCTTACCAACAGAATCCCCGACCATGTGCGGCAGCAGCTGCCGCACGAGGTCGACGGTGCCGCGCAGGTTGACATTCATCACAAAGTCGAAGCTGTCCATGGGCAGCGGCTTGAGCTTGCGGTCGAGGATGAGGCCGGGGAAGCCGACGCCAGCGGCGGGGACAACACCACCCAGCGGCTTGTGCGTGGTGTCAGAGATCCACGCGACGATGCCGTCGACGGCGGCCTTGATGGTGTCGGTGTCGGTGACGTCGACGGGCCAGAACTTGGCGACGGACTCATCGCCGAGTTCCTTGGCGGCAGCGATGCCTTCGTCGTCGTTGCGGTCGAGGAGGGCGACGGCGGCGCCGTGCTTGACGAGGTCTTCAGCGACGGAGCGGCCAAGGCCGGAGGCGCTGGGATGTCAGTATGCGAACAGCAGCTTTGAGTAGCTTTATATAAGCCGAGGACGAGACTTACCCGCCGGAGATGACAAATGTGCGGCCTTCTATCTTCATGATGGATGTGTATATATTGTATAGAGGCAGAACAGAGAGTAAATATAAAATATAGAAGAAGATATGAAGAGAAATAATTAAAGAGAAAGCAAATAACCCGGGTATCAAAGTGAGGTCAGATGCGCCTCGGCATGTGAAGGACCCAGTAATATGACAGCATGTACGCGACTCAGCGCTCTTACAGCGCTTTCCCCAGCTTCTCCTCTCTGGACCCACCTCTATATTGAAAGTGGCTGAAAGCAGAAGCATCAGCCACAGCCTCAAAGTACCCGCTTTCACGGCCCAGACCGTAAGATGACTAAATGGACCCACGCTGGAGATCACTTTACCTCCCAGAGTGAACACCTGCAGATAAAGATAAGAGAGATTACAAACAGTGGATCTCCCTGTATTATTACGCTATTACGCTATTACAGCGAGCAGCGAGCAGCGAGCCCGGCTTGGGCGCCCATGCATAATCGCTACCACCACCACCACTACAGAGAGATACCGGTAGATACGGCCTGGACCCCTGTGAAACTTTGTGCATCACCTGCACTCCTGCATCACCCCTCGGATATCTGGTATCACGAGCCCTGGATTTGATACAACTGCACAGCGCCTCTTTTTTATTTACTCAGTTTTGCAACAAATAGAAAGCGACTGATCCGGCGACACCGAGCAGCATAACAGACCGAAGAGACGACGAAAACCGCGCGGCCGGCGACGCCCGATAAGACGAAGGACGAAGACGAAGCAGAAGCAGGACGACTGCCACGGACTACAGAAGAACACACACACTACACACCTACCTCCGGTAGCCACATATAACAATGACTCGACCAAGGGGGTCCTCTGCGACCAGCGAGGACAGTACGGGCACGGCCCGCGACCAGGTGCGAACAAGCCATGACGACGACGAAGACGACGACGATGGAGCATGTCGACTGGGAGGGCAGCAGTGGAAGTGATGGCGGCTATAGTAATAGCACTACCGACGACGAGCAACAGCTAACAGACAAGGAACTCGGCAGCATGTACGACTACCTGGCCAAGATCATCCTCCTCGGTCCCAGCGGATGCGGAAAGTAGGTGACTCTCTTTGATATAAAATAAGACTACAAGCCGCTGACAACCAGATCTTGCCTCCTGCACCGCTTCGTTAAGAACGAGTGGCGCGTCCTCTCCTCCCAGACCATCGGCGTCGAGTTCTCCTCAAAAATCATCAAGGTCGGCACAGGAAACCGCCGCAAGCGCATCAAGCTCCAGCTCTGGGACACCGCCGGCACAGAACGCTTCCGCTCCGTCTCGCGCTCCTACTATCGCGGCGCCGCCGGCGCCATTTTGGTCTATGATGTCACCGCCCACCGCACCTTTGACTCGCTCCAGCCGTTTCTCAATGACGCGCGCGCCCTCGCGTCGCCCAACCTCACCACCCTGCTCGTCGGCAACAAGCTCGACCTCGCCACCGACCTCATCGACATCAACCCGCGCGACGTCGCGTCGACCCCGGCATCTAGTTATCCCGCATCGTCCTACCTGTCGTCCTCGCCGTCGTCCATCGCCACCGTGACGGCAACACCCGCCGCCAGCTACGCCCCGAGCTACGTCCCCGCCCCCACCCTCGGCACCCAGCTCAAGGCCACCGTCGCCGAGGGCCGCGACGTCACAACCACCGAGGCCGGCCGCTGGGCCAACAGTGTTAATGTGCCCGTCGCGCTCGAAGTCTCCGCGCTCAGCGGCGAGGGCGTCGACGAGGTGTTCAGCCGCATGGCGCGCATGATCCTCACCAAGATCGAGCTCGGCGAGATCGACCCCGATGACCCGATGAGCGGCATCCAGTACGGCGACGCGGGCGCCAGCTGGAACGCGGGCGCAGCGAGCGACGGCGGCAGTGTCAAGAGCTATATGACGGAAGAGGGCGGTGCGTCGTCGTCGGGCGGTGCACGGCGACGCCGGGGTGCAGCAGGCGGCGGTGCAGGTGCAGGAGCCGGCCGGCGAAACAAACGCGGCGGCGGCATGGCACTGCGCGAGTGGGAGGAGGTGTTTGCGATACCGCGGCGGCGGCGGGACAACTGCGGCTGCTAGTCGCTGCAAGACTATTTACGACACGATACCTCATGTTTTTGTTTTCTCTCTTGGTTCTCCTACTTCATTTCCCTTGTCATCTTCCCTTCCTGTCCTTGCTTCATCTCTGCTTTCACTCCTGTTTAGCCAGCTTCGTCTATACCCAATGGGTTGTTAATATTGCTTCTGTCTTCCATCTTTCTCACTCTTTCTCCCTTCTTGCCACTACACCCTTCCACCCTAGCTCTTCTAATACCTACATCTACTTTCGAACTCTACTTTCTACCTGCTGACCCTGTCTACGTCATATGTGTGATCCTCTCCAATAAAATAGCCCTGCAGCCTTGCATGTCGCCTAGTGTAGCACATATCATGCATTTTCGGAGCAAACTTGCACTCTAATAGCCTAGGTAGACTGATAGGATTAGTTAGAAAACCATGTCGTTCTACTGCCAGTCTTACAATTCAAATAAAAGGAACAAATTCTGCATTACATAATCTTCATCGAGACGTGAAGTTGCATTTAGGCTGAAAGGGAAGGAGCGATGCGTAGCGCAAGCTCAATCCGGCGCGGAGGGGCCTCCTCCGTGAACTACCAAGAGCAACCGGCTTGCCCCACCATCGACTAACACTGCATCTGCACATCCTCGTATGTAACATGTGACTTGTGCGCCTACGTGCATGCTTCCGGCAGGTGCCATGCTCAGTATCTCAGTATCGGCAAGGCGCGACTGCTTATTCCAGCTGCTTATCCTAACCGCTTCGCGATCCCCCACACAGCTCTCACGCAAATGCCAACTTCGGCGGCGCCTCTCCCGAGCACCTGCTATCAAATAAGAAAATAAGAAAACAAGTGGAAGAAGCTATAGGAGCTTGGCAGGAACCACTGCCACGAGATACTTGAGTACCTGGCTGGAGCTTATATTTAACATGGTCCTCCTCCCGTCTCGTCTGGCCGACAAGCCAATACTGAGCACTCAACACAAGGCCACCTCCTCAAGCTCATCCTGCAACTCCTCAGACACCATGGCTTTTCACTCTTTGACTGTCGACCAGGGCTGGCAGTTCAAGCAGGCTGAAGATAGTGATACAGAATCAAATGAGTCCAAAGAGGCAAAAGAAAGAGGCGTCGACCAATGGCTCGCCGTCAGCCAGTTCCCAACCAATGTGCACCTCGACCTGCTCGCCCACAAGCTGATCCCGGACCCATTCATCAGCAAGAATGAAGAGGTCGTGCAGTGGATCGGCGAGCGGCGGTGGGTGTACAAGGCATCCTTTGCCACGCCGCCGGCCGCGACGGCGTCGTCCACGTCCGTCCTGGCTTTTGACGGCCTCGACACCTTTGCCACCGTCAAGCTCAACGGCCACACCATCCTCGAGAGCGACAACATGTTTCTGCCCTATCGTGTGGATGTCACTTCGTTTCTTAACCGCGGCTCTGACAACAACAACACTCTAGAAATCACATTCGACAGCGCATACCTGCGCGGCTGGCAGCTTGTCGATAAGTACCCCGACCACAAATGGGGCTGCTGGAACGGCGACAGCTCGCGCCTGGCTGTCCGCAAAGCACAGTACCACTGGGGCTGGGACTGGGGCCCGGCCTTGATGACGTGCGGTCCGTGGCGGCCGATCCGTCTGGAGACATACACATCCAAGATTGCCGATCTGTCGTTCGAGACCACCGTCTCCGAGGGTCTCCTGTCGGCCACGGTCAAGGCTCATGTCGAGATTGAGACTCTGGGCGCGGCACCGAGTGCGGCCCCACGAGTGCGTATCGACGTCTCTCTCGGCGATGTAGCTGTTGCATCCGAGACTGTCGCATCCATCTCGTCCTCATCTACCTCGAACTCGAAGATCACAACTGCCGCGGCAGCATTCCGTATCAACAAACCAGCACTGTGGTACCCTGCGCGCTACGGAGAGCAGCCACTCTACACAGTAAGGGCGACCCTCCTGTCGGAGACCTCCGACGACACAGTCCACGAAGTCACAAAGAAGATTGGCCTGCGCCGGGCCGAGCTCGTTCAGCGCTCACTCGAGGACCAGCCTGGCACCTCGTTCTTCTTCGAGGTCAACAACATCCCCATATTCTGCGGAGGCAGCGACTGGATCCCGGCGGACAACTTTATTCCGCGCATCAGCGACAGCCGGTACTACGACTGGGTCAAGCTTGCGCTCGATGGCAACCAGATGATGATCCGTGTCTGGGGCGGCGGTATCTACGAGGAGCAGGCCTTTTACGACGCCTGCGACGAGCTCGGCGTGCTTGTGTGGCAGGACTTTATGTTTGGCTGCGGCAACTACCCGGCGTGGCCAGAACTGCGTGAGTCCATCCGCCTCGAGGCCGAGGCCAACGTCCGTATGCTGCGGCACCACCCCAGCATCATCATCTGGGCGGGCAACAACGAGGACTACCAGTACCGCGAAGAGCAGAAGCTCGAGTACGACTATGCAAACAAGGACGCCGAGAGCTGGCTCACGACCGATTTCCCTGCGCGCTACATCTACGAAAAGATCCTGGCCGACGTCTGCGCAGACCTCATCCCAGACACATACTACCACTACGGCTCGCCATGGGGCGGCGGTGTCGACACACACGACCCGACGGTCGGCGACATTCACCAGTGGAACGTTTGGCACGGCTCGCAGGAAAAGTATCAGGACTTTGACAAGCTCGTCGGCCGGTTCGTGTCCGAGTTCGGCATGGAAGCGTTTCCGCACATCAAGACCATCGACGCCATGCTGCCACTGGGCCGGCGCGACCCTGACCGCTATGCCCAGAGCTCGACGCTCGACTTTCACAACAAGGCTGCCGGCCACGAGCGCCGGCTGGCGCTGTACCTCGTCGAGAACATGCGGTACGGGCCGGATCCGCTAGAGCAGTACGTCTACTACACCCAGCTGATGCAGGCCGAGTGCCTCGCGTCGGCGTATCGGCTCTGGAAGCGGCAGTGGAAGGGCCCCGGCCGCGAATACTGCGGCGGCGCGCTCGTGTGGCAGCTCAACGACTGCTGGCCGGTGACGAGCTGGAGCATCTGCGATTTCTACTTGCGGCCCAAGCACGCCTACTTTACGGTCAAGCGCGAGATGGCGCCGCTGACAGTGGGCATGACGCGCCGCACGACCGAAAAGGTCGTCGGCAGCAATCCGCACAGCCGCGTGAACGTTGAGAAGGAGACGATAATCGAGGTATGGGGTTCCAATCTGACGGTCGAGGATGTCGCGGGCGTAGACTGCGTCGTGCGCGCGTGGGATGTCGAGACAGGCAAGCAGACGTACGAGAAGACGGTCAACGCTGCGGCGGCGACTGTGGTACTGAAATCGAACCGCTCGACAGAGCTGGCGGCGTTTGCCGTGCCGGGCGAGCCGGGCCACGAGGCGCGCACAGTCGTGGCGGCCTACCTTGTGCAGGACGGCCAGCAGCTGGCGCGGTATGTCAACTGGCCGGAGCCGCTCAAGTACCTGCACCTACCCGAGCCCAAGGATCTGTTGGTTGTTCTGTCGGCCGACGGCAAGGGTGTCGAGATTTCGAGCAGTGTCCCCATCAAGGGCGTTGCCATTGAAGTTGAAGACGACGAGGCCGACGAGGACGTTGTCAAGTTTGATGACAACCTGATTGATATTGTGCCGGGCGAGACGGTGACGATTGGCGTCAAGGGCGCCACTGCCGACACCAAGTTCAAGGCGAGGTACCTCCAGTAGATTTAGATTGATAGACAGGCAATGATATTTACGATTTCAATACATAAGAGCACATCATAATACTTCGTAGAGGCGAGATGCTGAGTGACGGAAGATCTTCGGTGCGGAGTTGCCTATTTGGGCACTTGCAGCACGTCGTGGAGTATCGGTCCAAGTCTAAGCATACAGCCTGAGAAACAGCTCCACCAACCAGACTCTTTTTATTGATTTTATGGCGATTTGTATTCTCGCTAGCTATCGTGATTATTGCCTGATTTTTATCATGAGAATGCTGTCTGATGACGCTACACGTGGACCACCCAGCAAGAGGTTTCTGCCGTGTTGAGCCGTCCCACGTTGTAGCAGAGAGATGAGGCAGGAGGTAATCCGGTATTGCTCTCGACAGTCTTCCCAGTGGAAGCTCATTCCATGGTGTGGGGGAAAGCGGGGAGCCTGTCCAGATGACTTGTGAGTGGGGGACGCAGAGTGTGTAACGGGTGAAAGATGTTGAGGAAGGAGCTATCGTGTTGACAATAGGAGAGGAAAGACATAATTTCAATTCAAAAAAAGAAAAGAAAGAGCAATGGAGAAGCTACAATTTAGGCAAGAAGCAAAGAGTAAAAAGTAAAACAAAAGGAAAGCGCGACCGCCCTCTCCTGCACCGAAACACTGCAAAAAGAAAGAAAAAAAGAAGCTCTGGTCAGCTGCTACCCCAACTCGGCAAGCTTCCTTTTTCGATGCTATTTAGGCTGATGTATTAGCTTCACTTTTGGCCACTTTTTGGTGTTAGTCCAGGTCGCGATTGGGGATGGGCATCCTGACAGTTGGAGAATCCGAGTATTTGAACGTGTTTTATTTTTGTTTGTTGACTCTCTTCATCTTCTCTTCTCTTGCTCTCTGTTTTCTTGATTCATATTTTCATCTCGACGTTGATCTTGCCCTGTTCATCTTCTCCGCACTTCTCCGCACCAGTCGCGCCTTCCCATCTGACCTCATACCATCTGCTCTTTCTCCTTTTGTTCCTATTCAGAATCTTGCATCTCTCATACGACTTCTCCCTCAACTTCACCCTCAACTTCACATTCAAAAACCATCACCAACTTCACAATGGCTACCGACGGCAAGTCTGTAAGTACAAGTTCACACCCCTAGCAGCTCGAATAAGCATTAACAACCAGAACAAATCTTTTGTGCTCAACAAGCCGCACGACGTCACCTTTGAGGACCGTCCCGTGCCCACCCTCAGCTCGCCTCACGAAGTCCTCGTCGCCGTCAACTACACCGGCATCTGCGGCTCCGATGTCCACTACTGGGAGCACGGCGCCATTGGCCACTTTGTCGTCAAGGACCCCATGGTCCTGGGCCACGAGTCCGCCGGCACCGTCGTGTCCGCCGGCAACGAGGTCTCGGACCTCAAGGTCGGCGACCGCGTCGCCCTCGAGCCCGGCTACCCCTGCCGTCGCTGTGTCCAGTGCCTCGGCGGCTTCTACAACCTGTGCCCCGACATGAAGTTTGCCGCCACGCCGCCCTACGACGGCACCCTCGCCGGCTTCTGGAAGGCACCCTCGGACTTTTGCTACAAGCTGCCCGACCACGTTTCGCTGCAGGAGGGCGCCCTGATTGAGCCCCTCGCTGTCGCCGTGCACATTGTCGGCAAGCAGGCGCGCGTCAAGCCCGGCCAGTCCGTCGTTGTCATGGGTGCCGGCCCCGTCGGTCTGCTGTGCTGCGCTGTGGCCAAGGCCTACGGCGCCACCAAGGTGGTGTCTGTGGACATTGTCGACTCGAAGCTGGCCTTTGCTGCCGACTTTGCCGCGACGCACACTTACAAGAGCCAGCGCGTGTCGTCCGAGGAGAACGCACGCAACATTATCGAGACGGCAGGCCTGGCCGCCAACGGTGGTGCGGATGTTGTGATTGACGCCTCGGGCGCCGAGCCCAGCATCCAGGCCAGCTTGCACGTGGTGCGCAACGGCGGCACCTACGTGCAGGGCGGCATGGGCAAGTCAGACATTACGTTCCCCATCATGGCGCTGGCAATCAAGGAGGTGACTGTGCGCGGCAGCTTCCGCTACGGCTCGGGCGACTACCGCCTGGCCATTGAGCTGGTTGCGTCGGGCAAGGTGGACGTGAAGAAGCTGATTTCGCAGACGGTTCCCTTTGAGAGTGCCGAGGAGGCGTTCAAGAAGGTCAAGACGGGCGAGGTCATCAAGATCCTGATTGCCGGCCCCAACGAGAAGTAGGGCTGTCTTCTCTTTTGATATTTGCAGTTTAGACTGGTTTTGGTTTTGGTGTTTCTTGTTCTCTCTTCTATTTGTCTGTTCTGACGGCTGGTGTTCTACATGGATGTGTTATGAAAAGTTACGAATCTAGAAAAAAGAAATGTTTGCATGAAGACAGCAAGGCATGGTGACGAGAAGACTTGGCCGACGGCCGACAGACGGCCAACTGCAGCTCCAATAGCGGCCTTTTTACTGGGCACCGGAATGGCTTCAGCACTCTGTTACCCGTTCAGTGGCGGGGCTTGGCCGCTAGCTCTCTGCTAGGAGTATTTCCTGCATCAACACGCTGTCTGGCGGTTGTGCAGAGCCGGTGTTAATGAAGTGGAATAAGTTGATTTATAGTGTATATAGGGATAGGCGACTGTAATATGCCAGCTACCGACTAACGACACCGAGCGGCCTGGCCGACAGCCCGGTTATCTGAAGATGTCGTTATTATCCTCAATTGCTTGCTACCTTATCAGAGCTGATAGAGGAGCATGGAGGGCAGCCGGAAGAGGGCGAGGAGAGCTCCGTTGATAGCTTCGATGCATCTTTGATTCTTTCTTGGTCTTCTGCTTTCTTTAGTTTTCTTCTCAGCTTCATCACATCTCAACTTCGGTACAGCACGATCACGATGCTCGACTTGATTATTCGCAACGGCCGCATTGTATGTTTGTCTTCATTTTCTCTTGCTGAGCTTATTGACTAACAGCCAAGGTCACGGCGGCCGAGATTCTTCCCGCCGGCTTGGATATTGGTGTCAAGGATGGAAAGATTGCCATGATCGGCGCCAGCCTTGAGGCGTATGCCGGCCCAAGCACGGAGATTGTCGATGCCGAGGGCGCCTACATTACGCCCGGTGGTGTTGATTCGCACGCGCACATTCAGCAGGACAATGCACCAACAGGTGATACGTGGGAGTCGGGCTCGCGGTCAGCATTGGCCGGCGGCAACACGACAGTGCTCGCCTTTGCGTCGCAGAAGCGCGACGAGCCGAGCATCTGGCCGTGCATCGATAACTACCACGCCAAGGCCACGGGCAACACCTACTGCGACTACGGCTTCCATGTGATCCTGACGAATGCGTCAGAGCAGGTGCTCGAAGAAGAGCTGCCGCAGCTGCCGGCGCGCGGCATAACGAGCGTCAAGCTGTACATGACGTACCAGCCAATGAAGCTGGGCGACGGCGACCTGTTCAACATTATGATGGCGGCGCGGTCGCTGGGAATCACGACGATGATCCACGCCGAGAACAACGACATTGTCGAGCAGATCTCGGCGCGACTGGTGAAGAAGGGCAACCTGCAAACATACTTCCACTCGGTCGCGCGGCCGCAGATTGCCGAGAGCGAGGCGACGTACCGCGCCATTAGTTTGGCCGAGGTCACAGACGCGCCCATCCTGATTGTGCACATGTCGGCGCCGACGGCCCTCAAGCATGTGCGCGAGGCCCAGAACCGGCTGCTGCCCATCCACGCCGAGACGTGCCCGCACTATTTGTATCTGACGAGCGACAAGCTGCGGTCGCCGCCGCACGACCATGCCCACGAAGACCCCAACATTGACGGTGCACGGCACATTTGCGCACCGCCGCTGCGGCACAGCACAAAGGACGTCGAGCAGCTGTGGCAGGAAATGGCCAACGGCACGTACACGGTGCTGTCGTCGGACCATGCGCCGTCGCTGTTCGACCACGCCAACGGCAAGAAGCGCGGCATCATCCGCAACGAGGCCACCGGCACGGCGCACGTTGACTTCCGCAACGTGCCCAACGGCGTGCCCGGCATCGAGACGCGCCTTCCTCTCATCTACAACCGGTCGTACGACCCGGCACTCGAGTCGCAGCGGCCCAACGACGACAAGATCCGCATCACACTGCCGCGCTTCGTGGCGCTGACGTCGACGAACCCGGCGCAGCTGTACGGCCTGTCGCACTGCAAGGGCAGCCTGACGCCCGGTCTGGATGCAGACATTGTGATCTGGTACCCGGAGACGACCGACAAATTCACAATTACCAATAAAGACCTGCACCACAGCATCGACTACACGCCGTTTGAGGGCCTGGAGGTGCGCAACTGGCCGCGGTATGTGTTCTTGCGCGGCAAGCGGGCGTTTGACCGTGACAATGGCGGCGTGCTTCTGGCCAAGGGCGACGGGCAGTTCCTGGAGCGGACCAAGTCACGGATCCTGACGGGCCAAGCGGGACGGACGGCGACGGGCATGGGCGCGGGCGAATGGGGGGCGTGGATGTAGATGGTAGAAAGTAAAATGAAAATAGAGTACATTGCATGACGGATTATACAAGTATATAGAAAGCAATAGAAGTCGATTTAGCCATGGCCCGTGATGGGTAAATTGGGTGAGTGCACGATATAAAAGAGGCATATACGTCTACATCTAGATGTCTCTTCAGCATCCCCACGCAATGACATTTTTACAGAACTGGATAGCGGTGCTGGCAGCAGCAGCTTTGCCTGCATCGGCACTGCTGTCGTTCCCCGACTGCATCCACGGCCCGCTGGCAAACAATACAGTATGTAAAACGAGCGCATCGCCGTCCGAACGCGCCGCCGCGCTCGTCAAGGCTATGACTATTGATGAGAAGCTCGTGAACCTCGTCAACACTGTACCCGGTGCACCACGCCTGGGATTGCCACCGTACGAATGGTGGAGCGAGGCCCTGCACGGCGTCGCCGGGTCGCCCGGCGTCACTTTTAATCAATCCTCTGCCGGCATCAATGGAAATGGAAGTCCACCCGAGTTTGCCTATGCAACGTCCTTTGCAAGCCCCATCACCCTCTCGGCCGCGTTCGACGACGACCTCGTCGAGCGCGTCGCCGACGTTGTCAGCACCGAAGCCCGCGCCTTCAGCAACGCCGGCCGCGCCGGACTCGACTACTGGACGCCCAACATCAATCCGTACAAGGACCCGCGCTGGGGCCGCGGCTCCGAGACGCCCGGTGAAGACCCCACGCGCATCCGCGGCTATGTCCGGTCTCTGCTTAAAGGCCTGGAGAGATACGACGGCCACTCGCGCAAGGTGATTGCGACGTGCAAGCACTTTGCCGCGTACGACCTCGAGCGGTGGAACGGCACGGTGCGCTATGGATTTGATGCGGTCGTGTCGCTGCAGGATTTGAGCGAATATTATTTGCCGGCATTTCAAGAGTGCGCACGCGACTCGCACGTCGGGTCGGTCATGTGCTCGTACAACTCGGTGAATGGCACGCCGGCGTGTGCGAGCACGTACTTGATGCAGGACATTTTGCGAGGGCACTGGAACTGGACAGACGACAGCCAGTACGTGACGAGCGACTGTAATGCGGTGCTGAATTTCGACCACGAGCACAAGTACAGCGTGGACGGGGCGCATGCTGCGGCGGCTGCGTATAATGCCGGCACGGACACGGTGTGCGAGGTGCCGCAGTACGGGGGTACCGATGTGCGCGGGGCCTATAACCAGTCGCTGCTGAGCGAAAAGGTGATTGACCGTGCTCTGTCTAGGCTGTACGAGGGACTCGTGCGTGTCGGCTACTTTGACTCTTTGCAGAAAGGAAACGGGACACTGCCGTACCGTTCGCTCGGGTGGAAGGACGTCGGTTTGGCCGCAGCTCGCAAACTGGCCTATCAGTCGGCCACTGACGGCATCGTACTCAAGAAGAATCTGAACAACACACTTCCTCTTGATCTTTCCACCAACAGCTCCAAGAGTATTGCTCTCATCGGCCACTGGGCCGATGCGACTCACCAGATGCTCGGCGGCTACAGCGGCATACCCCCGTACTATCACAACGCCGTCGCGGCGGCAAAGCAGCGGAACTGGACTGTACATGTATTTGGTGGTAATGATGAGGCTCCTGTCGATAGCGACCCCAGCAAAGATACCTGGACGGCTTCAGCCTTAGAAGCAGCGCACAAGTCCGACGTCGTTCTATACTTTGGCGGCACCGATCTGTCTGTGGCAGCCGAAGACAAGGACCGCACGAGCATTGCTCTTCCCCAGGTCCAGCTCGACCTAGTCAACAAGCTCGCGTCGCTCGGAAAGCCACTCGTCGTCATACAGCTGGGCGACCAGACAGACGACACACCGCTGCTGCAGAACAGCAACGTGAGTGCTATCCTGTGGGCAGGCTACCCCGGCCAGGACGGTGGCAGTGCCGTACTGGATATAGTTGCAGGCTTACACGCACCCGCCGGTCGTCTGCCTGTCACACAGTACCCGGATAACTATACGTCGGCTGTGCCCATGACGGACATGTCTCTGCGGCCGTCTGTCTCGAATCCCGGACGAACGTACCGCTGGTACGAGCATGCCGTGCTGCCGTTTGGCCACGGGCTGCACTATACATCGTTCAAGGCCGACTTTAACCAGCCGTCCAATTCATCGACGTTTGCCATTGGTGACTTGATGAGCAAGTGCAAGGACACCCATCCAGACCTGTGCCACTTTGCAGACATCAATGTGTCGATTACCAACACGGGCAACAAGACGACGTCCGATTTCGTGGCATTGCTGTTTGTGTCTGGCAGCTATGGCCCAAAGCCGTATCCGATCAAGACGCTTGTCGCCTACGAGCGTGTGAGGAATATTGCACCAAAGACTTCGTCGTCGGTATCGCTCCGGCTGACACTGGGCAGCCTTGCGCGCACCGACGAGTCGGGCAATCTCGTTCTGTATCCGGGCACGTACACGCTGTCGCTCGATGTGCCGACGCAGAGCTCGATTGAGATTGAGCTGACCGGTGATACAGTCGTTCTCGACAATTTTCCGCAGCCAGCCTTGTAGATGTCTATTAGCATTCAGACAAGTAGGGGTGGCCCAATACATCTAGACATAAATAGGCAACAGTCGGACATAAGAAATGGGTGCAAATTAAGTGCAACATCAAAGAGTGACGTCGACGACATGACATGCGATGATAATAAGGAACAGCCCAGAACGAAATGAGCCAATCAACAATACAATGTTTGTCAGGTGTTTTAAAGAATACAGATACACTCGTACAGATCGCACTGTCTGTGTGCGGACTCGTCGTCGTGCCGTCTCCGCAATCGTACCACTTACACGGCCATCGTCTCACCACCGGCCACTTATCAACAGCTTATTCTTATCGTATTGGCTGCTGGATTATATTGTTTCGAGGCATGGTAGAATGATGAGATAGCTTTGATTTTAATAGATGTCTATCTTTGAGCTCGCACTTTTTGATGCTTTTAATATGTTCTTGATTCTTCTTTGTATCCTTCTTTTTCTGTTGTATTTTTGAAACTATCATGAGCTTGACTACAGCTTCATATCCATCTACACGAATTCTGCTTCTCTTTCTCATTACATTCTTCTTCACAATATCTGCAATGGCATCAAAACCAGCATCACCGTGGGCAGACACACCGCTGGCCCTCATACACACTCCGCAGTTCACCTCAGACAAGGTACGTCTTTTATGACTCCGAATCATTATATCTACAACCATACTAATTACAGACCGACATATTCACCACCGGCGCGACACACATGTGCCTGCTGCACAACGCCATCTTCCGCGGCTACAACTCCATCTCTCCCCAGGCCGCCCTCGTCGACGACGACCAGGACAAGGCAGACTTTATCGGCTACTGCCAGACATGGTTCAAGCTCGTCAAGTCACACCACGACGACGAGGAAGACAACCTGTTTCCCAAGATTGCAGCCCTGCTCAAGGACGACACCGTCTGGGAGGAGACACATAAAGAGCACGTTGCGTTCCTCGACGGCCTCACGGCGTTCCACGACTACCTCGCCAGCCTCATCTCGCCCCTCGACTTTGACGGTACTCTCCTTCTAAAGATCATGGCTTCTTTCCAGAAACCATTTGAGCACCACTTCCGCAGCGAGATCCAGACAATCGCCGCACTCGCCGACCACCCGCATGCGCCAGTAGCCGGCACCCCTGAAGAGGCCGAGGCCGCTGCTGTGTTCAAGGCCTGGGGAAAGGCCACGGTTGGCAAGGCCGGCATGCTCGATGCGGTCCCTTTCTTTTTGCTCAACCACGACACAACTACTGCATTTGAGGACGGCCGCTGGTCTGCCTGGCCGCCTATGCCGGCGCCGATCCGCTGGGGCCTCGTCAACCTCGCCGGCGCATGGTACAGTGGCTGGTGGCAGTTTGCAAGCTGCGACTCGGCCGGCAAGCCACAGACGTTGTATGCCCTGCGGCCAGGTGTTGGCAAGGAATCGAAAGGCGAGCTGTAGATTCTGGTCCGTGTATGATATCAGTTGGGTCCCTTTAAGTTTGTAGTTCTAATCTATTTCCTTTGCTTTTGAAGTACTTTTAAGTACATTTCTTCTTTCTTTCTTCTTTTTTTTTTCTCTTTTCTTTTTCTTGCCAACCGCACCTTTTACCGCAAATAAATACTTTCAAATGAGCGGCAGTGCCCGAGACCAACAACAAGAATAGTCCCTTTAACAGTAAATCAATTCCAACAAAGTACTCTAATGGATGATTGACACATTTGACGTTGTTTTTATTTATTTTGCTTATTTTTCTTTAATACAATTTAATCTGAAAAATTCCACGTGTTTTTCTCCATCGCGCCTGCTGTCAATATCCCTTTCCATTTTCGACTGCATCGCCTTCAAACTCCTCTTCTCGAATGTCGTCGAATGCTCCTTCCCCCATACTCCATGTTGCATGCTCTCTGCCTTGCACGCAACGCACGCATCACAAGACCCACTCGTCCCTTCCTCTTTCGGTCCCTGGCCACTGGGCTTACAGCTCGAGCCAATCACCGCCGCGCGGGGCGCCAGCGTCGAAAGGCCTAGAAAGCTTTCAGTGCCCCACTTGCTGCCTTTGGACGCTGCACCAGATTTTATATCACTGGCCGCTCCGAGCCTCACTGCTGGGAGTCTTGACTGCCTTCTGATCTGTTTATTGACTGCAACTTTACTCTTTGCTCTTTGTACTCACCACGATTCCACGACTGACGATTTTGGACTACGCTCTTTACACCTGACACTTGACGATCTTGTCAACCTTTTCTTTCTTCTCTACGAATACCCTTACCCCTCCGCACATCATGTCGACCGCCGACGAGCTCAAGGCGCTCGGCAACAAGGCCATTGCGGCCAAGAACTTTGACGAGGCTGTGTGAGTTATTACCTATTCTCTATTCTCTTATGTTATGCCTTTAAAAAGGACTCAATACTAACAAAACAGCAAACACTTCACCGATGCCATCGCCATCGACCCCTCCAACCACATCCTCTACAGCAACCGCTCCGCCGCCTACGCCTCCAAGAAGGACTGGGACAACGCCCTCAAGGACGCCGAGAAGACCACCGAGATCAAGCCCGACTGGCCCAAGGGCTGGGGCCGCAAGGGCACTGCTCTGTTCGGCAAGCGTGACCTCATCTCTGCCTACGAGGCATACGAGGCCGGCCTGAAGATCGACCCCGAGAATGCTGGCATGAAGAAGGAGCTGGCCGCCGTCGAGCGTGCCATGGACGTCGAGGTCGGCCGCGACCCCAGCGCCGGCGGCCCCGCTGGCGGCATGCCCTTTGGCGACCCCTCGTCGCAGTTCGGCAGCATGTTCAGCGACCCCGGCCTGATCGCCAAGCTGGCCGCCAACCCCAAGACCAGCTCGTACCTCGCCGACCCCTCCTTTATGCAGAACCTCCAGGCCATCCAGAAGGACCCCAAGAATGCCAGCGCCATCTTCAGCGACCCCCGCATGATCCAGGTCATGGGTGTTGCCATGGGTGTTGACCTCGATGTCGGCAACGCCCCGCCCGCCGGTGCTGAGACTGCCGGCTCCTTCACGCCCGGCGCTGCCCGCGAGGTCGAGGAGGAGGTTGCCATGCCCGATGCCCCTCCCGCCGCTGCTCCCGTTGTCGAGGAGGAGCCCATCAACGACGAGGAGGCCGAGGAGGCCCGTGCCAAGAAGGAGGCCAAGGAGGCCGCCGACAAGGAGAAGGCTCTGGGTACTGCCAGCTACAAGAAGCGCCAGTTCGACGATGCCATTGCCCACTACCAGGCCGCCTGGGACCTGCACAAGGACATCACCTACCTGAACAACCTCGGCGCTGCCCAGTTCGAGAAGGGCGACTTTGAGGGCTGCATTGTTTCGTGCACCAAGGCCGTCGAGGAGGGCCGCTCCACCTACGCCGACTTCAAGACCATTGCCAAGTCGTACGCCCGCATCGGTACCGCACACGAGAAGCTCGGCCAGCTCGACCAGGCCATTGAGAACTTCAACATGTCGCTGCGCGAGCAGCGCACGCCCGAGGTCGTTGCCAAGGTCCGTGCCGCCGAGCGCCGCCGCATCGAGGACGCCCGCCTCGCCTACATTGACCCCGCCAAGGCCGAGGAGGCCCGCGAGGAGGGCAACAAGAAGTTCAAGGAGACCGACTGGCCCGGTGCCGTCAAGGCGTACACGGAGATGATCAAGCGCGCGCCCGAGGACCCGCGCGGCTACAGCAACCGCGCCGCCGCGTATGTGAAGCTGGTCGAGTTCCCGTCGGCGCTCGACGACTGCGAGGCCGCCATCAAGCGCGACCCCAAGTTCATCCGCGCGTACATCCGCAAGGCCCAGATCTACTTTGGCATGCGCAAGTACAGCGAGTGCATCGACGCGTGCGACGAGGCCGACAAGGTCGACAAGGAGCACCACAAGGGCGCCAACGCGCGCGAGATCGAGGCCCAGAACCAGAAGGCGCTGACCGCCATGTACAGCACGCGCCAGGGCGAGACCGAGGAGCAGGCGCGCGAGCGCATTGCGTCCGACCCCGAGATTATGAGCATCATGCAGGACCCCGTGATGCAGGCCATCCTGCAGCAGGCCCAGGCGGACCCTGCCGCGCTCAACGAGCACATGCGCAACCCGAGCGTGCGCACCAAGATCCAGAAGCTGATTGCCGCCGGTGTCATCCGCGTCGGCCGGTAAACGGTGTTTGGTCTTGACAATTCAAATTAGCAGGGATAGAAGAAAAGGGCATCGAGATGTACCGAGTATACCAGCATTGCATTATTTATTTTACGTTTGTTTTTAATTTATGATCTTAACTTGTACATTTGATGCGTTCATTATCTACAGTGTTTTAAGAAAGAAAATAAAGTCACTGAAAGAAGTAATAAGTAATGAGCTGCTCATAGTGAGAGCTGTCTATTAACTTGCTATATGCTTTTAATGTTGCAATGTGTAAAGTAAAATAAGGGTAAACGAAGTGAAGAAGCGATAAAATCAGGCGAGCCTCAAGCATCGATCGATCCATCCTCCAAGCGTGAGAATTACCGCAAAGCACAGCTTCCCCATCTTGTTTTTCTTGTTTTCGTTTCGTTCCATTTCGTCTTTCCTTTTTGTCGGCTTCGATTGTCATCTGCTGGCCGCTCTCTCTCATCGGCAAGAGACGGCCAGCAGCCCATAAACATCCTCCAATTTATATCCTTCCTCAAACACCTTCATTCTTGTAAATGCCGGCTGATAATCGGGAAATAAAGAGCCAAATATAGTAAAGTAATGTGATGTGGGCTGTTGGTAGCGAGATGCAGATCGGCGGTGTAGTCGATGGTGGTGCGCAAAGTAGAACTGAGAAAGAGACAAAACTTGACAGGCAAAACAAAATAACAGAAGCAGGCAGGCGGCATGAAGTGTTATGATAGACCATAGTCAAATGACCATGGCATATCAAGACACGACGTCATCACACTTAGCGCTTGGAACGCTCAATAGCCGCAGCGCTGAGAGCAGTCGAGCTTGCAGAGCTGGTCATGGCAAGGCCGGGAGTCACAGCACCGCTGGCAGGAGCGGGCGTGGTCGAGCGCGTGGGGGGCTGCGAGCGGTTGTGGGCCATGTGAGCCTTGACCAGATGGCCGGCAGCGAGGGCCGAGCACAGGGACAGCTCACCAGCCAGAACAGAGGCAGCAATGACGCGAGCGAGGCGGCGAGCGTTCTCACCGGGGGTCGTCGGGTGGGGGCCGCGGACACCGAGCATGTCGAGCATGGCGCCCTGGGGCTCCAGAATGGTACCGCCACCCAGCGTGCCGACCTCGATCGACGGCATGGAGACGGAAATCTGAAGGTTGCCGCGGAGGTTCTTCATAATGGTAATGCAGTTGGCACTCTCAACGACCTGGGCCGGGTCCTGACCCGTGGCAAGGTAGATGGCCGCCACAATGTTGGCAGCGTGAGCGTTGAAACCGCCAATGGCACCGGCCATGGCAGAGCCGATCAGGTTCTTGGAAATGTTGAGCTCCACCAGCGAATCGACGTCCGTCTTCAGCACGCTCTTGACCACATCGCCGGGGATAATCGCCTCGGCCACCACACTCTTACCACGGCCGTCAATCCAGTTGAGCGCAGCCGCCTTCTTGTCAATACAGTAGTTGCCGCTCAGGGAGACAATGTTCATGTCCTCGAAGCCGCTCTCGTTCATCATCACGTTCAGGGCGTGCTCCACACCCTTGGAGATCATGTTCATGCCCATGGCATCACCCGTCGTGGTCTTGAAACGCACGTACAGGTTGGTGCCGGCCAGGGCAGTCTTCATGTTTTGCAGACGCGCGAAGCGACTGGTCGAGTTGAATGCCTTGCGCATCACCGACTGACCAGCCTCCGAGTCCAGCCAGATCTTGGCAGCACCGGCACGTTCGACGGTCTCGAAGCTCAGGCAAGGACCACGGGTCATGCCGTCGGCAGTCAGGACGGTAATGGCACCGCCACCGGCGTTAATGGCCTTGCAACCACGGCTCGTGCTAGCAACAAGCACACCCTCAGTGGTGGCCATGGGGATGAAGTAGCTCTTGCCGTCAATCACAATAGGGCCGGCAACACCGACGGGAATGGGGGTGTAACCAATGACGTTCTCACAGCACTGGCCAAAGACCTGGGCCCAGTTGTAGTTCTCGTAGGGGAGGTGCGACTCGTCCAGCAGGCCGGTGACATCCTCGGTGGCTTTGGTGCGAGAGATAATGGAACGGCGGATCTTGACGGCACGGGTGTAGTCCTTGAGAGTCTTCTCGAGGGCGTAGCCGGGAATCTTGCCGCGCAGAGACAGGAAGACGAGCTCGGCATCAGTCAGCTCGGGGGCACGGCCTTCCTTGAGCATAGCCTCCATCTCGGCAGTGCTACGCGAAATGAGGGCGTTCTTGGCCTTCTCAGCGGCGATCTCCTCCTCGGTCTTGACGGGCTTAGCCTCCTTCTCCTTGAGGGGACGCATGGCAAGGATGTCGCCCTCGTCGTCGGTAAGAGCAGGGGTCAGGGGCTTGCCGCCCGGGGTGCCGGGCATGAACTCGCCCAGAGGCAGGGTAGCGTTGGCGGTGTCGTTGAACTTCTGGGCCTTGTCCAGGTCCTTGCGGTCGATGGGGTGGTCGGGCATGTTAGGGTCCTTGATACCCCAGCGGGCAGCGTTGAACAGGTAGCCGTTGAGAGCGACGCTCAGGGCAAGAGCAACAATAATCCACTTGGACAGAACGGGGTCCTCGAGGCTCTTGAGGATGCTGCCGACCATGCGGCCGCCAACACCGCCGTAGGAGAGATCGTAGACCTCGGATCCGGCAAGGCCAGTGGAGGGAAGAGCGTAGTGGACCGAGGGGAACTCGAGCTCGTACTTAATGGGAGTGAGGACAGTCACAATGGTCTCGCGGTTGGCCTTCTTGGCGGCAGCCAGCAGGATGTCCAGACCGCTGCCGGCGACCTTGAAGGGGTCGACGGGGGGAGCGGCAACAACGCCGCTCAGGCCGCCGGCCATGGCAGAGATGGAGGACAGGGTGGAGTCAGCGCTGCGGAAGGGCAGAGTGCAGAGGTTGAGGACGTTGATAATGACAAAGCCAGTGACCATGAGGACCTTGAACTTGGGAACGCTAGTGCTCTTAATCTGGCGGCCAAAGATGGACGTAGTAGGCTCACCACGGCCGTCGGTGCGAGGCCAGTCGTTGCTCTGAGCGACGCTCTCGGCAACACGGCGGCTGACACCGTCATCCTCCAGAGCACGGCGCATCTCCACATGACGCTTAATCCGGTTGATCTCGAGCTTGATGCAGAGGATGGCAGTGTAGAAGGTGAAGAGGAGGATGCAATCGAAGAATAGTATCCAGGCAGCGAGGAAGCAAAACTGCTGCAGGCCACCCTGGACGCCGGACGCGGCACCGATGACCAGGATAAGGATCTCGATGGCGTAGTCGCGGACAATGTCGAAACCGTTCTCCTTGATGGCCATCTGGATGGCGTACTGGATGACGCTGGGCGAGCTGGTGGTGATGACCTTCTTGCCGGGGGTGCGCTCCAGGTTGCGGCGGTGCTCGAGGGCGTGCGAGAGCACGGCCTTTGTGAGGGCAATGTTCTTCTCGAAGCCAATGGTGACGACAAGGAAAGGCAGACCCTCACTAAGAAGAACCATGCTGACAGGCACACCGAGCTTCGTGGTGACAATGAGGCCGAAGAGGAAGGCGAAGATGGAGGAGAAGAGGACGCTGGTGCCGAGCCAGAAGTTGGAGCCGAGGCGGCGCATGGACAGGAAGAGGGAGACAAACGTCAGATGCATCGACAGGTAGCCAAGAACCATAATGATGATGTCCAGCGTGTCTGCGTTCTTGAGCAGGTCGATGAACTCGACCCAGCCGTTCTGCAGCCAGCGGACGATGCTGGAGCGCGTCTGGGCGCCGGCAGCCTTCATGATCCACAGCTTCTGCTCGCGGCCGTGCTCTTCGGTGACACGGGTAGACGAGGCATCATCGGCCTGGGCGGACGAGATGACGTTGGGGATCTCGCGGGTAGCCGAAGAGAACTGGGCGGCCTCGTCGTAGGGGACGGCAAAAGCAAGAGTAGAGTCCTGGGAGTAGGCGCCGAGCGGGTTGGGAGTGGCGGGCAGAGGAGTGGCGGAGATGTTCTGCGGGATGGGGATGGTGTCGAGCAGAGGAGCGGTCTTGGGGGCGCTGTCGGACAGAGACTCGGGGAAGACAAAGGTGAGCAGGGCCTGGCGGTCGGCACCCTTGGGAACGATGTCGGAGTCCCAGGGCTGCCACTTCCAGGCGGTCTCGCTGCTGATGCGCAGGCTGCGGCTGCCCTCGGAGAGGGAAGACCAGTCGGCACGACGGAGGCTCTTGGAGGCGTCAAAGATGCTCTCCTCGAGAAGGCCCATGTAGGTTGAGCTAGCAAGGACGGCCACGATGACAATGGTGTGAATCGGGTGGGAGGAGGTGAGGCTGGACAGCAGCTGGAGGATGGGAGTCAATTTCTTGTTGATCCAGGAGGGGGCGGCGGTCTGGGCGGCCGGCTGCTCGCCGCGGAAGCGGGAGGGCAGGAGGGACGCGGCAATCATGTTGAAGAGGTTGCTGAGACTACTGAGGATGCATTGGTTGGTGGTGGAGGGGTTGACTAAGCTATGATGTTAGTATATGAAGCAAAAGACGTCAAAACAACATGTAATGGCAGCAGTTGCAATCAATGGCATCCAACATCCAATGGTAGGGCTGCAGATGCTGCGGTCAGATGCGGTCTGGTCTGCGGCCGTGCGAGCACACGACTGGATGCAGGCAGCAATTTAGGTGCAGGGGCGGCCAATTGGCTCTGGATTGGCACTGAATAGGGGCAAGGCTGGATAGCCGAGAAGCTGGAGAATGTGATATTGGCATTGACTTACAGCTGAAGCTTGCTGTGAATAAGCCGAGACAAGGCGTTGGCCGAGGCGGTCTGAGTCGGAGCGGGCGGTCACGGAGCAGCTCGAGAGCTTGGAGGAGTAAAGGAATGGCCGATAATGCTGTGCACAATCGTATAAGACGACAAGAGGTCGCGGAGATGACTTGGGAAAAGACAAAAGACAAAAGAGAGGAGGGGAGGGAAAGGGGAAGTGAGTAGAGTAGAGAGGAAAGTCGAGGAGCAGAGAGAGATAGGGAGAGGATAGCGCTGTGGAGACGCGTTGAAAAATAAGGGCAAAGGAAAAGGAGGTTAAAATGAACCAAACAGGCCCCAGACTTGCAGCACAGAGCACTGATACAGGCCAGACGCAAATAAGGAAAGAGGCTAAAGACGGTGAGCGGCGGCAGAACGGAACGGCTCCACCGACGGACAAAAAAAAGTGTATTTGGAAAGACACCAGGTGGGGGGCACGACAGAGAAGACAAAAGAAGGAAGGAGCAAAGGGGGGAAAAGGGGAAGACGAGTGTATTAAGGAAGAGGGGAAGAGCCGGTTGAAGTATTCAATGTGGAAGAGGAAGGAGGGACAATGATGCCATGGTACGTGGTTGTGAACGAAAACAAGAAAACAATGGGAAGGCGCGGTTCTTCAATGGGCGCGGCAGGAGCGACCCAGGACAGTGTCAATGGGAGGCGACGAATCCAAAATAAGAAATTGTCCGCAAACGCTGTAAGCTGGAGTATGTACACAGTGACAGCCGCCAATGGAAGGAGCTTTGGGGTAATAGGCGATTGGCACTGGCTGGGCTGGGCTGAGCTGGGGTCCAGTACCGGTCGATAAAGTTAATCAAGATTTAACGGGGAAAATAGCAGAATTAATGGAGAATTACGATAAGATATCCGAATCTGCATGACATGGACTGCTGATATTTTGATTTTCTGCATCATTGTCTGCACCAGAGAAAGCACATTATGGAATCCCGAAAAGTGTGTGCATCTGCTGGCAAGTGGGCCTGTAAGATTGTGAGATACGTGGTTTGCAGTGATCAGTGACTGCCGTTTTTGTGTATCGGCAAGGAAGAGTCTATTCCACAGGAAGGTGCGATCGACCGTTACGGAGCACACGAGCGCCGGGAAGAAAGTCGGTGAAATATATCCTGCCTGCTCCAGTCGCACCTTCCCAGCCGCTTCTTTTTCTCCCCGACTCTTTCCTCTTTCCATCCTCTTTCCATGAGTTACTCCGAGTCCGCACTTTGCTTTCTTTTTGTTAATTTCTACTTTTTATATCAAGCAGCGCTCGAGCACTTGGGTACTCAATCTCGGCAAAGACCTATCCGGGCATGCAAGAACTAGTCAAATCAACTGAAGTCAGGCAGTCAAGGCTACAAAGAACCCCGGAAAGGGTGGTCCCGTGTGTGTTAGTTTGCAACCCTCTGACCCTGATCACTAAATCTGAAAGGGTTCTGAAAGGGATGAGGCTTAGCATTGTCGCTGAGTACAATGTCAGAAGATTGCCGTAGAATACTCGATCGTTCCTTCCTGACACAAGTCTGACAGCCGATCTTCGCTGCAGGTGTCACATGCTGACTGGTCTTTATGATCGTAGTGATGTCTGCGATGGTCAGAACCGGCAAGAGTAGGATGCCGCTTCCGGTCGCTCCTTCCTTATACTGGAAGTCACGGAGAAAAGAGAAACAAAACAAAAATCGTGCCACCCACGCATCTGATAACATCTGTTGAGCTCAAACAGGAAAGAACGACTGGATAAGCTTGCAACGTGTACCACGTGGTACTCAACGACCCTCAACAATAAGACAAGCATGTCGTACAGCAGGTAAAGGTAAGTGGGAGCCGGAGCTGGAGCTAGTGTGGGGTGGTCGAAGCTGCACATCGTAGAGACGACGAGTGTCAGCGCGGCAGAACCAATATAGCAAATCCAGGGTGAATTAATGAAAATAAAATATTAGTTATTACAGCAATGACAAGATCAAACTCAAACAAATGGTCGTTCTCGGTGAGACTTGCCGTTGTGTGTATCTCTGCGGGGTCCTTGTTACACGGCTTAGTAAGCCGGTAAATCGTCGTAGCTATCGCGGACTGATATGAGATCAAGCTGACGCGTATCACTTCGATGCTGATTGTTTCCAAATCTTCAATTTATAGATTAGATACGGACTGCAAGATGACTACCGAAATATTCAAGCCGGCGCTCATCGTCGTCGACCTGCAGGAGGATTTCTGCCCGCCTGTAAGTTGTCGATCTGATCTACAGAGATCAGATATTGACTGAAATCGAAACTAACAAGATAGAACGGCTCGCTGGCCGTGCCAGAGGGCCGCGAGACAACCGCCGTCGTCAACCAGCTGCTCGCGCTGCCGGCCTTTGTGCTGCGCGTCGCCACCAAGGACTGGCACCCGCAGGACCACATCTCCTTTGCGTCCAACCACCCGCCCAAACAGCCGTTTGTCGACTTTGCCACCGTCGTCAACCCGCTCAACCCGGACGAGCCGTCGTACGAGACGCGCCTGTGGCCGGACCACTGCGTGCAGAACACACCCGGCGCCGAGCTCGTGCCGGAGCTGGACCCGGCGCGCCGGCTCGATGAGATTATCGAAAAGGGCACCAACAAGGACGTTGAGATGTACAGCGCCTTTTACGACCCGTTTACGAACCCGCGCGTGAGCGACAGCGGGCTGGCCGGCAAGCTGCAGGCAGCGGGGGCGACGCACGTGTACGTCGTGGGCCTGGCGGCGGACTACTGCGTCAAGAACACGGCGCTGGACGCGCTCAAGGAAGGGTTTACGACGTACATTGTCGAGGAGGGCACGCGGGCGGTGGACGGTGCAGGGTGGCCTGAGCAGCGCAAAGAGCTGGAGGCGGCGGGTGTGCAGGTGGTGCAGATGGCCGGGCCGGAGGTGGCTCTTCTCAAGGCGTAGGAAGACGATCAAAGTCTTTCGTTATTGATTTTGTTATCTACTCATTTTGTGTATGACGTTGATGTCATTGGCGGCATATGCCGATAATGCGCCGATGTGAACCACGGGTTCGATCCGAGTCGAGTACGGCAATTCGGGCATCTATGCAGAGTGATGTGTTGTGATGTTGGCCATTCTTATCTTGCAGATTGAAAATAGATTGGATATAAATCCCCATTCAATCAATATGTGACCATTCAGCGGTGACAGCATACGCCAAGTTGTTTATATCATCATGCGGTCTAGGTTCGATCTACTTGAGTGTGATGTCTGCACGAAAGTCTGACTGCATCGGAATTCTTGCAAGCTCCGAGCCGATGTGTAAAAGAAAGGAAAAGGATAAACATCGAGCAGGGGTTGTGATAAGGATAGCATATGAAGACTAATTACACTACAATGACGAATAAGGGGAAGTGTAGGTAGAAGAAAAGAAAATTCAAACAAATCTAGAATCAGATTCATGACGGATGAAGATGAAGTACATCGTAGAGCGAATACGTCTAAAAACTAGAAGAATGAAAAAGACACGAAAAGACAGAAAGACCCCGGATATCGGCACCATTGAAAGAGGATAATCAAAGAAAGAATCGAAGAAACCGCTTCTTTGACCGCCGGCAAGACTCTTCCTGACGTGCTCGCCCGCGGGTCAGAATGGCGAATTCTAGTAGTGTGATTAGGTTTCGGGGTGTAATGAAATTGCTGCTCGGCCAAGCAAAATCAGATTCAACGCAACAACATTGTCGTTCAAGAATCTTCACTATCAATGTGCTTCATCAAGATGTCAGCTATGTTATCCGAAAGTAAAAACCAAAATAAACTGATAAGAAAAGCAATTCGGAATCGGCCGCTCGATTAGACGTTTTGCATCTCTAATTCCACCTCTAATACCACTACTTCCACTACTTCCACTACTTCCACCGCTCCTAGATCCTGCCAACACACTCCGATTAGCCTTGCAGCCTGCATGCCGTTGTCACTCGTTGCCATCACCTCCGCTAACGGCTTCGGCTGCAGACGCAGCAGGCTGCAACCCGGCATCTCTTTCTTGCAGTACGGATGCTTAGAAATGCCTTTGATGGCTGGCTTCAAGACCCAACTCCTATTACTCCCCCTGTAATATACCAACATCAAATACAACCAAATACAACGTGCTCAGACCTGATCTAGGCCTATGCAAATGAAGACCCAGACCCAGCGGATATACGTGCCAGGCTAGTCACTTCCGTAATGAAAACGAAGGAACACTTAGAGGAAGAAATGCTAAGAAAAACGGCACCCGGAAACCGGGCATGTCACTTCTGGCTGCTAGAAGGAAGCTAGAACATTAGTCCTGCGGTGTGCGTTGCAGTGGTTTCATTTGGTTTCTTTCTTATTTTTCTACATGCGATTTAACCCATGTAAGGCGGCGTAATTGCGTGCACTTTTCTTTTGTTTGATTAAAATGTTAGTGTTAGCACGTCGTATATAGGGAAGGATGCTCCCGGAAGCTTGGTAGCTGGTCAAGTTTGTTTGGTTTTGTTTGAATTTGTTTGAATTTGTTTGAATTTGATTTTGAAGCATCTGTTCTAATTTATTTCTTGGTTGGTTGGCTTTCAGTTGCCTGCTTGTCAACATTGCATATTCACGATGACGGCCACCGGGGGAGAAGGGCCCGGTCTCACGACGACAGCCACAGCCTCAGCAACATCACCAATAGAAAACAACATAAATACCAACGAAAAGACCGAGACACAGGATGACGGCCAAGACTCGGATCCGTCCACCCTCCGGTTCGAAGGCGCCGGCACTGCTCCTGAAACCGACGCCGAGAAGAACATCACAACCGCCCCCGAAGCTGAAGCGGCTGCACAACCTCTCTACGAAGAGGGCCGCACGCGCCTCGAGACCCTCCTCATCATGGTCTCGCTCTGCTCCGCCCTCTTCCTCGGCGCCCTCGACGTCACCATCGTCACCGTCGCCATCCCCACCATTGCCGACCAGTTCAACAGCACCATCGGCTACACCTGGATCGGCTCCGCCTACCTGCTCGCCAACGCCGCCACCGCGCCTTCGTGGGGCAAGATCTCCGACATCTGGGGCCGCAAGCCGATCCTGCTTGTGGCCGTCGCCATCTTCTGGATCGGCTCGCTGCTGTGCGCCGTCTCCGTCAACATGACCATGCTCATCGTGTCGCGCGCCGTCCAGGGCATCGGCAGTGGTGGTATTATTATTCTGGTTAATGTGTGCATTGGCGATCTGTTCTCGATGCGCAAGCGCAGCCAGTACTTTGGCATCGCCGGCATGGTCTGGGCCTTTGCCGGCGGCATCGGGCCCGTCGTCGGCGGCGCGCTCACCCAAAACGTGACCTGGCGCTGGTGCTTCTACATCAACTTGCCCATCTCCGGCCTCGGCTTTATCCTGCTCGTGTTTGTCCTCAAGCTGCACAACCCCAAGACGCCGATGCGCGACGGCCTGCGCGCGCTCGACTGGCGCGGCTCGCTGCTCGTCACCGCCGGCACGCTGCTGATCCTGCTCGGCCTCACCTTTGGCGGCGTCATGTACCCGTGGAAGTCGGCCACTGTCATTGTGCTTATTGTCGTCGGCGCTTTGTTGCTAGTGATGTTCGCCTACGTCGAGGCCCGCGTCGCCCGCTACCCCATCATCCCGCTGTACCTGTTCCGCAGCCGCGTCGCCGTCGCCGCCTTTGCGTGCTGCTTCTGCCACGGCGTCGTCTTCGTGTCAGGGAGCTACTACCTGCCGCTCTACTTCCAGGCCGTCCTCGGCGCCACGCCGCTGCTGTCCGGCGTCTACGTGCTGCCCTACTCCATCTCGCTCGCCATGGCCGGCGCCGTCACCGGCTGGGCCATCAAGCGCACCGGCAAGTACACGGTGTTTATTATCGGTGGCTTTGTCTTCTTGGCCACCGGCTTTGCGTTGTTTACCAACCTCGGCGCGCACGCCAACTGGGCCAAGATCATCGTCTACCAGATGATCGCCGCGCTCGGTGTCGGCCCCAACTTCCAGAGTCTGCTGATCGCGCTGCACACCACTGTCGAGCACCGCTCCGACCTGGCCTCGGCGACCGCCACGTTTGGCTTTATCCGCCAAATGTCTACAAGCATCTCAGTCGTGCTCGGCGGCGTCGTGTTCCAGAACTGCATGCAGAAGCAGCACGCCTCGCTCGTCGCGCAGATCGGCGAGGCCTCGGCGGAGCTGCTGACCGGCAGCTCGGCCGCGTCCAACGTCTACCGTGTCGACTCGCTGCTCACCGGCGCGGCTCTCACTGCAGCGCGCGGTGCCTACTGGAAGAGCATCCAGACCATGTACATCATGTACGGCTCCGTCGCCGGTGCGGGCCTCATCATCTGCTTCTTTATCACGCAGACAACGCTCAGCACCGAGCACCAGGACCACAAGACGGGCCTGGCCAACATGCGCGCACGCGATGACCGTGCCGATGCCGTGCCGTCTGGCGACAGCTCGCAGACGGCTGCTGAAACATCTGAGAGCAAAGTATGATATGATACCCGTAATGTAATTTAATTATTATTTTGATTATTTCAATGTTTCGTATTTTCTCGTTATATGTCTCTATATTCGTTCACACTTCGCTTCACATCCTATCTCTAAGCCCAAGTCAGAGTAAAAACCTTGTCGCCGGCACGCGAGTTGCCGACCTCGACACTGCCGTCGGCATTGCGCACGCTCGCCGGAATGGTGGCGCCCTCGCGCGTCAGCACAATCTTCTTGCTCGCGTCGACAGCGGGCAGCTTGTAGAACCGCCGGCCGTTGTGGCTCAGGAAATCGGCCAGCTTCTGCTCCGTCACGGCGTCCTGGGCAATGACGCCGCGCTCAATGCCCTCCTGCAGACCCAGCAGCACCAGCTGCGTCGCAAATGGCTGCGTAAAGACACCGGCGGGCGGTGGTGTGCCGTTCTCCTTGGCGTCCGTCTTGGTGCGCAGCGGGTGCGGCGCCGAGTCGCTGCCAAAGAAGAACTTGGGGTTGCCCTCGGCAATGGTTTGGATCAGCACGTCGCGGTCGGTGGGCTTCTTGGGGATGGGCTTGCAGAACGCAAAGGGGTTGCAGCAGGCGTCGGCGTCAGTCAAGTACAGATGGTGGGCCGTGATGGTGGCGGCGACGGTGGGACCGCAGGCCTTGACGGCGGCGACGGCAGCGGCGGTAGTGCAGTGCTCGAGGATGATTCTGAGCTTAGGGAAGCGCTCGTGGAGGGACTGCAGGGTGGGCAGGAAGGCCTCCTCGAGGGTGGTGCCAGGGGGTGCGAGGGACTCGAGCACCTCGCCGTGGATGTTGAGCACAATGTCGTGCTTCTCCATGGCGGCAAAGGTGTCATAAAAGGCCTTCATGTCGGCAACGCCGGCGTCCGAGTTGGTGGTCACGCCCTGGGGGTACAGCTTGACGCCGGTGATGCCAGCAGCAGCGGCCTCGGCAATGACCTCGGGGGTGATGGAGGGGTGCAGCTGTTTGTCAGTCTCGTGCTCCTACTTCTCCGTAATAACTCATCTACATCGACTTACAAAGAGGGACATCAGAAAGTTGACACCCGGGGCCGCAGCCTCCAGCTCCTTCTTGTACTCCAGAACCTAGATTGTCAGCATAAGCAATCATATAAATGAAAATAAAATCAGAGAATATCAAAGAAACTCACACGGTCGACAGTGGTCAGAGGAGGGACCTAGGTCAGTCAATATGGATGTTTATATTACACGGCTGCGGCGAGTCATACAAGGTTGGGCATCCTGTTTTGTCAGCATTTTCTTCTCTTTCTCTTGACTTATATTTTATCTTCTCCCTGCTCTTCATATCTCTCATCTGTCCCTCCATGCCCCTCGTCGTTGCCACCTCTACTCACACAAATGCAGTGTCAACACCGCCCTGGATGATGGTCGGTGCCACCATCTTCATCATGTCGCCCTGGCGCATGTGCACGTGCATGTCCGCCGCCGCGGGTAGCTCAAAGCGCTCGACTGTAGTGAGATGCATCTTGGTGGTGAGAAGGTTGGTGGTGTTTGAGTTTTCAGAGACAAGTGAGGTCTGATCAAATCGTCAAGATGAATGAGGAAAGAGGTCGTGGATCGGTGGATGAGGTAATCAGCTCCTTCCTTGCATCAATTAATTAAATAAAAAATAAAATCAGAAAAAGAAACTGTAAACTCGGCCTCTACCCGTAGCCGTAGATCAATCGAGCGGCTTTTAACTTTTTCGTTCTCTTTTTTCTCGCTATTTCTCACTACTTTCTCACTCTCCATGTCTGCACTATTCGGCGTGGTACAGTGCTTTCTGGCTGCACGTATGCTGGCCTCGGCCGTCTAAGTCGGTTACATGCCGATCTATAATAGGAAGGCGGTGAGTTAAACCCATCTTAAACCTGCAGCGTCCACCAACCACCATGCCCGAAGAGTCATGGCGGGGCGTGAGTGTGACTCCACTGCGAGAGAAATGGTGGGGAATTGCAGGCAGAAAAGGCCGACTGGCCGCTGTATTACAGAGTGTCCACCAACCAAGACGGGGCTTTTGGCTGCACCTAGCAGACAAGCGTAGTGTGAGTGGCAGAATCCGCAGCAAAAGCTTTTATCACCAAAAAAAAAGACGACAGGCCAAAGGGGAAAAGGACGTCGTCGCCAACCTCGAATCTGCATCTTTGGTATATCTCTCTGTCATCACGGTATACTTTCAGCAAAAAGACCGCCTGAAATCGTCATCTGTATACACATTCGAAATGGCTCTTTAGTCCCGCCTTCGAATTGCTCGCCTTCTCAATTTCTCATTTCATCGTCTTCATCCTCATCTTCGACTCTCGACATCACCACCACCACCTACTCGGATCGCGGCAATCTCCTCTATATACCCGTCGCATTTGATATCAATCGGCATTCGACACCGGTAGTTCACACACGACTCGACTCGCAACACCTGCGACACCTACACATCTCTGTCGCATCGCATCGACATCCCCAGCCACCCGACGAGGACACCCCTCTCCTCTCTGCCTTTACCTCTACATATACCTCCCTCAACACACACACACCACAATGTCGTCCCGCGGATCCTCAGAAGACCCCTCAAAGGTCGAGCTCCTCAAAGATGCGCTCTACCAGGCCGTCGTCGACAATGGCGGCGAGGGCCGCCTCTGGAACCAGCGCGACCTGCTCGACCTCGACATCATCCCTGAGCAGAACCTCGTGCTGCTCATGAAGGCCGTCCAGGGCCTGTGCTCCGACTTTCTGTTCAAGGCCATGAACGACGGCCGCTTCGGCCTCTGCTGGCGCTACCGCCCGGCCGAGGACGCCCAAAAGTACCGCACGCTCAACCAGGACCAGATCATGGTCTACGAGCTCATCGACGACGCCGGCGCCGACGGCATCTGGGCGCGCAACCTCAAGCACCGGCTCAACATGCACGAGTCGGTGCTCAAGCAGTGCATCAAGCACCTCGAGGTGCGCGGCTACATCCGCGACATGAAGAGCGTCGAGAACATTGGCAAGAAAATGTACATCAAGGCCACGCTGCGGCCGTCGGACCGCGCCACCGGCGGCCCGTGGTTCTCGGACGGCACGCTCGACGAGGAGTTTATCGAGTCGCTGCAGGAGCTCGTCTTTGACGCCATCCGCAACCGCAGCACCTACCTGAGTCGCGTCAAGAGCACGTCGCTGTCGCAGAATTTAGTCGGCAACGGCAATTTATTGCCGGGCGCCGACGCCGGCGCAGCACCAAAACAGCCCAAGAAGGGCGTCATCAAGGGCGAGGAGCCGCGCGGCCACAAGCGGCCGGCGGACGCGCTGTCGACCGACAAGCCCACCAACGGCGTCACTAAAAAGGCGCGCCGGCGGCAGATTCTGCTGCCGATGCCCGCGGGCTACACCGACTACCCGACGGTGCGCCGCATCGCCGAGCTCATCGAGCAGAGCGGCGTCGCCATGAACACGACGCTCGGCGAGGCCGACATCCAGCAGCTCGTCGACCTGCTCGTCTACGACGGCCTGCTGGAGCCGGTGCGCCTGCCCGGGTCCGGCGAGACGGGCTACCGCGCGCTCAACGTGTCGCGCATGGAGGAGGCGACGTTTTCCAACTCGAGCGCCGCCGCCGTTGTGCCGCCGCCGGCGAACCCCAACGACCGGCGGTTTCCCAAGGGCGCGCCGCCGCCGCTCAACAACGGCCTGACCGAGTCGCCGTGCGGCATGTGCCCCGTGTTTGAGCTGTGCGAGGACGGCGGCCCTGTGAGCCCGGCCAACTGTGTGTACTTTAACCGGTGGCTGGGCCTGGAACAAGCGGAAGAGGCGGCGGCTCCTGAAGTGTTTGACGGCGACGACTTTGAGTAGGCGCTGTCTACTAAAAGAAAAAAACTACAGTATAAAAGATAAGATGGGATTGGGAACCGGGCTGAACGGTCAGCGGCATTGGGACGGCGTTTTGCGTTGCATTATCTTTGTCTTTGTTTCTTTGCGTTTTGCGTCATGTCAAGTCATTGCCGAGTCATTACTCGTGTATTTATATTGTATATATCCATTGGACAGATTGTCGAAGATAAACTCGGCCAGGCCACATTTTTGGTTACCATTTGAATGTGATGACAGGCACCATTGTTTAATAATATCTGTTACAGCCTACAATGGTATTGACATGTTCACATGCTCAGTCACGTTGCATAGAAAAGTAGTTGGGTCGAGAAAAGACACTCCATGCAGTTACGCAATAGAGGCCATCCATGTATCATTTATCGCGGTAGGAACTCAATCCCACCAGATGCTAATGCTAGATTGGCTTTTGGTTTTTCCGTTGCCAGCAAGATTTCATTGTTTTGTTTTTGTTTTTTTGTCATGACTGGTATATCAAGTAAACGAGAGTACGTCGGTACTCTGCATTTACTGGACAACGCCAGAGTCAACAATGACGGGCTTCTTCTGGTACTTGATGGAACCGCGCTCGTCACCGCAAGCCTCGAGGGACTTGACGACCTTCCAGGACTCGCCATCGTCGACGATCTCGCCGAAGACAACGTGGCGGCCGTCCAGCCAGGGGGTCAGGACGGTCGTGACGAAGAACTGCGAGCCGTTGGTGTTGGGACCAGCGTTGGCCATGGACAGGAGGCCGGTGCGGTCGTGCTTCAGCTTGAAGTTCTCGTCGGGGAAGCGCTCGCCGTAGATGGAGCGGCCACCGGTGCCGTTCTGGCGGGTGAAGTCACCACCCTGGAGCATGAAGTTGGGGATGATGCGGTGGAAGGGCGAGCCCTTGTAGCCCTGGCCCTGGGGACGAGTGGCCAGCTCACGGAAGTTCTTGGTGGTCTTGGGGACGACGTCATCGTAGAGCTTGAAGGTGATGGTGCCCTCCTGCTCCTGGACCTGGGAGGTAGCCTTCAGGTTGGCATCGAGGACAGGGCCCTGCCAGCTGACCTTGAAGAAACTGGGTAGTTAGTATGGGAGCTTGGTAGAGCTTTGGATGCTGTTGCTGTATTTTGCTGTATTTTTGCTGTCTTTTGCTGCAGTCCTTCGCAGCTATGATGACGCCATGACGGCACCAAACCGACAGAAAGAACCGACAGAAAGACACCACACAACAGCTCAACGGCACCACAACACCATAACAAAACTTACACGTTGGCGGTGTCAGACATGTTTGCGGTTGTAGAAGAGAATCGGACTCGGTTGATAGAGTTGGTGATAGAAGACGGAGCTCGGGAAACAGGAGAAGAAGAAAAGAGAGGAGAAGAGCAAGAAAAGTTCGACATCCGAGGGGCAGCTCCTCCCAAACAAATAGGGCCCTGGCGGGGCAGGAGGGGTCGGAGCATGCTGGCTGAGAGTGGGGCCTTCATGGTGAATGATGTATGAGGTATGGTAATGGTACGGAGTAACAAGTGCAGTAGCTGCGTCAAGGTCAATACAGGGCGGGCGAGCGAAGGAAAGGGGGAAGAGATGGAAAGAAGGAGAAGGAAGGAGAGGTGTGTGTGATGTAGTGCAGGAGCCGGGCGCAGTGCAAGAGCAAGTGCAGAATGCGAGAAAATAGAAAAAAGTGTGTGTTGCCGGGGCAGCTCCTGCCTAATTGACTCGATTTCGTATTTATGTATTAATTTGATGCTCTCTTTTTAACGGTTTATTGTTATTTTTGACTTTTGAGACTTTTTCGTGATGCTCCGTCGTTCTTTCCTCTTGCAGCTTTCATTCCTTTGCCTTCTATCTGTTTTCTATTCTTTTTCTTCTTTTTTGTATTTATTTTTGCTTTTTATTTGCGAGTTTCCTGTTTATTTTCGCTATTTTCTTTATCCCGTTTTCTTGGTCTTTCTTGTGTTTCCACCTGGTTCTGCTACCCCACCAAACGTTAGCGTCATCTGCCATTGACTTTGACGTTGAGCTCTAACTTGAGCTTGCCATTGACTGACTTTGCCATGCCATGAATATCAGTGAACTGCTTCAGGATGTGCTTCTTTTACTTCTTCTGTTTACTCAGACTTGGCTCGGCTTCCTGCGTGAAAAACTCACTCGTACTGTGCAGCTCGCCCTGCAATTCATTGGATTTGCGCCCTTGACGCCGTCCTTTGCGTCTGCAGAAAGCCCCGTCGAGACTCCATTCTGTCTCTGTTTTCTTTTTGTTCTCCTCTATTTCTTCTCTTCTTTCTTCTTCTCGTCCTCTCATACATCGCACTCTCCTTTGTCTCGCCTGCGCCTTTTTCCAAGCTGTCTCGTCCAATGCACCTTGCTGCCCCTCCACCTGTCCGGCAGGAGGGGTAGGCTTCTCTTTTCTTGTAGCACTTGCCGCCGCCCCGCCCGGTTTACTCTCTCCTTGCAAGGAAGGAACGACAGACAGGCCAATGCCGCGTATTCAGCAGCTCGGCAGAACAAGGCGCAGGGCTAATGTGCAGATATCGTAATACTGCAGCAAAAGGACAAGCTAAGGTCGCTGCGATGAGACCGCAAGATGAAAAGCTTGGCGTTTGATTATCGTATCGAGCGTATCTCACTTGGCTTGCATTCTGTGCTTTCCTACGTACATATTGCATCTTCGATCCCATCATAAGTTTATGCACTCCATTGTCGTGCATCGTTGCTTGCAGATGCTGTGGTATAGATGAGATTGAAGGATGAAGCAAGCAGAGGTATTGATAGTTTGGGGGAGATAATGAAGAGAGGCAATGCCTGGGAGTGAGGTAAACTGTAGATGGCTATGACGCGATCCGCTCGACATGGCTAGCAGATCATGGGGGAAAGCTAGAGCAGGGGGCAGGAGACGCAAAGGGAAAGAGCAGAATACGCCATTAAGAGGCATAAGCGTAAAACAGGGCGGTAAAGCTCAGCCAGCCACCGTACATGCAGGCAATCCATTGGCCTACGGTCGTTCTTGCCTTTTGGCTATCCGTCCATACATGTCAGTTCACAGGAAGGAATGAAGCGAGCACCTGTAACGGAGTAAACTGGAAACAGTCTAACACGTGGAAGGTGGGCAGTGTCTATTAGTAGTCAAAGCCGGAGGCCGAGCGCGTACGGAGGAGACTCGGAGCTCCTTCCCGACTTGACATTGAGCTTGTAAGTTTGGCTTATATAATCAGACACGGCTTGAACCGGGGTTTATACATCGTGGAGTATCAAGATACGTGTAACAGAAAGTCGGGATCAAGTTCAAGATTAAGATGTAAGTATGTAATGATGAATTGTCCTGACGATGCTATGCTGACAGATCGGCTTCAAGAATTGGCATGGCTTGAGGAATGTTTGTAGATATGCAGTCTACTATGAGATCGCGGAATAGTAGAATGAGTTGGCAGTGGGCATTCTTCACTCAGACCTCACACAGTTAACATTCAACCAATTAGTGAACAAATTGTTGAAGAATGACGATGGAAAGAAGACATCGCGAGGCTACGCTGAAGAGAGCTCTATTCAAGCCATTGACGGTCACAAGACAGATTGCGTGACAGCTCTTATCGTTATCACCACGTGACCATAGTAAGTACAGATGTCAATACGACCAATAGTGCTATAATTACTGCCTCCAGTCCACTAAATCCCACTATAGTCCACTAAACTAAAGAGGGCCGCCACGCAACTCTTACAAAAGGGGTGCTTGGCGAAAGCGAGCGCTCGTTCCGGCGCCCTATCTCGGACTGCACAGTTGCTAGCTGGCATCTATCGTCACTTTGCATCGCATCTATCATCACAATCATCTCAATTCCGCCGCCCCGGTAGTCAACACCAAAACACCCGCAACACTCCATCCAAGGACTTCGACTCCTTCTATTTCCTTTGTCGAGTCAATCCAACCGCTCCATCTCGCTGTCGATTGGCCATCCGGGCAGCCCGACTGACCGGCATCCCTTGAGACTGCCCAACACCTCACACCTCACAACCACACATCACAACCGTCACGATGGATTTCAATAACCTCAAGGACGCCGTCTCCAACTTGACCTTGTACGACATCAAGGCCAATGTGCGCAAAGTCCAAAATGGTAAGTTGCAAGCTATGATAGCTTCCACAGCTATCAGCTATCGCGATCAGCTCCGGATCACATCGGCATCGCATTAGCATCAGACAGATACTAACTACCCAGCCGTCATGAACTACACCGAGATGGAGGCCAAGGTCCGCGAGGCCACCAACAACGAGCCATGGGGCGCCTCCTCGACCCTCATGCAGGAAATCGCAAACGGCACCCACAACTACCAGACCCTCAACGAGATCATGCCCATGGTCTACCGCCGCTTCACCGAAAAGTCCGCAGAGGAGTGGCGCCAGATCTACAAGTCCCTCCAGCTGCTCGAGTTCCTCATCAAGCACGGCTCCGAGCGCGTCATCGACGACGCCCGCTCCCACCTCACCCTGCTCAAGATGCTGCGCCAGTTCCACTTCATCGATGCCAACGGCAAGGACCAGGGCATCAACGTCCGCAACCGCGCCAAGGAGCTCGCCGAGCTTCTCGGCGACGTCGACCGCATCCGCGCTGAGCGGAAAAAGGCCCGCGCCAACAAGGGCAAGTACACCGGTGTCGGCAACACCACCATGGGCGGCATCGGCAGCAGCAGCAGCCGCTACGGCGGCTTTGGCTCTGACTCTGCAGGCGGTGGCAGTGGCGGCAACGGTGGCTACGGCGGCTACTCGGGCGGTGTCTACGGCGACGGCGGCGGCTTTGGCGGCGAGAGCACCTACAACGAGTCGGGCGGCATGAGCGCCACGCGCAGCGGTGGCGGCTCCACGGCCGAGCGCTTTGAGGAGTATGACGAGTACGACGAGGGCGAGAGCAAGGCGTCTCGTTCTGCAGGAGGATCGCGCACTGGCACCAAGCGCACGACCGGCGGCACGCCATCAAAAAAGACTGCCTCGTCCAAACCCGCGGCACCACCCAAGGCCGCCAAGGCCAAGGCGCCCGAGGTCGACCTGTTCTCGTTTGACGAGCCTGCCCCTTCGACCACGACTCCCGCTGCTGCCGCCAACGACGACGACGACTTTGACGACTTCCAGTCGGCGCCATCGGCTCCGGCCGCTGCTCCTGCTGCTGCACCCAGCAACGCCTTTGGCGGCCTCGGTAGCCTCGGCGGCCTGGGCGCGCTGTCGACACCACCGCTGACGACCTCGAACGCGTCGGGCGCACAGTTTGCCGCGCCGCAGCCCGTGTCGGCGCCCAAGCAGGCCAGCCTGACGGACATGGTCGGCATTTCGTCCATCTCACCGCCGCCCGCATCGGGTGCCAACTACTCTGCGTTTCACGCGCCGCCCATTGCCGCCGCCATTGCTCCTCAGCAGACTCCCCAGCAGCAGCAGCAGAGAGCGGCCAGCGGCTACCAGCCGGCGCAGCCCAACTACTACCAGTCGGTCGTGGCCCAGCAGCCCGGCCAGGCCAGCCAGGCGATCAAGTCGGTGTTCCCCTCGTCATCGTCGTCATCGGCATTTGGCAGCGCGGCAGCGACACCGTCTGCGGGCGGCATGGCTGCTCTGCGCCCTGCACAGGCCTCTGCCCCGGCAGCGGCTCCCAAGGCCAGCGGCGACGCCTTTGGCTCGCTGTGGTCGACGGCCAGCACGGGCATCAAGAAGGCGCCGACGGGCGGCCCGAATGTGTCAATGGGCCAGCTGGCGCAGGAGAAGAGCCAGGCGGCAATCTGGGGCGCACCAGCGTCGTCGTCGTCTACCCCGGCATCCAAGCCCGCACCAAGCGGCGGTCTGGATGATCTGCTTGGTTAGATTTTCTTCGCTTTTTTTTTTTTTGAGAGAGAGAGACACGTTTAAAAGGTGACTGAATAGGTGATCTTTGCGGCGGCTTTTATGTTTTGTTTTGTGCATTTTGGAGAGTGATTTTACAGCGTTTTTAGCAAACGAGTTAGCAGTAGTTTGAATTATATTTATCATTCATACATTTTATAGAAGTGAATAGACAAAATCGGATTAGAGGATAGAAACATTGATAGCAAAAGACCACCCGGTACAGCAGAACAAACAGAAACAGATATCCTCCACGCTTATTTCAAATCAAAAAAGAACAAAAGAAAAAGAGTCTACACCTTCTTGGCATAGACAAACAGGTGCGGCTCCTCCCACACGTCGTCGGCATTGCAGATGCCCGCCTCCGGCGCCTTGGGCAGGAACTTGGACGTGTTCTGGTACACAATCTCCAGACCGGCTGCCTTGACCGATGCCACGGCGTCCTCGGGCGACAGGCTCGACACAACCAGCGGCCGGCCCATCCACTTGATCGACTCGTTCTCCACCGGCAGCGGCACCGTCGAGAACACCATGAAGCCGCCGGGCTTGAGCAGGCGCGCCAGGCCCGCGTGGATCTCGCGGATGTCCGCCTGTGTGACGTCGGCAATCAGCGAGAAGAAAATGGTAATGGCGTCGTACGAGGCGTCCGTCTCTCTCTTGATAAAGTTGCGCACATCCATCAGCTCAAACTTGGCGTTGGGCACACGCTCGCGGGCGGCGCGCAGCATGGCCTCGGAGATGTCAATGCCCAGCACGTTGTGGCCGGCGTCGGCGAGCAGGTTGCAGGTGGGCCGGCCGGTGCCGCAGCCGACGTCGACGATGCGGGCGCCGCCAGCGGGGTGAGTGATGTCCAGCTGGTCGATGAGCCAGTCAATAGCGGCAGCCTGGGTGGGGAGGCCGTGGAAGGCGTCTTCGTAGGCGGGACCGACGCTGTCAAAGACCTCGGCAGCGGAGAGAAGTTTTGGGGAGGCCTGGGGTGAGGGCTGAGGGGTGGCGTCGGGGGAGACGTCGATGACCTTTGCCTCGAGATCGATGGGGGCAGCCTTTCTTCTGGGACGGCAGACAAAGACGGCAGAGAAGAAGGCGAGGATGGAGGCAAAGAATGCCGTGATACGATCGATGAACGTCATTATGAGTGATGTGATATTAGAATTAAGATGGGTATAAGTGTAAATGTATAATAATGAAAGACAGAGTAGACGAGAAGATATAAGAGAAGAGAGATGAAGAATAAAGACGAAAGTGAGCACAAGCAGGGTGACAGGATGCTCAAGATATATATGAGGGTGTGCACGGAAGACTCTCTTGCACGGCGTGGCCAGCTCGTGTTGGTTCGCAGTACGAGGAATAGTGAACAAATCAAAAGAAAGCAGCAAGAGAAAAAAAGAAAGAATAACAAATATGCAAAAGGAAGAATGGGCGAAGCAGACTAGAACGAGAGTATCATGCTCTCGAGTGGTCTGTACGTGGCTTCGAAAAAGCAAGCAAACGAGAATCAAAAGAAACCAAAAGAAACCAAAATCAATGAAAAGGAGGCATACGCAAATCAAGATGAGTCCGGCGTGAGAGACACGCAAGGGCGTGATAGAGGAGGACTAGAGGCTACACACTACAAGTACGAAGCGAAGACTACTGAGTACAGACTATTGTCAAGGGAGCACTCGAAAGATGGCTACTGTCGAGGCAATGATGTGCACGTTGCCGTCACACGAACCAGAGAAGAAGAAGAAGGGATGAGCACGAGAACGGGATGAGAGAGGAAGATGATAGGAGGCTGTTGGCTGTTGGCGTTGCACATTGCCAGCCGTTCCGACATGCATATCCCTCATCTTCTCTTTCTTTCTCTTTCTTTACAGGTATTCACTCACAGACTCACAGAGGACTCTCCAACTTCGCATCGTAAATACTGATCGTGAGACATGGACACGCCCGGTTCAAGCATCATACCACCGTATGCATACCCCATCGATGCCGGAAACATGCAAATACTGGCTAATACATGGACAGCAGAGAAAGACAACTCAGACCTCAGACTGCCTCGGACTGCCTCAGACAGACCCAAAGACAAGGACAACAAATACAGCAATCCCATCTAAATACCGTGTCTTACATCGCGTCTCCAGGATATCTCGTCTTTTGATTTGGTATTCTTTTTGTGTGTGTATCTTGTATCTTGTATCCTTGTGTGTCTCTGATCCTCTCGTCTGGTACTTGTACTCTGTCCGTCTGCACGCTGATATCCGGTGGTACCTCCCACTCTTTCTCTTCTTCTCCTCCTCCTCCTCCTCCTCCCACTCCCACTCCCTCAGACACCCACCGTCCCAACCCAGCTACCTCTGTCTCAGCTCCCCCGGAGGGAGTTGTGAGTGATGTGCTGCCTCCACTCCCTTGCATGGCTGCCATATTGACCTCTGGATCGCGTTCTTGACTGGTGATCATGTCTCGTGTGGGAGAGTGTCTGTCTCTGTCTCTCTTGGCTGTCCTGTCTTCTCTATCTCGTCATCTCGTGTGCATTCCTCGAGACAGCATGGCAGCTATCACATCAACAGTCAACAGTCAACAGTAACAGAACTCAAACACGCAGACATGAAATCAAACGCAAAAAATCAAGCATCTGGAGAGCAAGCAGATCGAATACCCACAGGCATCCTTACTACACTTTACTTACAGCACACCCCTGCCGGAAGCTGTGCCGGGTCTCTCCTCTGGCCTGTCCTGGCCTGGCCCTGTCCGTCCTTTTTCTGTCTTGCAGTCTTCGGTATCCAGGCTTGGATCTCTTGGTATTGCCCTCTGTTTTTTTTTTTACTCTGCAGCCAAAAGAGAAGAGATAGGGACCAGGCTAGTGGATCGCTGTGATAATATTGCAAAATAAATGTGATGGGATCTTCCAAGGGTCGTAAGGTCGCGGCAAGGGGTTCTTGGGATGAGTTCTTGGGTCGAAGCTTAGGTTCAATGGTTCGTATGGCCTGCAGCCACGTCCACTAGCCCTGGGCCAGCTGGGCATTAGCCCGCAAGCCCGCCAGCCGGTTAGCCCAGGGACGCTCACCACACTCTGACGCTGCACGCCAAAAGGGGTCGCAAGGTCGTATTGGCACCCGGCGCAATAGTTTCTAGTGGACCCGCCCGCTAATACCAGCTAATACCATCTTCTCAAAAAGGCAATTCCAGATGCCCATCGTTCAGCCTGTCGTTGAGGCGAACCGCCGCGAGATATCCGGTATTGCCATTGTCACAACGAGCTGCATGTGCATGCGTCTGCTTGCGTCTGCTTTCTTTTGGCTTCGTTTTCTTTTTCTCTCCTATTCACGCCGTGGTTCCCAGTCTCCAGTCCGAATCCCTCGGTATGACTGGCTGCCTCTATTTGACATCCAGACATCTCGACACCTATCGACCGGTCTATTTTCCATTTGCCATGCAGGTCTCACCTTTGTTTGTTTGTTTTTTGATGTTTTTTTTCTTATTCGAAAGTATTTTTATCTATTGCTGCTTCCTTCTCTTCTCCTATTACCACCAACACCCCTGCATCGACTCAATACAAGGCGTTACCAACCATCGGTTGGAGCAGATCGTTCCTCATCTGGCATGCGTTTGATTATGGACTTTTCAAAAATGAGTATCAATACTTGGCTTGGGTGCATCTGAGCGCTCTGCCGGGTCTTGGCCAGCGTCAAATCACAAGGCCTCTCACGACTCTGTAGGTCTAAGAACTTATGCACGCATACATGCAGCAAAAGTACTCGCGTATGCATAGAAGGCATAAGAACACTGGTCATCTGGACAGACAGCCTTCAGACCACAACACGAAACACAAGCACATCAAACACATCGCTGATTTTCACTCACACGTGGTATTTGCAGTGCAGATGCACATGCGAGTATGAGACATGTTATGCTCAGCTTTCTGTCTTTGGACTCTCAACTCTTCAACTGTGATTTCTTGCCACTTTATGAATTGATATTTCATTGGTTTCCAGTCTAATTTGACAAGATATCGCCACTCATTAATTTACTTTGAACTACCTGTCGATCTCGTAGAAGAAGACGGAATGGCAACGTGGATGCCATGCTATGAACTGGATTAACGACAACTTCAAAGGACACATCCAAGGACAAAAACACTACAAAAGCAAATACCAATTTCGCGGGTCTTTTCTCATCTGTCTTTTCGAGTAATCAAACTGGTGAATCAGAAAAGAGGCCTCGGATGACGGCTTGTGGTCCTGGTGGATGTCCAAGACTTCTTCGGAGTAAATAAATCCAAATAGAACACGTGAAGTAGGTCAGCTATGACATCGTCTTGGTATTCTCGGTATTGCGGCCTGAATGGGGCATATGTTTTACATAACTTCATGACACTCCAGTTTATGTTCTTCCAAGTTCTGTAATGTACAGACGGCCTTTCCGACCAGCTGTAGTCCCTGTAGCGATCTAAACATTCAAGATGCTACAAAAAAATACACCAAAAATATAACTCTCTATCTATATCTAGATTTTTTTGATATTTAAAACAGCTGAGCCATATCTGTACTCAAATTTACAATCTATTTAATAATAATAAGCCACACAGTTACCATAGAGTTGTGCCTTTTTGTGTTGGCCTTGATGTGATGTCAACAAAGAACCATTCAAAAAAGTCATCTTTGGTCTTTGCTCCATGTCCGAACACAATAAATGCTCCGAGGCCGACACAGGGTATGCAACGAGCTGAACGCAAAGTGAGTCAGAGTGCAATACTCTTGCTGGCCATCTCGATAGAGAACAGGTCCAAGACATTCGCATGGCCATTCCACGTGATATAAGCCCGTGATGTTGATCCAACGACCGGATGCAGTTATTCATGCCGCCCTGTTCATTTAACGCATCTCTCAATATCTCGTCTTCCAGACAGTGTCTTATTGAACCAATCTCCATATTCGGGCCGTCACTCATACCTCTGGCCTTGAATCATATCCCCTCTACATACTCAGGTTCTCCAAGCCAGAATCGTTTGGATATGCCAGCTTGGCTCAAAAGATCCGGCTGCTACCCAATGATTATTCGATATCAAACAAGGCACTGGGCTCTCATGAGATAGCTACGGTAGTCTGACTGTCAGAACTTTGTTCAATCGGTTCAGTCAACCGCGGCTCAATGCTACCTAATACCTGATTACTGACCACAACATCAACTGATCACGACTTGATCGACCATAATATCATCTGCTCTTGTGACCTCCAAGATACCACTTCCACTTATCCCATTTATGCCCAAGAACGTCTCATCAGTGTCTTTCATAACTCTGATTACCACTTTACACAAGACACTTTGGGCCTCCCTGCAACAGTTCCGTTCACTCCAATCTCCTTTTCGAGTTATGAACAGCCTTGTCTTGTAAAAGTACACGTGAGATTGCAGTCCTTCTATCTTCGGAGATGTTATGTAAAGCTGTCTTCAGTCATGAACTTGCTGCCTCGCATGCATTTCTTTGTCATCATGTGTCTTTAGAGTTGCAGCCTTTCAGAAAGAGCTTTAGTAAAGCCGAGGCCTGCGATGAGGGGAAAAGTGTAGATCTGGGGTTGAAGATCGAGCTAGATGGGCTGAAAAGTACTCAATGCGACTAACGAGCGATTCCGTGTTGGTCATTTTTACTGACTACCTTTTAGGGGCAGCTGTTGGTTTGAGTGCCGCATTTGATAATAGCATTGTTTTCTCTCATGATCTTTAGATATTACGTTCTTCAGCATGATTTTACGTGCATTTACATATTCGCAAGATTTTTATGTATTTCGTGCATCACGCAGCCGTGTTGATTACAGCACTTGCCTATCTCGGCCAGATAGCTACAAAATCCACCGGCTTACACGCGTATAGCTCTTAGAGTACCTCGAGATCATCCAAATTGAGCCCCTCTGCCTGGCCTTGGTAGCTCCTTCCCCAACAATTAGTTGCTCGCATCTCCTTCCTAATTCTCCGCATCCCCTCGTCTTTCTCTTGAAGATTGCGCCAACATGTGAAAGCCCTTTTGGGCCTTTCAAGGCTGTCGCGATTACTGCCATCTGCTCTTTCCTATTTAGTTGTCAACTCGTTGATAACTCAACCTGTTGCGCTCTTGCCGTTTACAACTCGTTCCGATTGAGCTCCTGCAACGTGAGCCTGTTTGTTGGGATTCCGCACGTTCAGCTCAAGCCACATTCTAATCCCGCAAATCACTGGCTACTATCTTGAAGGATTATCCCAGTAGTCGGTTACTCGACAGACCTTGCAAACTCTTCTGCAGCATCAGTTTCTACATCGACTATTTCCATTTCGCAATCTACACCTCGCAGCCATTACCGCATTGGTATACTTTAGATTTAAGTAACTGCCCGCTTTTACACTGTTACCTTTACGATCTATATAGTCGGTGTATTGCTGCATTGTTGCATTGTCGGCGACCACATCGAATCTTCTAACCGGTTTGGTTTTATTGCATCTTCACCGTTGACCGTCATCCGTTGATTGTTTCACCGTCTTTGTTTCACCACCGCAACTGCACGAAAATCTGCACCGCAGCCACACATCAATATTCAAAACATCAAGAAAAATGTCAGACATTGACAACTTTGACGTTGTCGTTGTCGGCGCCGGCCTTTCGGGCCTGAATTCGGCATATTTGCTACAGACTGAGCTGCCTGACCTCAAGTACACCATCCTCGAGCGCCGCAACATCATCGGTGGCACCTGGGCGTTTTGGAAGTACCCCGGCGCCCGCTCCGACTCGTCGTCTGCCGTCTTCCGCTTTGCCTGGCACCCGTGGCCCCATGACATGAGCTTCCCCGATGCCCCGCTCGTCCAGGCATATGCTGCCGACGCCGCCAAGGCCAAGGGCCTTGACAAGCACATCCAGTTCAACCAGTCCGTCGGCGATCGCAACTGGTCCACCAGTGAGCAAAAGTGGACCATTGACGTGACCGACGAGGAGACCGGCAAGACCAGACAGATCAAGTGCAACTGGCTCATCAACTGCAGCGGCTACTACAGCTATGAGCAGGCGCAAAAGGTCGACATACCGGGCCTTGACAAGTTCAAAGGCGAGGTCAAGCACCCGCAGTTCTGGAGCGACGATATCAAGCTTGCCGGCAAGCGCGTCGTGCTGCTCGGCTCCGGCGCCACCGCCATCACCATGCTGCCGCACGTTGCCAAGGTCGCCGGCCACATTACCATGGTGCAGCGCAGTCCGTCATACGTCATGTCCCTGCCGCGCAAGGACACCATGACGGCGTACATGCGCCGCCTTTTTGTTTTCCAGTGGCTCGGCGACCTTGTAGACTGGTACCGCCAGATCATCATTGAGCACATATTTGTCTACTGGATCATGGCGTTCCCCAATGCGGGCCGCAGCATGCTGCGCAAGCAGGCGCAGCAGCTGCTGCCCAAGAAGGTTGACGTCGATGTACACTTCAACCCAGCGTACAATCCTTTTGAGCAGCGGCTGTGCATGAGCCCGAATGCCGACTTTTACCGCGCACTGCACCGGGACAACTGCGATATCGAGACGGGCGATATTGAGACAGTCACCGAGACGGGTGTCCGCGTCAAGCAGCGCAAAACCGGCGACATTGTCGAGATCCCCGCCGATATGATCATCACAGCCACTGGCCTGCACGTGGAGCTGCTCAACGGCCGCACACCAAACGTCGACGGCAAGCCCGTCGAAATCACCAAGCTGTACAGCTGGCGCAGCTGCATGGTTGAGACGGTGCCCAATTTCTGCTTCATTATTGGCTACACGACGGGCACATGGACGCCCGGTGCCGATGCCCACTTCCGCACAACGCTTGCTGTGATGAAGGAGATGCGCAAGCGCGGCGCGACATCTGCGATACCGACAATTGCGTCGGCCGAGGAGCGCGCCAAGATGCCCAAGCTGCCCGTGCTCAAGTGCTCAGCAGGCTATCTGGAGAAGGCGCGCGACCGGCTGCCGGTATCATCGGGCAGCTACCCGTGGACGACGGGCTTGACGTACTTTTACGATGTCTTTTACAACTACTGGGGCAATGTACGCGACGGCATGAAGTATGTCGTGCCGGAAAGCAAGAAGACTGCTTAGATTTTGTGTGTTAATATTGGGTTCTTTTTTGTCTGATCTACTTGGATCTACTTGGGTTTATGAGGGTCACTTGGGTATGATTATTTATGAACAATTATTTATTGACTATTGACTATTGCTGCCGAACGCCTTAATATGCTGGCACGTACGTTAAAAAAGAAGAAAAACATTATAAAAAATAAAGGGGAATATCATAACGCAATACAACACACGCTTACAGCATCATCAGACCGGCAAAGACGGAAAGGAGCGACGCCGCGACAGTGGGAACGGCGCCAAAGCGCGAGACACCAGCGCTCTTGGAGCTGCCGTCCGACGACGAGCCGGAGCCCGACGAGCTCGAGCCCGACGACACCTTGACCTCGGCGCACTCGCCCGTGAACGAGTAGTCGCCCGACGCCAGCAGCGACTGCGTGTTGGTGCCGCAGTTGGCCGCCTTGGCCATGTAGATGTTGCGGTTGTCCTGGTCAAATACGGCGTAGACCGAGCGCAGGAACGTGTCGCCAAACAGGCACGGCAGGTCGTCACTCGCCGTGATCGCACCCAGCGCGCACACCGGCTCCGACGTCGTGCTCGTGCCCTCCCAGATAAAGTCATTGAGGCCAATGTTGACCGTCAGCGAGCCAAACGTAAAGTCGACGGAGCCGCCCTTGTCGCCGAGCTCGCAGTCCACAATGATCGTGCCGTCCGCCTGCAGCGTGCTGCCGACCGACGCGGCCAGCGACGTCATGACGTTCTGCGGCAGGAGGCTCAGCGACGAACCCGTGTCGAGCACGACGGGCGTCGAGCTGCTAGCAATCTTGGTCGACGACGACGCGCCAGCCTTGGTGAAGCCGACCGAGTCGAGCTGCACAAAGTAGCGCCACGGGCCGTCGGCGCCCTCCTGCGGTGGCATGTTGTCGTACTTGTACAGCGAGCCCGAGAACTTCTTGGTGTCGATGCCGCCAAAGATGACAACGCCGTTCTCAATGTTGTCGCCGACGTCGTCCGTGCCGTCCGTGTCCGTCGTCGTGCCCAGCGCAATGCTGAACGCGCGCGAGTTGGTCACGTTCTGGCGCAACAGCTCGTCGATGATATTGTAGTACTCGAGGTTGAAGCCGTAGCCGAAGCCGACGCCCATGATGGGCACGGCCGCGTCGTCGGACGCCGTCGCAACGCCAAACACGACGCCCTCGAGCGTGCTGTTGCTGCCGGCCGTGTTGGTGCCGGGCACCTTGATGTTGTCGTACACATAGGCGATGTCGGCGGTGCCCTTGCCGTACGCGAGCTCCTTGGTGGCCTCAGCATCTACAAAGGTGCTGGACTTGGAGGGCTCGTACTGGCCGACGGTCTCACAGAAGGCGGCGCCGGTGGCATCGGAGACGGTAGAGCAGTCGGGGTCGACCCAGAGCTCGTCGGAGCCGGTGTCGATCTGGACGCGGACCTTTTGTGCGGGGGTGCCAATGTCCAGCTCGATCATGTAGGCAATGTTTGTGTGGTTGTAGAGGGTGGTGGTGTCGGCACCGGCGCGCTTGGAGAGGGCGGACCGGAGAACGGCGGAGCCGCCACGGACGACGTTGCCGGGCAGGTTGCGGCGCTCGACAATGGGCAGACTGAGGTGGTTTGAGCCGGCGACAGGGGCAGGCTGCCGGGGCATGACCGAGGCGGACACGGCCGCGGCCGACATGGCCAAAGCAAGAATACGAGCCATTGTGAGAAAGGTAGATGTGAGTGAAGTAGGGTAGGTGGTATTGACAATGTGAGTGACGATGCGAGTGTAAATAATGCAACGACGATGCCGGGGACGCCTCTATTTAAGCAATTTAGAGCTCAACGGATACGAGTGAAACAGAGAAATAAGCTTAACCTCTAATGAAGGAAACAAGCAAGTGGAAATAGAGCTCGTACAGAAGAAAGAAGAAAAAGAAGAAAAAGTATCAGAAATGGAAAAACAAAAAGGTTCCTCAGGCTGACTGCCTCCGCGACCACAGGAGGTCAGCCGCAATGGACGCCAAGAAACCATCATCTCACACGCTCAGACAAGAGACACTAACAAAGCCCAGCCCAAAGCCAGAATCCCATAAAATCCCTGGCAGCGCGCGCGAGTGCTCCTTGCCAAGACTCGCAAGGCACACGGCAGGGTACTCCATACAGTCGTTGGCAGGCCTAATTGAGGCCAAAGAGAGTTATGTACGTATTCGTCGGGTTGCGATCGTGAGCTGCCCTATTAAGCACTCAATATCAATACTACCCTAACTAATACTATTTGACGCTATCCGACGCCGCGACGATGATCGACATTCTGCTTTATGAGTCAAGATCTATCTTGACCGAGATCCTTCGGCCTGTCTTGTAGTACTCTGCCTATGTGTGTCTCGCGTAGCCCAGACAAGTCATACAGATAGCCGCCGCACGAGATGAAGCAGGTTGTTTACTGTGGTGTGAGGAGGCCTGAGAAGTCTTGACAGATGGGAGAGCGAATTCACAGGAGGAGGCAAAAGGCGGCAAGACTGTTGCAACGATGAGACGCAGGCGAGTCAGACACTTCATGTCCTCCTCTGCCGCTGGATGAGCTGGCAGTCGCGAATGGTGTACTCTGTGAGTATTACTCTGTAAAACAGCTGCGATTATCTAGCGAGTACAATGTAAAACGTAAAACCACGGTGATTCTGATCCGATGATCTAAACACAACCAGGCACAGGAATGTCTTGGCGTAAGCAGACAAGGCCCAGCCAGGTCTTTGTGTCTTTGTGTCTTTGCTTGTGCTTTGAAGGAAGACGTCGATGTAGCCGCATTTACATTCTCTGTCGTCTACGATATATGCACATCACCCGCATGTGAATGAAAGTGCAACTTTATCTCACTTGATGCTCCGATCGCAAGCCACATGCGCTGTCTTTACAGCCCTGTAATATTCCTCCAATATTCGACCGGAACCCTGTCGCAAGGCCGATTCTCGCCCAGCTTGCCGAAACGGGACGGCCGAACTTCAATGCAATCGATATGATAGGGCCTGTAGCGAAATTGAAGGAATCAGATGTAAGCAACGGACAGCCGCAGGCCTGGCCATTTCCGACTCTGTCCTTCCGTGTCTCCTCTGTCCGAACAATAAAGTGTCTACTTTTGAGGTATCAATACGGTGCTATTTCGCCTGACCGAGGCCTAGCTCACCAATAATTTGGTCAGCTGAAATTACCTGGAAGCCATGTCTTGGCGACAGGGGTCTTGGAGTCTCGTGGAAGAGTCAAAGAAGAGGAGTCAAAGAAATTCTCAGGAATCAAAGAGGAGAGTCAGTACTGCGGCGTATCACGCTGGAGACCGGGACCGACTCTCCGCGAGACAACTGACACGATACATTACATAGAGTCTTGAGCTAGAATACATCGCAGGTGCAAAGTTGACCGACAGATGACCGGCAGCACAGCCGCCTTCTCGTGGGGCGTTGTACGGAGACGAGTTAATATTCTCACGAGAATGCCACTAGACAACAGCCAACACAGCTAACACAGAGCTAAAAGCAGACGGCCTGCATTAGCTCGAGGCGGTTGTCTAAATAAGAAATAAGGTTGACAACTCTAAAGTTTAACAGGTTTGTTAGTAGAGGAAGGTGCTAGCAGTGGCTGTGCTTGTATTTTTAGGTGCAGTGAGACAGGTCAGAAGACGGTGAGATGTAAATACAGGACAGGATCGGGCGCAACAAAAAACGTAGAAAAATAAGCATTGCCGAGTCTGCCTAGAGATGGCCGAGAGATGTGTAAGATCGAACGAGTGCAAGATTGAGTGTCGAGTATGCCGAGTCTGCCCAGGACGGGAGCCAAGTGACAGCCGTTGGCTTCGACTAAGTAAGATCCTGAGACAACACAAACAAAGATAAAGACTAAATCAGAAAATCATATCAATAAATCCAGAAATAACTATCATGAGCGCTGGAGATGATGTAAAAGACAGACTGGCTATGGCTATGGATGAAATAAACAGGAAAGACAGAAGAGACAGAAGAAAGAGAAAGGGAAATCAGATAACCGGCCAAAGTAAACAGAAAGAAAACAGACAAGAGCAACAGAAAATATCGAGATACTACTTCTTACAGACAATTCAGCTCTCCGAAACATTCTCCCCATCAACCACTGGCTTGCGCACCGTCTGCACAAGAACCCGCATCATCGGCACTGATGCCGCCATGATCGTCACCGCCGGCTCGGCCACGCTCCAGAGCGTCAGCGGCACGCCCGCAAACGAAAAGTCGGGCTGCGCCGCCGACGGCATCACCGAAGCTTTTATAAAGGCAGACACCGCCGCAAACACGCCCATGCTCATCGCAACGGCAATGCCCATCTTCTCGGCCGCGCTCACGTGCAGACTGCGCAGCAGCAGCCACGGCAGCGCCGCAAACAGCAGGTCCATGATGCCCGAGTACGCGTTCGCCACGATGCCCATCACAATGCCCACCTCGGGACTCCAGCACGTGCCCTCGACGCTTGGCTGCCAGGCCTTGCGGAGCGGCCGGCACTGCAGCCAGTAGCCAAACGCGGGCCCGGCAAAGAACACGTTCATGGACACGAGTGCGAACCACATGAATGGGCGGATGGGCCCTTTGGCGGGCGAGATGCGCAGCAGCGTAATGGCCCACGACGTCTTGCTCCAGGCCTGCGCGCAGATGCCAAAGGTGATGGCGATCTGGCCGGTGAGGCTGATGGCGTCGACGGTGGCGATGGTAAAGGTGTCCTTGTGCAGCAGGACAAAGGCGTGCTGGCCAAAGCCGAAGCCGATCTCGACGGTTGTGCAGATGACGGAGCCGAGCAGGGCGACCCAGGCGGCAGCCAACGCCCAGTCGTCGAGGTGCAGGGTGCGGTGACGGATGTATTTGCAGGCGAGGCGGGTGTTGAGGAAGACGGCCGACAGGGCGACGAGCATCCATGTGGCGATGCGTAGGGACGGGCCCAAGTCTGTATTAGGAATCATGATGATGTGTGTCTATTTAAGAATAGGTTGTAAGCGGCTGGTGAAGGATGATGCGATGGTGCCAAGCTGTTGACGTTATATATGAAGGACGAAGAAGCAAAAGATGTCATTGCAAAGAGGTGTCCTCGCCATCTTGGCCATCTTCACTCTTCACTCCTCAGTCTTTACCCAACACTCCGCATGACGATACGGACATCACTCGTCGATGATGGATCGCCCGGGGTCGACCAGGCTCTGGCCTGTGGTTGGAGTCTCAAAGTGCGCATCTCGTGTAGATCATGCCGGCGCCAGAGGGACCGGGTAGAGGGGCCAAAGTCGGCAAAGGACCGCGAACAAATTCCCGTCTTCTAGAATCGTCAGAAACGAAGATCAAACACATCGGCGCATTAATGATGTGCGCGAGTATGGAGTTGAAAGGATACTGGCTTCGTAGAATTATGTTGACGTGTTTAGTGCTTGGATTTATTTCTGCTGTCAATCATGAAACAGTTGACTGGTTTCTATGATTTTGACGTAGCATACACCATTCGGAGATCATGCTGTATCTTGAAAGCAAGCCTGTTTACAAGACACCATTTAGAGGTTACTTAGCGATGCTGAAAGTGAGCTGCCAGGTCATAAATGTCCCGAAACAGAAGGTCTCTAGCCTAGGCTGACAGCTAACCTCAACAAGAGTGCCTTGCCTTGCTTGTAGACGATAGATGCATGGACAGACTGTATTACCAGGAATCATTCTATCTTGGTAGTTATACATTAATTGTATGTCTACCCAAGCATCCAAGATGTCAGATCGTATTCTCGCGGCAGCTGCAGAGCGCGATGCTCTGCTACGCAAGATTGCCGACACGCAGCACGCCAAGGCTGCCGTGAAGCAGATCACGCCCCAGATCACAGACCTCACAAACAAGCAGTATGATGCCGCGCAGCTCTACAGCGAACTGTCGGCGGCCATGCGCAAGAACGAGCAGGCCGCCGACAAGCTGCGCGACAATAGCAGCCTGCGCAAGTTCTTTCATCGCAACAAGGTCGCCGCCGAGTCTGCCCAGGCCGAAGACCTGTACATTGAGTCCATCGGCTGGGCCAAGAAGGCCGAGGTCAAGCTGGCGCTGATCGAGAAAGAAATTGTCGATCTCAAGAAGAAGCGAGAGGAGCTGCGTGCCTTGGATACTGAGCACAACTATGCCCTGGGAAGTCTGGATGCGTTGTACAACAGCGTCTTTGACGGACCAACACCCGGCCTTCCTGGCGAGGATACTCTAGAAGCCACCGTCACCGCTGCCCAGGACCGCTACGACGACGTCCAGGCCCGCCTGTCGCACGCCATGGCCGTCGCCAACAACCTCGACAAGGCCCACCAGAGTGCGAAAGGCGCCGTCTACGCCATGGGGGTCGCCCTCAAGGCGTCGGCCAACGACATTGCCTATATGGGCGGGCCCATCACGGTACATGAAAACGGCACGGCGCCCGATACCTACTCGTACAACCGGGGGCGCGACTACGACCGCACGGAGCGCGAGATGCTGCAGGTGGTCAACAAGTCGCTGGCCGAGGCCGAGTACTATGTGTGCGCGGCGCGGCAGATGGACCCGACGGTGGCGCCGGCCCTGTTTTCTTTTACTTCGCAAAAGGTCGACGACGGCACGGGCACGGCACTCGGTGTTATTGACCAGTATCTTGACAACCCCGTAACGGACCTGCTGTTCCATTTCAAGATCAAGGACAGCATTAACGGCGTCAAGCACGTCGAGCAAGTCGTCACCGAGGCCTGGACGGTGTCTGAAGCCAAGGTGGCGGCCATCGAGGCGGAGAAGAAGCCCATCGAAGCGGCGCTGGATGACGGCCGGAAACAGCTGATGGACTTGCGGATCAAGTTGTTTGAGAAGGTGGTGAAAGGAGACTCACAGTAATTTTGGAAGTTAAGTCTCATAGAAATGATCCTTAATTTACGAGATATAAATTCTGTTTCTGGTAGGTTTCTCTTTCTTTTGAATTAGTTGAAATACATTTACTTGTTCACAGAGGATAAACCCAATAAAAACAAATATCAAAAAAAAAACTAGCGACTCAAATCTGGTACTCAAAACAGCCCAGATTCTATTAAAACTCAATAGCCGACTTTCACTACATTATTAGAGCCTTGTGCAAAAAATCAAGCGAAGATGTAGGAGGAATATCGTAACATTTTTTGATATCAAGTGCGATGCTAACAGCAATGCAAGCACAATGCCGTATCCATCACACAGATGAAGATATATTACAGAGTGAAAAATCAAGAATAAAATACTGAACAGATCCATGTTATTACTTATATCACAAAACACAAAACAAATCATTCGCTGAGCACATCGTCGCCGTCAATCGTGGTCACGTGCACGGCAGCCTTGCGCTTAGTCATTTTTGCCGCCCCTCAACATCGAAAAGTCAAGTTGCGCCCGACATCATCTCACACAAACACCAACAATCTACATTAAAACACAAAACAACTGAAAATGGGCTCGCTGGCACTTCCCCATCTCCCCGAGGCGTGGCACGTCGACCAGGCCATTATCTCCGAGGCCGAGCGGGTGGTCGTCATCCGCTTCGGCAAAGACTCGGATCCCGAGTGCATGCGCCAGGACGACGTGCTCGGGCGCGTGCAGGCCAAGGTCGAGAACTTTGCCGTCATCTACCTGTGCGACAACGACAAGGTCAAGGACTTTAACAAGAGTGAGTCTCCCGCGTAACTACACCTGATAAAAGCTAACCAGCAGTGTACGAACTCTACGACACATGTACAATCATGTTCTTTTGGCGAAACAAACACATGATGATCGATCTGGGCACGGGTGACAACAACAAGATCAACTGGGTAATCGAAGACAAACAGGAGCTCATCGACATCATTGAGACTGTCTACCGGGGAGCCAAAAAAGGCCGCGGTCTCGTCGTGTCGCCCAAGGACTACTCGACACGGCACCGCTACTGAGTCTTGTTTATTTTTGTTACTTTATTTCTGTTCACTTATTACATGATATCTTTGATTAGTTCTGTTTATTGATTATTTTCAAACTTGTCCGTTGGTTGTTGCATTGATATCGGCGTCTCATACTCCGTGTGCCGTGATGCTGAGCCTCTTGTTGGAGACTGCAAGGCCTAAAACTGGGGATATGGTTTGATTACAGGCGGGGACCCCATGCCGAATAGCTCCCGAATAGCCCCAACAACGCCGTAGGACTTTAGCACAAGCCTATTCTGTAAGCACTTCGGCGTCATTGCTGTCGATCTGTCGACCTCCGCACGCCAAGAGGAAGCGCGCACAAAAAAGGGACGACATCAACATCTAGAATTATTATGAGTGGTCCGAGTGTACCTAGAACTTTAAAACGTGCTGCACAGTCAAACTCTGTAGCTTCACGAGCAAGAATAGCTTTGAGATCGTTGTCGCCGTCGTCGAGAAGCTCCTCCGAAACCGCAAGGTCGACTATAAAACGCCATCCCTCGTCGTCATTTTCATCCATCCTGTCGTCTTCTCGCCCATTCTCATCATCTTCTTCACTTTCATCTTCATTCTCATATCTTCCACCTTCATCATCAGCAATGTCTCGTCTTGCCAAGGTCGCCGACAGCGGCTTCCACGACGCCAGTGCCTACGATGCGCACCGGCCGTCGTACCGCCCGGAAGTCGTCGATGCATTCCTCGGAAGACTGAACGTGCTCAACTCGAGCTCGGAATCGCCGCTCAAGATTGTCGAGATCGGTGCTGGCACTGGCAAGTTCACAGAGGTGCTGTCTAAGAAGGCTGCCGAGGACAACATTGCGCTGGACGTCGTGGCTGTCGAGCCGCACGACCAGATGCGCGCCCAGCTCACGGCCAAGAACCTGCCGCACATTACCGTCGTCAAGGGCCACGGTTCCAATCTCAGCATCTTTGAGGATGCATCAGTCGACGCCGTCGTCATCGCCCAGGCCTTCCACTGGTATGTATAGACATTCTATAAGTCTCGAACAAAACTGACCACTAGGTTTGCTACGGTTGAGGCTCTGACAGAAATTCACCGCGTGCTCAAGCCGGGCGCCTTTGTTGGCGTCATCTGGAACATTGAGGACTACAACAAGCCCGCCGCCTGGACCGCCGCCAGCCCCTTCAACCAGGCCCTCAACGACATCATTCTCGCACTGGCCCCCGACGGCAGCCCGCGCTTCCGCGACGGCAAGTGGCAGCAGGCCTTTGTCGACGCTGCCGCCTTGAAGCTGTACACGCCGCTGGCCGACGACAGCCCCGAGTGGACTGTCACTTTGTCGCCTGATGCGCTGTGGAAGCGCCTGCTGACCCTGAGCCAGATTGCCAACCTGCCCGAGACGGGCCCCAACGATGCCATCGAGGCGGCCGACACCAGCCTGCAGGCGACGACCAGAGCGACGGTGCGCCGCCGCGTCGAGGCCGTTGTCGCAGACAGCAGTGTGCCACGCGATGCCCAAGGCAATGTCACCATCCACGCCGTCACATACTTTGCATGGGCACAGAAGATTTAGATTCTCAGATGATCAAACGCAATAGATATCGTATTTCATTCATTCAGTAACGCTATTTATACGTCCTCGGAAATGTACATGACTAGATTGTTAGTATTCAGCAGACACAGAAAATCTTTTGATAAGAGAACCCACCATTGTTGCCGCGGACAAACGCGTCGCCGTACGTCCTCCGCTTGACGCCGTTGACGTACTCCTCCGTCTTCTCGAGCGCAATGTTCATGTAGCCGTCGACGGACTGCAGCTCGCCCTTGTAGACGACGCCCGAGTTGAGCTTGACGACCACGGGGCTGCCAATGATCTCGGAGAGGAACGCGCTGGGGTCCTTGCCCTCGTTCTGCGCGGGGGGTGAGCCGTTCTCCATGGTCTGTGGGTTAGCGTGCTGCAGTTTATAGGCCTCGAATGCCCAGTAGATAGCAAGGCTTAAGCGGTGGAGCGGCCAAATGGCGTGCTGGCGATATAGATGAGATGTGAAGTCGATGGTGATGAGAGGCGATGCGATGAGATGAGCTGATGAAGCCAGGGATGACGTACTGTGTGTGTGGAAGAGCTGGCTGAAGAGCGAGTGAGTATCGAGTAGTCTCTAGGTGTCTTGAACACGCAATCTCAATATATCTCAAAGTAAACAGTATCGCTTCGCGTGCTGTACGTCGCCTTGTCTGTCGTAGTTGCGTGTGAGGTCGGCCGCCAGTCACGGGCCTGCTACTGCACGCACCTCGCACCCACCAGAAAATATACGGTGGGTCCGCCGCCTCGGGGATACCACACCGCCCAATGCCATAAAGCCACGTCTTAGTCATCTTGCCAGGCGCTACGATCCCCTGAAGCTCCTACTCTAGCGGCCCTAGCGCCTCCGTCCAGCGGCCTCCACACCCAACCAGCACTGACCAGCACTCCGCCGCACGACGACTTGTGCCACTCTGCCCGCTCTTTCCAGTAAGCTGCCGCTGCCCTTGCCGCTTTTGATCTTCGTTCGTTGTCGGTCGTTCTTGCCTTCTTTACCTGCTCGTATGCTCCTTCCCAGCCTCTGTTGCTCTCACATGTTGTACAGCGGCTAGCCTTTTGTCCCAACTTACTGTTAACAAATATCTGAGACAGCCGTTGACTGACCCTTATTGCTGGACATCATAAGCTTATTCTCTGCTTCCTTAACTGCGAACTCGGGCCCACTTGCCAGAATCACCTCTCCGCCTGGCCTGACCTCACCTCCTCTTCGCCTGCTTGTTTACGGCTGTGCTTCATGTCGCCCTTTGCACTTTCCTCTCTCAGCCTTGTTCATCAGTGCCTTCCGTTTGTGTCTCTTCATTGTTCTTGATTACCGCTCTTTCCTTTTCCGGCAGCATCCTTATACCCTTGGTGATCACAGCCACCGCCGCTTTTCATTCTTATATATCTCAGCAAACACCACCACTTCTCTCACTCTCACTCTCGCGTGTCTCCATCTGACTTTGTCAAAACTGCGTCTCATCAGACTCGTCACAGACTATTTTCATCAATCCACCCACACTCGTAACGCTTCGTGTCTGCCACTTTGTGACAGCGCCACCATTTCCCGGAACCCTGGCGACACCGGACCAGCCCAAGCGGCGAAAGACGCGGAGGTCTATCAGTGGTGGCTCTAGTGCCCTGTCTGCGCCCTCGGTATCATCTTCACATCAGGCCGGTCCTAGTATGACTAACCCCCACGACTTATATCCGTTGTATTCGCACCCTCCAAGATCCATCGGTAGACGGCAAGGCAGTATGGCAAACCCTTTTATGCCTCACTCGGCGCGCGCCGAGATTGAGTCTATTTTCCCATCAAGCGCAAGCGGAGGCCCTAGCGGCGATACGGGCTTCGCAGGGTCGTCTCTGTTTGCAGGCCCGAGCGCTCCGGCATCATTGGGAGCAGACCCCGTGCCTCGTCTACGCTCCCGATACTCCCTTGGATCTGGCGCAGCCGGTCCCGCGCTGGCGGGTTCATCGAGGCAACCTGATGGCAACCATACACCGCCAATGGCGGACGGTCGCGTATCACCCTCGGGCAGTCTATCTGCGGCTGACAATACCTTGATCGGGGGCACTACCACAGCGGTGTCGACAAAAGCCAAAGCAAAGCAAGCAGCAAAGAGTGATACTCTTATGTTTAGGTAAATTGTGCAGACAATCTGATTTGAGAATACATTCTAACAAAACAGAGCTCCCTTGGCGGTAGCTACAGTGTCTGTTCACGGTTCCAATTACACTGTGCACTCGGACCTACTCTGCCGAGAGTCTGAATATTTCAAAGGCTGCTTGCGAGGTAGCTTCTCCGAGGCCGAGACGCAGACCGTCGTAATTGATGACGAAGATATCTCGGTCGACGACTTTGGCCTCTGGGTCGACCTTTTGTACCGCGTCTACTTTAGCAAGCCCGGTGCCTTTGTGCTGCGCAAAGAAGAGATGGGCGGCACGCTATCGACAATGCAGCTGCTGACGCTGTGGAAACTATCGGACCGGTTCCTCAACAAGCCGCTGGCGGCTATTGTTCACGAGAGCCTGCAGCACCGCTTGGGTCTCTACTCGGTCCAGCAGTGGCGCAAACTGTACCGCACGCGGCCGGCACAGGACATCAAGTCGCGCGTGAGCCGGCTACAGGACGCCTACCGCTACTGCTGCGAGCAGAGCCTGCCATTTACCGACGACATTGTTGACGCGTGCGCCAACTGCCCGCCGCAAGTGTACGACAGCTCTGTGGCGATTCTAGATAAAGAGTTCATGGAGCAGGTGTCGCGGCGGATGATCATGGCGCATGCGGACAACTCCTTGCTGAGCAAAGAGCAGCGCACCGCAAGTATGATGTCTCTTGCCAACGGTGACCATATCATGGGGGGCACTTTGGGCGCTGTAGGCAATGAACGCGGCAGCGGCAACGGAAATGGCAATGGGAACGGGCTGAGTCGCAGCAGCGGTGTAGGGTCTGGTGCCGTTGCGGGCCGTGCCGCAGGCGGAATCGGCAGCCTATAGGATGGAGACGACCGATCTATCTGGCGGCATAGGCACCCGGTTTCTATCAATTAGATTTATATCAACAGCACCGCGGCATTCTAGGATACTCAAAAAGCATACCCCTTCTAGATTGTCAGAGCCGGGCTCCAGTATGTTTAACAATATCATTTCACACCAACATCAAGCATGTTAAAAGTTAAATATTGTGAAAGTTCGCTCAGTATGCTATATATGCTATGCTATTCTTATATAGTTTATGTATATGTTTTCCAGTATATCGTACAGATCTCGGCAGTTTTTCTGGTTTTCTCGCTCGCCAGCGGATGATATGGTTTACAGACGGTCCAAGGAAATAGTAAAAATTACAGGTCGGTAGTGACAGGATCAAGATCAAAGATCAGACAGATCGAAAAGGATCAAAAGATAGGAAATAGGGTCGGAAATGATGGTGTATCGATGGTGTAGATGGTGTAGATGTTAAGAAGTGGTGTAGATGTTTGAGTGGTATGCAGATCAAACGGATGTGGTTGCATCTACTCGGCCTGCTGCTCCATGTGCGTGGGCAGGTTATAGTCGGCATAGTCGGCGTGCACAAAGGCGCGGTCGACAATAGGCACTGACTCGATGACGTACTGCAGAGACTCGCTCAAATCGTGGCTGTCCTTGAGCGACATGTTGGCGTCCAGCACAATATCGACTTCCACGATCAGCTTGTCGCCTGCGTGGTACGCCTGCAGGCCCTGGATCGCCTTGATCGTCTTGGCAAAGCGCATCGTCAGGTATAGCAGAATGTTGCGCTGGTCCGCCGTCGCCGAGAAGCCCGACAGGTGCTTGATGTGCTCAATTGACGTGCGCGACCAGTTGTAGATGACGACAAGCGACAGCAGCAGACCACCGAGCGCGTCCAGCCACCAGATGCGCGCATAGAAGCCGACAATCGGGAACGCAATCGAGCCTGCATTGAAAATCACGTCTGTCATCGCATCGTCCGCCAGCGCCTGCACGCTCGAGTTTTTCACCAGGCGGCACCACAACCAGCACATGCCCTTGATCACAATCGTACTCAGCATCGTCAGGATCGCCGGCAGGCCCAGCTCGATGACCTCGTGGTCGTCGCTCGCGAGGTGCTGCACAGCCTGCAGCATGACCTGCACAAACGACGTGATCATGATCGCCGAGAACACCAGCACGCCCAGCGGCTCCAGGCGCCGGCGACCGACGGGGTAGCGGTACTGGTCCTGGTTGCTGATGAGCCACGTCGTCGTCCACACAATGGCGGTCGACAGGAAATCCAGCACGGCATCGACCAAGCTGGCAAGCACGGAAATGGACGGCACCGACAGCACGACGGCCATCTTACCGGCCAGCAGGATGGCGTTGGCGGCAAAGTTGACGTAGATGGCCAGCGTCACAATCGGGGCGCTGCTGTCGACGTTCTCGTCCTCCTCGAGCAGCAGCGGGATGTCGGCAAGCGTCGGGGACTTGCTGCCCGGGCCGCCCATGTCGGTGTCGGTTTTGGAGTTGGCATTGCCGTTGGAGGCAGGGTTGGAGGGGGGCGCGGAGGCGTTGTTGGCGACGGTGCCATATGACGGCGAGGCAGCGCCCGATTGGGACGACAGCAGCCGGCTCAGGTCGCTAGAGTTGTTGGCGTCGGCGTCGTCGCCGCTGGCCACATCGGCCGAGCTATTCTCGGTCTCGCGGGGCTGGCGTGACCGCGAGCGATTCAGGAACTCGTCGTCGTCGTCGGGGTCGTGGTGGTCCTCGTCGTCCTCCTCGTGCGCCTCGAGCAGCGGCGTCGTCTCGGCCGGGCGGTAGATGCCCTTGGGCGTGCGGTTGACCTTCTTGACACCCGTCGAGCCGGGGATCATGTTGCCGGCACCAGGGCTCACGCCCATGACGGCACCGTCAGCGGCGTCGGCCAGCAGCAGGCCGCCGTTGGCCGGCGAAGCGGATGCGGCAATGCCGAGCGGCTCCTCGCTAATAGTGGCGGGCACGGCGACGTTGCGCGTGTTGTAGCCGGCAGAGTGCAGCTCATTGTACTCGTTGAGCAGGTCGTGGGGCAGCGACGAGTTGAGCAGGCGGTCGATGTAGAGATACTGCTGGATGAGCATGTTGTTACGCTCGTAGTACTCGCGCAGGGGTTTTGTGGACAGGGCGTCGAGCTGCTCCTCGGTCTTCCAATAGCGCTCCCAGCGGTAGCGTTTTGCCTTGCCGATGAGGCGCATACTGCGCATCTGGGGGTTGTTGAGGATGGCACTGAGGCGGCGCTCGTCGTGCAGGCGGCGGTGGGATTCGGCGTCATCGCTGTCGCTAAAGGTGTCGCGACGCGAGCCGACGAGGAACGAGCCGCCGGGGGTCATGATGCCGGAGGGCGTGAGGGCGCCGGCGGGCAGGCCCTCCTCCTCGTCGCGGCCATGGGGCATGTTGTTGGACGACGAGCGGCGGCGGATGAGAGAGTTGAGGTGGCTGTTGCGCGGGGTGTAGCCCTCCTCCTGGAGCAGCGACGAGCCGTGGCGCTGATGGGGAGCCGGCGACGACATTTTGGTTGATGTACTTTAAAGTGGCAGATGGCGAGTAGTTCCAGGCCCGTGGAACAAAAAGTGTGGTTGGCCCCGATGCCGTCGATGCCGTTTGATGCCGTTGATTGCCGTGTGATGCGACGCTATGTGCGACCAATATGCAGGGTCCAAAATGGCGATCAAGATCAAAATGAAGCTATTCAAAACTCAAAAGTGGCGATGTCGACAAGGAATGTAAGGGTGAGAGAGAAAAGACAAGAAACCAAGACCCAAGACTTGATCTGATAACTCTGACAGCAAAAGAAAATGCCGCTGATAGTGATAGCGATTCGATAATGATAGCAAGCAGGGAGGAAATCTCACAGACGCCCGCTGTGATACGACAATGTTACTGAGTAAGAGAATTGGAACTACTCTGCAATACTCACTACAGGCAGACAAAGAGGGATAAATGAACAGCCAAGCCTCGCCAAGCGCGAGCAAGCTACTAAGAAATAGAGGAGCACTCAAGCTGCGCCAGGCTGGGCGCGACCAATTTGGTAGGAGAACTGCAGTACTGTGCTGCTAGCAGGAGGCATGTCACTGTGAAAGACGCGCTTCTGTGACAAAAAAAGTAGGAGCGAGACGCGATAAGATAGCAAATTGTGGGTATTATGACAGAAAGTAGGCAAAGTAGATTGTAAAGTAGTGAAAATAGGCAGGAACGAGTAATACAGAGTAGACAAAATGGAGATTGGCTCAGGCTTGGCTTCCGTTCTTGTTCTTTGCAATAAATAGGAAGGAGCCCCGTTCTGTTCTCCTCTCCTTCTTCTTTCTTCTCAGAGGCCTGTAAAGCAGCTTGACAGGCCCACGTGATGCCTTTGGCGCGGTCTTATTTCCATGAGGAGCCAAGACAGGCAGCAGTCGTTCGAGCTCTAGAGTCAACGCAGACGAGGACAAGTTCATTGCACATACATGCATAAAGTGAGGGGATGAGACAGCATAAGAAACAGAGCTCAGCTCAGCTGTGGAAAAGTCCTGTGCAGCGGAGATTGCGGCTGGAATCAAGCCAGGCGATGTCGCTGATGACATAATCATTTGACTATGCTGACCTAACCAGTCGATTTGGTGTAAGTTAGAGATCAATGTTCTCTTCAATATCGCTCCTCCTCTACTTTACTTTGGAAGCATCAATAAAGCTGTGGGGTATCTGTTCGATAATCAGATTACCAGAGTATTGGTAGATCCTACGAGGGAGATGGGATCTTCGCTTGGCAAGGGAGATCAAATCACAGATCAACGGAAAGGGAGCTCAGTTGAGGGGAAGCATGTCGCTCATTACGACGACTTTGTATTTGATGCACTGAGTACGATGTAATCGAATGCAGTACCGGTGACCGTGGTAAGTGGTAAGTGGCTTTTGACTTTGGCTTTGGCTTTGGCGTTCAGGCCTAGCCGCCATGGCTGTTGTCTTGCTCTGCCGGCCTCCGAAGAAACGACCGAGGGCCCGGTGGTGGTGGCTGAGACATGCAGCGGTAGTGAACAAATTGTGAATAGGTTGGAGGTTGGATATTTCGCTCGTTGCAGATGAGTGAATAACCGGAAGAAGCACAGTTATGAATCCGGTTGGTTCAGTGTATGGCATTCCAGTGTCCGGAGTGGCGGCATTCCGGCGACGATGATGGCGTCATGGCGTGGTTGCGGTGTGCTAGCCATGAGTTGGTCCAGCGACGGAGGATATTCCGCTAGCATTGATTGATACGGTGTGTTAATCTACTTGATGATCACACTGGTCAAAAGGGCTGAGGATTGTAGATGTATATGGAACGGCCGATGTAGTGTCGATGTGTTGATATCTCGGTGCGGTGTGGTTGATTAGTATGGCGTGGACGTTAGACTACGGTATGCGCATGTATATGCAAATGCATGCGAGTCCGTTCGGAAGCATTGCATGGATGCCTTGTTGATGACCAAACGGCTGCAACGACTGTAGAACAGAAGGTTCTAGATGTTGAATATAAGTGAATTATATCTGATTTTCCATTATGCTTAAATCAGAAAACCAAGAACATGAAAATGAACAAACAATAAGCTTTAAGACGTATATAAAAGCACACCAATTAGAAAATCACAAAGTATTATTTAGATACAATAATAGTTTTCTATATTTATATCAAGTACTAATAAATATAATCGTCGTCGTCACCTCAAGCATCTCGACCCAACAAAGGTTACGCTGCAGCCAGCCGCTCGATTGCCTTTTCCTATTGCATATTGTCGCAACTGCGTCTGCGCGCTGCCATTGCCTAACAGGTACAGTCCATGACCTCTCGTATTCATTTGGCCATACACCATAGGCGTTTGCACAACCAACTGAAACCCATAGTCTGACGACCGCCATGATGCGTGTAGACGGGCGTTGAGGCAGTCCCGATTGGGCCCAGGCTGTTGGGAAAAGATTGATACAGAATATATACTGATATTGGGCAAGTCGATTGAGTAAGAGAAATGTCTCTGAGAATGTATCTTGTACAAAAGTCATCGTGATGTGAGATACACTACCTGCACATGTCCGGTGGTACTGGCCTCTGGTCTTTTTATTTTTATAAACATTTTCAGGAGGATGCCGTGCTTCGGGCATGCAGTGACGGTACATAGTACGAGCAGTGCGCAGATGCAGATGCAGATGCAGACAAATAACAGTCTCATACAGACAGTACAAATAAGCTTTGCACATACTTTACAGAGTACACAGGGGTTGATGACGGTATGTCACCACGGAACACATCAAGGCACGTCCAAGAAAGCGCGGACTAGAACCAGGATAGAACAAGAATAGAACAGAGATGCAGTCAGCAGGGATGCTCATATTATTTGTGCCTCATTTGTGCCTGTGCATCAACGTGCTACTTTTCATAAGTGAGAATCAAAACAAATACCGTGTTGACATCAAGGCTGAGCCTAGGGCTGAACAAGTGCAAGCTGAGCGCGAGCTGAGGCGTGACTAGCACCGAGAAGTGCAATTGCAGGGATCATGTGTGGCTTGGTTTGGCGAGATATTTACTCTGTGCTCTGCAAGTAGATATTCCAGTTGACGATAATGCACCTTGTTTGAGAGCCTGCCTGGCCTTGTTCTGCCGTGGTCTGATCTCTCAGTTATGCAAACCAGTGGCCTTGTTTCGAGTTTCGAGTCGACTTCGACATCCTTCATACCCAACCCAAGCGCATGAATGAAGCTTGGAGTGGTCCGGGCTCTCATGCGGCTATGCTTCGACCTTGTTCTTCTTGTTCGATGTTCTTCTCCATCAATCTTTCTGGGCTCTTAACATCTTTATCCTATCTATTATTCTACTTCATCCTGTCTTGACGGACGAACCTGAAGATGAAGACCCTGTAGAGCTGAGCCCTAATTTGAGCAATAAATCCAGTAATTAATCACCCGTTGCCAACGTAAGTATTCTTGAACCTCTTCGCCTCTGCAGTAATACTCCATAGCCACACGTGGGCCTGTTCGTTACTCCAGTGGCCCGCTGTAAGATATGCAAAGATCATGCTATCTTTCAGTGTTCGGAGCCAAATGAACACCATGACGAAAATCGAAATAAAAGCCAAAAAAGCGAAATAAAATCAAATAACAACCAACCCTTGACCCCTGCTCGTCCCCACACTCTTTTCACACAGCGATCTGGCGCGATTCAAAGTTTTCACGTCGTGCGTCGGTTTTGGTTTTCTTCAATTTTTTCTTGAATACTTTTGCAATATTCACTCACAGTACTGAGTACACTTCAACACGGACCACTCGCTTGCCTCCTCCTGTCTGGCCTGCCTGCTCGCCCAACTGGAGCACAGTACAATGCAACGCCGTTCCTAGATTCTTTCGCTCAGAAACTTCATCCAGTCTTTACTCTGCTGGCGTCGTATCGGCCCAGTCGTATCGTATATGTATGCCTGCTCACGGAGTATTTATATTGTATATACGACGCCATCAAGGAATAAGTTGGCCGGATGTGATAATACCTGACATATATCATGTGTGCATAGTAGACATCACAAAGAGTCGGTCAGGCTGTTGTCAAACCGTTACTCTTTTCGCTTCCTTACTTCGTACTTCCTTTGACTTTTACTCGATGCGATTGCATTTCTCATCTACATGTCTCGCTCATCTCATTCAGCCCTTCTAGCGTGCCCGCGAATGTAATAACTTGTAATAACTAGGAGATTAAATCATCAAATTATTCAAATCATGGCCAAAACCATCTAACAAATCCGAATATCTATTTCTACCGAGTAATAAAACAGCAACTAGACAAATGAAATCAAACTAACCACTGCCCTAGGCATCCGCCAGCTCCGGCTCGACACCGACAAGGGTCTTTGCGTGTTGACGGCTCTCTTTGTACTCCTGACGTTGTAATTACATATGATCATAGTGTTCTTGTCCTCTCTATTGCACGGTGAACATAAGATATCCATCCATAGGTGTGCCTGATATTGCTCGCCATATGGTGTCTATTTTCGGAGCTTTCACATGAAGTTCAGTACCGTGAAAGACAGCACATCTTACAGAGTAACGATACAGAGAAAACCACAAGCAATCCAAACACATCACACAAGTACAGACAGAGTGACCTCGGGATCTCCATTCCATGGCGATCGCGGAGCAACGCTGCTCATTTTTGTCTTGACTTTGTGGAGGTGCAGCAACGCTTGACGCTTTGGGCGATGGGCCTGGGTTCTCAGGTGGCCTCAGCGCGGCCGCTGTATCAAAAGTACTTGCTTCGACATTAATGAGTACTGTGATTGCATGCAACCGGCTGATGTGATGTTTTGCCCAAGCATGTGCTGTAATATGTTGACACTGGTTGCAGTTTGCCAGTGTTGTAGTGCATCAGAACAGCACCATCGCTCCTGCCTCCTGCCGCTGGACCCTTTTTGCATTTGATTTTGTAATATTCTTTCTTCAAACACCACTATCATAATATCTTACCAACCACTGCGTTGGCCTCGATGTAAATACTAAGATGGCCAGTGGCTGCCACATGCATTCTTCAGCCTTTTCTCCCAGCTGTCGAATAGCCCATTGTAGTCATCACAGCATGCCAACTGTCATCGATGTCATCTTCCGATCTTGCCATGCCCATTCCATCGCCCGCGGTCCATCGCTCCATCGCGCCTTCCCCTTCTTTTGCTGCCTCCACTCCGCAGGGATCTCCACTAGAACCCAGCGAGCCGCCCTAAACCCCTTTTTCTTTAGAGGACCCTCTCCGTCTATTGCGGGCAGTCTTTTCACGCCTGTTGGCCAATTGTTTACTCGTCCCCTATTCCTGTCCCCATCAAATTGAGAGTTTATGTCTGGCCTAGTGAAGTTTAATGTCTATTTATGACCTTATTTGGTTGCGCATTACGGACAGTAGCTGTGCTCCGTAAATAGCAATAGCTGTTGCTAGCGTACCGTGCAAGTATTTGGGACAGAGGAAAGAGGAAGAGGAAAGAGGCTGCTGGCTGTTCCTGCTGTTCTTGGCTGGCCTTGTCCGTCGCTCTTGCAGCATCGTGCTCGCTCCTCGTTCACTCTTTCTGTTCTCGGCCTCACTCTGCATCGCTCTTTCCTTTGCATCACGGCTCTTTCCTATTATTTCCTATTACTTCCTATTACTTTGGCCATTTCACAGCAGGTGGCCTGACATCATCAGTACTTCCTGCCTGTCGAGCCCGTTCTTTGTCCAGTCCTTGGTCACGCTGGCCATCCTCATATTCGACTTGCCCCAACTATTTTTACCTGGTGCTGGTCCTCTTCTCGTATTCACCCCCTTTGCCCAATAAATTTGGAGAATTTGCCTGCTTCTGTGTCCTGCTTGCTTGCTGTGCTGCTTGCCTCCTGCCCTGCCTGTCTCTACCCAGTATCTCCTTCCTGCCCGCTGGCTTCCCCTACTCTGTACTTCCTATTTCTCTCTTTGGCTGGCCTCCGGCTCTTCGCGTTACCCACAAGCCCGTCCAGCCGCACATAAATTATAAATATATAAAGTATATTATCAATTGTAAATGATGACGAGAATAAATAATATGAATAAATAAAAAGATAAATACGACAGATCAACAGAGCGGCAAAACCCTGCATTGCTATTGCTCATTGCATCTTGCTGTCGTCTTTCGGTTTTCGTCTTCTGCCGCCTTTCGTCTTTCGTCTTCGTCTTTGGCTCTTGTCGTCTGCATTTCATAGATTGTCTGCATCCTTCATCACCGCATCTTCATTCTTTGCTCTGCTCTTTCTCTACATCCTCGGCACTCCAACAGACACGACGCCTCCATCGTCGCCCTCCTCGACTCGAAGCATCCCCTGACCCGAAATCGACCTCGACGACGACATCGCGTCATTGTCTTCTGCCATCCTCTGTCGTTCGCTTCGCATCTTCTCTGAAATCCATCCCCATCTCGACTACCTCGACGACATACACATACATCGTATACATCCTTAATAACCGACGACGATTCTACTCTCCGTCTCGCCTTGTCTGCTCCCTTCGTTTCTACACTCTCGCTTGTAAATACGTCTCTCGTTTCGTTCTCGTCGCACTCTACTCTCGACTTTCGTTTCTTCGTTTCACGCACGCTCTGCTATCACGTAAGTGCACTCTATCTCGAACACCCGACTCTGCATCGCTCTGCTCTTTGACCTGGTCCCCTCGTCTACCCTTCACCTCAGCCTTTTGCATTCCTCTCCTTTGTCTTTATCCTGTTTCCGTCCATGTGCTGTTCCCGACTTCCGACTCGCAACTCCCGACCTTCGATTCATCCCACACTCCAACATCAAACTGCCGCTGTGAGAGCCTTCCCTGCTTCTCGCCCTCGGATATATTGCATTTGCCGAAACCACTGCTCTATTCCGACAGTCTGAGAATCAATATCGAGAAGAAGAAAAGAAAACCAAACGCAAGACAATAAAAAATAAAATCAGTCGAAAACGAACAAAAAAGAAAGAAAGCCCAAAGACCAAATACCAAACCAAGACATCTCCCCAGAGACCCATTCTTGTCCTGGCCTGTCCCACGCCGTGCCTTGTCCGTACCTTGTTTGGTGCGTGGCCTGTGTGCTCTGTGCAAACTGGTCGGTCTCGTCTTGGTGGAGTGGTGCCGTCTCGTCTATGCGCTGTGCCATTGCTGCGGCTTAGCAACCCAGGCCGGCAGCCAGCATCACCATTTTTTATTTCTTTATTTGGCGGCTTCAACGATATCTATCTTCACATCGACGCCCACTGCTTCTTCAGCTTATTTTCTCTTTGCCCTACCACCTCGATCTTGTATCCTCTTTGTGCCACATCAACTTCTACATCACCAACTCGTGGACACCAGACCCCGGCAACCTGCATCGTTACACGTCCTTTTCCCTTTCTTTGCTTTTGCACTTTGCAGTCTGCAGTTGGCTCTCTGCGGTCCCAGGAAACGCACGCACACACACGCACACAACACACAATACATACACCTCATCTTGCACAAAGACGAAAGAAGCATACTGGACGGGACACAGGACAGCCACGACCAGCCACGGGCGATCAGAGCCAAATAGAGACCAGACACATACCAGAGACCACATTTTCCCAGCCGACTTGCCCTCTTTTATTCTCATATTTTGTACCCTCGTTTTCTCGTTTCCTCATATCTCATACACTCATACATCTCATATTCGCATCCTCTGCTTCCTTTACTAATCTGTCATGCAGTCGCCCAGCACATAGCGTCACCATTACTTAATTTCTAAATATCCAATCCTCTGATCCTTTGCTCAAACGGACAACACCACCTCCTTTACTTGCCACACCCATCGCCAAGGCACAGTCTCAGCTCACACCATCTTACTTTTCGCTCTATTTCCGTCATCTCAGCAGCTGCCATTTGTTCAACGGACATTGGAGCACTGCATCTTTTCAATATAGCAACCCCAAAACCTTCTATATGCCTAGATTCCCGGTCGCGTTCAACAGGCGGAAATCTACCGCCGACAATCTCGACAATGCCGTAGCAGGCCCGTCGTTTCGTGTCCTGGATCGCGCAGAGGTCGTTTCTGGCCACGGCCACAGCTACAGCACCAGCAACGGCAACAACTCTATTAATGCCAACGGCAACGGCTCAGCCGCAACACGCTTTGCCGTCAAGTCCCAGAGTATGCCTAATAATCTGGCTGTCGACACCGAGGACGACAACCTCTTTGCCGATCTGAACAACACCAACCGGTACGAATCCCCAGTATACGCCGAGCCCATCGAACAAGAACCGGAACAGAAAGAATCAGAACCCAAGAACAACAAGTGGTTTAAGAGACGGACCGACACTAACCTTTTTAACGGCAGTGGTTCTGCGAACACTACAAACACAAACTCGACGGACAACTCATCACGGCACAGCAACGTGTCTACTGCCCCCTCCTCGAACGACCCGAACGCACAGCACCAGCAACAGCAGCTGCAGCAACCGCAGCAACCGCAATACCACCCGTACCAGCCACAGGAGGAAGAGTACAAGGTGCAGAGCAAGAAGAACTACGGCGACGTTCCGGTTCCCCCGATCCCAAAGTCTAGCACAACAAGCAGCTTCCTCAAGTCGGCCGGTCGTACATTGTCATTTGGCGGCAACAAGAAGCACATGCCGGTCTTGCCCAACGACGGCAACCCGCCACAGACCCCGACTGACGGACTCGGCCGCGACCGCTCCACGACCACATCTACTGTTACTACTGCCACCCCGCCCAAGATTGAGGAGGACTTTACACTCGACCTCGGAGGTGATTTCAGCAAGATGCTGGGCAACTTTGATTCGAAGCGTGCAAGCGTCGCAACACTGCGGATGGGTCAGCAGATCAACGGCGACAGAAATGGTGGTGACGCGGACCGGCCTGCACTGGTGCCGCGCTCTTTGACAGGAAACCGCCTGAACCAGCCCGCTCCGATCCAGGTCGACCACTCTGCCAAGATCGAGCCGTCTCCCTACTCGTGGAGCAGCCAAAACTCCAACGACAAGCTGCTGTACTCCCACAACCTTGCTGCATCTGCAAACGAAAATGCACCTCCTCCAGTCCCGAGACATGCTTCCCCACTCGCTCTTGGTGAATCCGCGACTTCTCCCACCCTCACTGATTCGGGCCTGAAACGCTCCAGTGCAATTTTTGGCCGCCGCCGGTCAACAACCACAGACTACAACACTCCTGCAGCGGAGGCAGAAGACGAGGATACTGTTCTCCTTAAGGACTCTCTGTTCTCAGTCAACCGCTTCCTTGCTGGCTCTAACCTATCTCTGTCCAACGACAAGCCATCTTCCAGTCCTAGCAGCCGCTTTGGACGCCGCAACAACGATAATCTGGACACTGGCTACAGCAAGGTTCCCACTGAGTCAACTTCGCCCACCTTTGGTGCCAAGGCTGTTGCCGACGAAGACGACAACCTGTTTGATAGCAGCATGATCAACAGAAGCAGAGTGACGCAAAGCTACACCACACGCAAGCCTAGCCCGCCGCGCAACAAGGTCATGACTCCTGCCCAGTTCGAGCGCTACCGCAAGGACAAGGAGCGCGAGGATGTTAGCAAGACTATCGGTGTCAATTCTGCCGCCAGCAAGAACGCCAGCGGCGACAACAGCGACAGCGATGACGACGACAAGTACGAGGATGACATCGATGAGGCCGAAAAGTCCAGACAGGCTGCCAAGCAGAGACGCAAGCAGGAGGCACACATGGCCGTGTACCGCCAGCAGATGATGAAGGTGACCGGCGAGTCCAATTCGGGCGGCCCGGCTGCTCGTTCCAGCATGTACTTCTCAATGTCTACGCCTAACCTGCCTTCGCTGGCGGGCCACTCGCCCCAGAACGGTTCGGAAGCTGGCGCCAACGAGGACGAAGACGAGGAGGTGCCTCTGGCTATCCTAGCCGCTCACGGTTTCCCCAACCGCAACCGCCCGCCAACTCGCCTCAGCACCATGATGTCGAACCCGAACCTGCGTGCTGCCGCTGCGCCCAGCTACCAGCGCCCCCAGTCGGTCATGGGCGATGTTCAGCAGCAAGCCCCTCCCCAGTCGACCGCTAACGGCGGCCGCCTGCCGGTGTTTGCTCGCAACCTGCCCCAAGACCCTTACGGCCTCGTCAACAACAACCAGCGCGAGACGCTCAACTTTGCTGGTGGTGCCCCTGCCCCTGCTGGTGGTCTCCCCCCTGGTGGCCTTGTCGGTGTGATTGCCAGCGAGGAGCGCTCGCGGGCTATGCGCAGAGGCAGCCCTGCCCTCGACGCTGTCCCCAAGCCGCTGCCGAACATGTCTGGTGCCAACCCCCACTACGACCCCATGGCCGGCATCCCTTCGCAGATGATGTACCCCGGTGTTGGTGCTGGCATGGGTGGCCAGATGCCCATGATGTCGGCTGCCGACCAGGCCCAGATTCAGATGACCCAGCAGATGCAGCAGTTTATGCAGATGCAGATGCAGTTCATGCAGATGATGGCCAATGGTGGCGCCAACGGCCAGAGACCAATGAGCCAGTACGGCGGCCAGGGCGGCATGGGTATGGGCATGCCTGGTATGCCCGGTATGCCTGGCATGAACATGAACGGTATGCCTGGTATGAATGGCATGAACGGTATGGGCGGCGAAGGCAGTGTCCGCCACTCCTTTGTCGACAACGGCTCCATGCTGGATGCCCAGCTGCCCCGCCCTGACATGCACACACGCACCATGAGCATGGTTCAGCCCAGCTCTGCGTCGTGGATTCAGCCTCTGCAGCAGCACATGGGCGGCAACTACGCACCGTCGATCCGCGTGCAGGGTGCCGGCAACGGCTACACGCCTTCGATCGCGCCGTCAGAGCGCAGCAATGTCGGCCTGCCTGGCCGCTACCGGCCTGTGTCGCACATGCCTGCGGCTGTGGGCGGCACGTCGCCGTCCCTGGAGCCTTCCCCGGGCCCCACCAGCGGCGCATCTAGCCCCGGCTGGGACATTTCGCGCAAGCACAAGAGCCCGTCGCCGCTCCAGAAGGAGGCGATCAGCGTCGTCGCTTCGGCTGTGGACGAGGATGACGACGAAGAGGGCTGGGCTGCGATGAAGGCCAAGCGCGACAAGAAGCGGTCGATGTGGAAGTCCAAGAAGACGCTGTCGAGCGAGCTTGGCGCCCTGATCAGCTAGATCGCTCGACCAGCGCGTTACTAGAATGAAGATGTGTGGATGATAATAATGGGAATGGGAATAAAATGCGAGTGCGACCGGCAATCGGATTTGCTTGGACTTGCTTTTGATATTTGGTATTTTCGGGTTCTGTTTTACTCTTTGCTTGCGATTTTGATTATTTATTTCCTTGCGTCGTGCGTCTCGCATTGCCCGGCCGCTCTTTTATATCTCTTGCTGCTTGACTACATTTTGGGCGTTCCGCGATCGACTGAAAACGTGAAAAAGGTCTGGCAGCAGTCTTTGTATTTTCTCAAGAAGATATATGCACTGCCAGGCCGAGATGGATTATATATCTGCAATTTGCATTTGGCTTGCTTCGTCGTTTTTCGCTTGTCTACTCACATATGGGATTTCTACTACTACCGCCTTTTGACTACATAGACAAAACACCAGCCATAATCAAATATCTTACTTAATACTAATCTGCATCTTGGACACTGTGGTCTGACGTGACACAAGCTTGAGAGAGAGTAGATGTGCTGGTAACACCAGATCAACGATCTCTAAATCAATGTCACAGTCTGATCTGATGCAGGTTCATGGTGTATTTTGGTTACTTATTTGATTTTGATTTCGATAATGGTAATGTTATCCTAAACCCAATGAGTTGATATAATCCAACGCCGGTATTCTTGGTATTTTTGTAATTTCATTCGCCAATCAGTCGCAGTTAAGCGTAAAGACTGGCTTCTGTTGGACCTCGTCTGACGCTTGAGCTGGCCTCAGCGGTGTTTTTCAGGCTCGATCCGCCTAGTTCAGCTTGCCAGCAGCCCACGCCGCCCGCTTCACACCCATCTCGACGGCCGCAGAGCCCCAGTCCTCGCCGTGGTTGTGGCTGCCCTCGATCACGCCCGCGCGCGCAAGGCCCTGCTTCTCGTTCAGCACCGTCAGCAGACCGAAGATAACAGGCACACCAGTGTCCAGCTGCACCCGCATCAGGCCCTGCGACACGCTGTCGGCAATGTACTCAAAGTGCATGGTCTCGCCCTTGATCAGAACGCCAATCGCAATCAGCGCATCAAACGGCTGCGTCGCGGCGGCCTTGGCGGGGGTCTCCTTGGCGGCATCCTTGGTCAGGTCGGTCGAGCTGCCGAGCAGCAGGTCGTTGATCGACGACACGGGGGCCGACGACGAGGCGGCCTGCACCTGCGAGGCCGAGAGGAAGCTGGTTTGTTAGCTTTGTAGATTGATTGGAGATCAGCTGCACCTCGTGCGCACTCGTGCCACGCTCGTGCTTCGTACTCGCTGCACGCGCTCGCCTGGCTTCGCTCGACTCACCGCTGAACAGCAATGGGCAGCTCCCATGCGCCCGGCACCGACTCAACAACAATGTTCTCCGCGGCAACACCACTCTTGATCAGCTTGTCCTTGGCGCCCTCCAGCAGAGGATCGATAATGGCGTTGTTCCAGCGCGCGTGGACGATGCCGATGCGCAGGCCGGAGCCGTCGTGCACCTGTTCCTGGGGGCCCTTGTCGTGCATTGTGATAATTGTTGTGGTAGAGTAGTGGTGATGTTGTGGTGATGTACGGAAGAGAGTTGCGAGGCCTAGATCTGCGCAATACGGAGTAGTTAGTGCAGCTGACTACCTGCGCTGAGGGGCTTTGTAACTGCCTGGGCTTCTGGAGTACCGGGCGGAAGTGGGGAGCTTGGGGATTGTGTCATTCTTTGTTGTTTTCCCCTCAATCAGCGTTGAATAATACAAGCTTCAAAATTAGTCAGCCTAGTCAGCACAGCTTCCTTCAGATTCTCCAACAGCTCTGTTTTTGAATGTTTAGACTCTTGACGGTAGCAACGCCTGAAACCGACTCTCCTACAGAATGTGCTGTCTTATGTCAGGAATGGATTGTTGTCGACAAAGACATGTGAAAACGGAAACAGCACTGAAATGTGAAAGAAGCAAGAACAGAGTCAATTATACTAAATAGGAAGGAACAGAAACTCGAACGACCATAATCGTTTCACACAACGGACGATCACAGTGTGACGGCAAATGCGAAGACAAAATTCGGAAAATACTGGCAAGATGCCGGTTGCTCCTGCCTTGTCTCGATGATAGATTTTCAACAATTTCCTATCTTGTCCAAATCTGTCAATCAGCCGGCAGTAACACCTTCCTTGCAATTGACTTCTGCGAGCATCTTCACGATAAAGAAGGAAGGAAGGAACGACACAAACCGGAAATCGGATGCTGATGGGAAACCGAAAATGGAAAGAGTGACTGGCGACGTGCCTGATCTTGAGGTCATACTTGCCAAATTGTCTTTTTTTTGTCAAGAATGGTTAATCGAATGACGATGGCAGCTTCCTTGCATCGGCATTATAAGAACAAAATCACGATACAAGAAGGAAAGAGGGAACGACACAATCCGAAATTGGAACACGAAATGAATTTTAGTCGTGGAAAGAGCGACCAGCAAGGCCTGGTCTGCCGTCCCATTGCACTTCTGTCAGAGTTCTCGACGTGGGTCTACCCTGAACTTTAGACATCACGCAACAGAAGATAGCACAGAGCACATAATGTCGATCAAAGCCTTGTCTACGGACACACGCCGTTTGATCGGGTCGACGAGTCTCATCGCATCACCAGTGTGTCTTGTGCGTGAGTTAGTCGACAATGCGATCGACGCCCGTGCGTCGTGTATCGACATTCTGATCAGCCGCAATACCGTCGACAAAGTCGAGGTGCGTGACAATGGAAGCGGCATCACTGAGGCGGACTTCGACGCACTTGGTCGTCCCTCCCATAGTAGCAAGACAGTGTCATCCGGCACCGGTGTTTCCGGTCCCCCATCCCTTGGCTTCCGTGGACAAGGCCTGGCAAGTGCAAACAACCTCGGGTACGTGGCACTCACGACACGCACAAGCGATGATGCCATCGCGTCTACCTTTCGTCTCGTCCCAAACGTCGGAGGCGTCGCACCAGGAAGCCAGAAGGTATCGTCGGCGCCCGTGGGCACAACCGTGTGCGTGACGTGCGTGTTCTCAACGCTCCCTGTGCGGCGTAAAGTAACTGTGCAAGACTCGGGCAAGACAATTACTGCAATCAAGACGCTCTTGAGCAGCTATGCACTGGCGCGGCCCAATCTCCGACTTTCACTAAGGATTTTGCGGCCTCAAGGAGCACCGTTGAATCCAGCTGAGGCCAAGATAATAGCTCCATGGGGCTACCGACCAACGACAGTCGGGATTGGACGGTGTGTTAGCATGAAGTAAGCGGTGTCGGCCTTGTTCGGCGCCGAGGTCGCGCGGCAGTGCCAGGAGACTGTTGCAACCGCAAAGGAGCTGCTGGGTAACCAGTCGACTATATCCCAAGCACTATCCCAGGGGTTTTCTGGGAGATCTGAGCAAGCTGAGAACAATGAGTATGGCAGAGACGGTGAGCTCAGCGATTTCATCTTTGAAGCGTGGTTTCCTGAGCCAGGTGCCAACTTGGCTAAAGTCAAGCTGGGCAGCTTCATCTCGGTGGATGGACGACCAGTCTCAAGCGGCCTGTACGGGAGCATGGGAAATAAGCTGAGTACTATCTTCACGGCGGCCTTTGGGAAGTCTCTGGCCTTTCTGCAGCAGTACGAAGGGGATGGGTTGCCAATGACACCAGTGCCGCAATCCAAGCTGAACGGGCTCTTCATTCGATTAAATATCAAATGCCCCCCTGGCAGCTACGATGCCAACGTGGACTCATCAAAAACAGATGTGCTCTTTGCTGATGAACGACTGGTCTGCGATGCGTTTGAAAGGCTTTGTAAGAAGGTGTACAAGACCGGCGAGTCTTTGGTGTTTAGCCAGCCGTCCAGAGGATCCCGATTCATTCCAAGGACACCGCAGTCTCGGCCCACAGCAAGCCTGGAGTCGAGCCAAGGAACACCGACGGGACGGCCTTTGATGCACGGCCCATCCCGACTACCAGCTGGAAGGCCCATCGAAGGCACGCCTACGCCAGCCAGTAGGGTACAAGCACATGCCGATGAGGAGAATTTCCCTGTTCGAATCCAGATCTCTTCACACGCAGGAAACCGGCGCAGATTTATTTCTGCACCTCGAGCAAGGGCAACGCGCAGCTTTCATACACCACCAGCAAGCCCACTCAGGGCATCCCGTGGGCGGATGAATCGGATGCCAATCAGCCACAGCCCCGAGTACCCGGATCTGCCGGGCCTTGTGTCGCATGATGGGTTTCGCCAGACCACCATTGCGTTTAATAACCCGCCAGCCAGGAATGATCGACAACTACAGGGAGATGGATTTTGCCAAAGTGAAATGGAAAATAACAGAGAGATTACCAACGAGGCCGAACAGGGGCCTGTAGTTTTCGGAGCGGCACGGAACGCGGGAGGTACTGGGGCTGGTGAAGGCTCTAGCTTTGGAACTGGCTCTAGCTGTGGCTCCAGCTCTGGCATAGCTACTTCCACCGCACGATCATCGTTTATTTCTGCCCGAGAGCTATGTGCGACCGAACAGCAGGCCAGTGCTGGGCCGTCAAGACCGCGACTGCTACCCCGGTCCCAGTTTCAGTCTCAGTTGCAGGGTGCTGTACGACCACATGGTCTTTTATCTCGGGCAGCACAGTCAGCACAGTCCAAGACAATGACAAGTGATGGCCAGAGCATACAGCTGGCGGGCGGACTGGTTTCTGCTGGTGGACAGCCTGCACGAGTGATGAGGGTTGATATGAGAGTCGATATTCAGCGGCTACGTCAGAGTGCAGTACAGTTTACGCGTACGATGCGGGCATGGAATGCAGATGAAAACAAACGAGGCGGTGACTACTTGTCACCAGAAATGGCCGACATTGCGAGTCTCGAGGCCCGACTGAGGGAAGTTGTTGCGGCATGGATAGCCAAGAAGAGAGTCGAGAAAAGAGGTACAGCTGCTGGAGATGGCGATGAAGAGCCTATCAAAGTTGAGCTCTACCTGCGCAAGAGTCTGAAGCAAAAGGCACTGATGGTGCACAACAGTCATGAGTAATGTAGCGGTTGACCGCCCCAGAGTCAAAGCATTGATAGTTTGAGGATGTTACTACAATATCAAAGATATGGGTGGAGATAACAGACAAGCTGAAGCAAGTGCAACGGAATATACATACTTCGAAGTCCATCTTGTTCATCTTGTTGATCGAGTGCTGAAGATTGGCTGGCCTGTCGAGCTGACCACTGAAACATACAGTGCTATTTTAAGAGTCGCACAGCTCGTATTGGGAGACGTCTGTGTTTACGGTAGCATCGACAAGTTGCGGTGGAGGGCACGGATGCTTTGATATAGGAGGGAAGAGAGGATATACGTGGTAGATGATCAACCTTAATCCACGGCAAGGCATATTCAGACGTTTTTGTTTTGTTTTGTTGTTTATTTGCTATCATCAGATATATGTGACTTTTTTTCGCTGGTGTGCTGGGATAGTTTGTGTACTTTGTACTCTGCCAGCTCTCATCATGTTGTTACCCGAGACGCACAGCATTACACCGAAAGAGAGGAGTATCGTTTTTACAGAGTAGACTCAGCCGTGGGCTCGGGCTGAAGTTGGGCACGGATGGGAAACAATAACAGCCAAGCCATAGCCGTACGTTTCAACCAAACAACCGATGCAAATGTACGTACATGTTTGAAGCTGGCACGTTTTGCACCACGATTCGCCATGTCACATTGATATCAGCCAGTGACAGCCGGATGTATGATTCAAACAAAGCGGTGACAGATCAATGGCAGTGTCACTGTAATCGTCCAAGACGGCAGATGTGAAACGAAGGCTCGTATCTGCTGACTCTTTTCTGAGTATTCCCGAGTCTGAATTCATGTTATGCTCTCATTCGATTCTACCAAACCCGAATAACACCAAATGAATGGGATGGGGAAGAAGAGAGTATGAATATAAATAGCATCGTCAACGCCATCTTTCTTGCAATGTAGAAAAACGACGTGACAAAACAGACTATTGCGTAGCGGTACCTTAATTCAACTCGAGACAGCTTGAATTGAGAGCAGACGACTACGGAGTAAATTCGACTCGGAGTATTTCTGCAGCTTCACGCAGTGGCATGGCATTTACATAACACTCCGGGCGCACGGCAGCTGTGTCTGACAGTCTGTGATGTATTAATAGCAGCAGACTGAGCAATAAGAAAATAAGGTAAAACTACTGAGCTAGAGATCCATCTGACGATATTTAGGGTTTGATAGTGTGTACTTTTGAACGGGTCAATAAATCGGAAACTCAATCAACCGACACACTGAGTAGTCAAAATTAGGGAGCAGACACATGTTGGTAGACACATGCTTTAAACAGCACAAGTATGACGACGTTGCATTGCGAGTAGACGAGTAAAAATCCCGAGCAACGGTAGGAAGACGCGCAGAAGACCGGCAGATACGGGGACGCGGATCGCTGTCGATTGTCAGTATCTGCCAATGAATTTACAGAAGACAGGATGGATCTATCGCGTGTCGGTCTGCCGGCGAAGTTGGCAGAGCATTATGCACAGGGGTAGCTGTAGGAGAAGTTCAGGTACTGAGTCTAGTAAATAACATCAATATAAAACAAATACAAAATAAATAGAATAATCAAATAGAGAATAAGGAGATCTGACAGGCCGCCAAGGCCGATACGAGGAGGTGCCCAGCTTGTGGGAGAGTCTAAGCCTCAGGAGAAATAGAAACTTTTGATAGATAGAATGAGAAAATGAGAAATGAAAATGAGAATGAGAAAATGAACAGCAAAGCAATGCCAAGTAGATTGAAGTCAAGTTCATTTTGATTTTGACAGCGCTGGATTTGAGGGGAAATAGTTGTCTCTCCAAAATTAGTCAGCATTCAACGTGATAACACGCGCAACGTGGTGACCGCGACGCACCTCGTATATGAACATAACCGAGCACAGCTCCCTCACTGCCGATTCTCTACTTTACAGTCTCCCTTGATGACATTTACGGATAGCCCTATGATTGGGCTGGCGAATACGACTAGCATGCGGCACAGCTATGCAAATGTTTATTGTGGCAGCCACGCTGGCAGGCCTCTCCAGATTTGCAGAGCTTCTCCAGAATCTATCTTACTGCTGACCGGTAGTTCTCAGCGCACGCTTGAATGCATCGCCGATAAGTCATGCCCTGCAACGGTGCACTGCAGGAGTGGTAGGTGAACTGTGTAAAAGTCGTTCTGAGAAGGCGCATTGATGCCTCTTTCCTGTTTAGAAAACATTGCGATTTACTGAGATGCAGAGATGTAAAAACCCAAGCAGAATGAAGAAAGAGCCGGAGACGCCCCCGTGTCTCCACTTTTCGCTCCTTCCCTCTGCATTCTCGACATGCTTTGGTGTCAACGCTCTGATTGAGTGCTGCGCATTCTTGTGTTGTTTTTTGTTTCTGTGTTGTTTCTTAGTTTCGTGATTTCTAGATTTTTTCTGATATTTCCCTGCAATTAAATTACCTGATCTATGCACAACGACCGTGATTATCAATAAGTCTGGGCAGTGAACAGCAGACTGTAAAGTGAACAACTGCCCAAGAAGGAGAGACCGACGCAGCGGGTAGCACTTGCCTATCTAGTCCAGCCTATGAGTCCATTTCACGTCATCCATCTTACCTCTCCTTCCGCGCACTAAAGACTAGGCTGCTTTCTCCAATCTTTTTTTCGAGACTATTTTCGTCCCTTTCCCAAAGGCCTGCCTGCTTCATTTTGTCTCGTTTCTCATCTCGTGTGTTTTGACGTCTGTCGCTTCGTTTCTTCTTGGTTGTATCGTCCACGTCGTCGACTATCCGTTTTACTGATCCTTCGTTCTTGATTGTTCTTCATCGCTATCGCGACCCCCTCGCGTCTTATCTCTTTTTCCATTTCTTTTCTTCGTCTCGCATTCCAACTCCATTCCAACTCCATCTGCACCTGCATCTCTCCATCTATCAATCTTCTACCACTTTGCTCCTCTGCCACTCTGATACTCTGTTACTGCTTACAGAGTACTCTCCTCTTTACACTTCGACTACTCACCACCAGTCAAACACCAAACTCACGACTGCGCCGCGACCTTGTACGCCACGACGGATCTCGACGAGCACCAGCAGGCAGCCCCTGGCCATCCTCGACCTACGACTCTCGTTTCCTCGCTCTCCTGGACTCAACGCCAACACCACGTCACTTGCCTCGACCATTGACATCACGTCACGCCGACAGCATCACGGCTCTGATTATCTTGACATCGATCAAGCCAACAGCAAGCCAGACAACCCTCGAGTGACATCGCCTCGAGATCGCCACCTCACCCAACTCGACGACTACCTCTACCAACGGCGACGTGCTCAACCTCCAAGATGAAGGCGTTCCCCTAGCCATCTGTACATCGTCCATCCTCGATCTCCCGACTCATCCAGTCGCCATCAATTCCAGCCACCACCGTCGACACCCCTATCGGCAAGTCAACAAGTGGACCGCCATGGCCTCGACCACATCTCCTTTTGCCGAGACACCCTCGCGTTGGGGCGCGGCACCGGCTTGTCGAATACGGCGGTGCCGTGTGCCAAGACTCAACTTGAACATGCTCCCATTACTTGTCGCCCTCCTGGCTTGCATCGCCATCAAGCCCGCCAGTGCCGCCTCCGTCTCCTTTTCCAACTGCCTGTCCGACGACTACCGCAGCAACAAGGACCCTGTCCTCCTCCAATGGCTGCCGCTCTACGTCGACGCCTCCTTCGACAGCACCACCGAGTCCCACTCGCTCGTCGTCACCCTCTACGGCAATGTCACCGGCTCGCGCTCATCGGCCGCCCTGGCTGCCTGGAACAGCTCGGAATGGGCCGACGCCAACTACACTGATGGCAAGATCTTGCGCGAACCCGACCCGACCTCCGCGTCGCCCAAGCTCACCACCCTCCACAGCAAGATCGATGTCCTCACTTATGAGCCCTGGAACGTTGACACAGACTTCTGCGATCAGTCACTCACCAATGCCAGCTGCCCCCTCGCTCCCGTCTTCAACACCTCCTATGTCCCCTATTACGACCTGCCATCTATCTCCATGGCCTCCGACATGAACGCCTCGTACGCTTTCGCCTCCTTCTCGGCCACCTTTCTCATCCGCTACGGCGACGAGGCTGCCACTACCATCGGCTGTGTCCAGGCTACTGTCACCCCTTCGCTTGGCAACCTTGCCTGGGCTATCAAATTCCTGCCGCTCATGGTCTTGCTTGCTGTCGGCTTTGCCACCATCTTTGCCGGCATGTACAGTCCCTGGGGCACCTCCAACATCTTCCATTGGTCCTCCAACTACGGCCGCGATCCCGACTTGCTGCGTCTCGTCACCCCTGGCTTTGGCGACTGTCTGCAGTACCTCCAGTTCGCCGTGCTGACCGGCGGCTTGACCCTCAGCTACCCGGGCTTCTACCAGCCCATTGTCAGCCAGGCCGCCTGGTCCGCTCTCATGTTCAACCAGACTATTGTCACCAAGTACGACGGCATGCCCAAGACTGTCGACGGCATCTATGTCACAAACGGCACCTTTGGCCTGCAGAATCTTGCCCAGCTTACCGGCATGGGCCAGGTCGAAGACATCTGGGCCGGCATGATGGTGTGGCTCCTCGTCATCATTGGTGCCTCGCTCGTGCTCTTTCAGCTCAGCTTTGCCGTTCAATGGATCTACCGCTTTGTTCGCAAGATTCCCGAGGAGGACCTGCGCTCCAAGAACTGGCCGTTTTCCATCGGCCACATCATCCGCATCGTCTTTAACTTTCTGCTGCTGCCCATTGTCGCCCTGACGTCGTTCCAGTTTGTCGTTGCCGCCCAATCTCTCGACTACATGACCGGTCTCGCAGCGCTCACGCTGGTCTGTATTCTCGGCTTTGCCGGCTGGCTGCTCTACCTCATCATCTCGACAAAGCCACGTGCCGTGCTGTTCGACGACCTGCCGACCCTGCTTCTGTACGGACCGCTGTACAACACATACTCGGATGAAGCAGCATTCTACGCCCTCTCGCCCTTCTCTCTCACACTGGTCCGCGGCATTGCCATTGGTGCCGTCCAGCCTGCCGGCATTGCCCAGATTGTGCTCCTGGCCATCTGCGAGGTCGTCCAAGTCCTCACTCTACAGGCCATCCAGCCGTTCCACCGCCAGTCGTCCATGAACGCCTACCACACTCTGTTTGCTGTGCTCCGCTTCATCACCATCATGCTCATGATTGCATTCATCCCTGTGCTTACCGTCGAGGAAGGAACCAAGGGCTGGATCGGCTACGTCATCCTGGTCATCCACGCCGGTGTCCTGATCCTCGGCTTCTTCCTCAACGCCATTCAGACTGTGCTTGAGGTCATTGCACGCATGGCAGGCGCAGGCGGTGACGATGTGGCCGGCCAGACACGCGGCGGCCTCTCCAAGATCTTTGGTATGCGCCAGCTCTCAAGACGTACCATGCCGCGCCGCGCTGCTGGAGCAACGTCGCGCCAGAGCCAGATGTCCAGTGCGGCTATGCTGGTGTCTGAAGATGCCAGCAAAACGGGCTACGTCATGCCCGGTGGCCGTCTGCGGAGCGAGTCTGCCGGTAGTATCGGCGTTCTCATGGCCAAGCCGGGCCAGCGCAGCTCATCGGCCCTCGATAACTTCAGTGTCGACAACGGTCTTGCGGCATCGCGCAACCTCGAGAGCGGCGGCGGCGGCGGCTCATTTACACCCACTACTGCTGGCGAGATGAGCAACTTCTCCTACCTGCCCTCGCCTAACCCGACCACGGGCCGTGCTGCTGGAAGCTACATGGGTGCCGCGGGCGTCATGAACAATCAGGTCGAGACGGCGGCTGACCCGTACTACCGGCCGCCCCGTCGGGCTAGACGCTCGACCATCAACCAGGACAACACTCCTTCACCCGCTGAGCGCACTCGTGGTTCGTGGGCTAGCGGCGACTGGTCCCAGGGTGGTTTTAGCCCCGTTGGCGGTGCCGCTGTTCCTCCCAATCTTCCTGCAGCTGCTGTGACCGGGCCTCCTGGATCTAGCGGTGCAGGCGCTGCCGCCCCTCTAGGTGCAGTTGGTGCAACGGGCGCCGGCCTCCCCCTAGCCCGCCCTTCCGACCCGGCCGAGTACGATGGGCAGCTCTCTAGAGGGGTCACGCCTGCACCATACCCACCGCAGTCGTCGGGCATCGGCTTCACCCCGCGCACCGACTACACCACACGCGAGGTTGACTTCTACTACGGCGTGCGCGGCCAGCGGCTTAACTCTGACGCACCAAACCGCCGCCTAGGTACCGGTCCTGCCGACCCCACGGGTCCCATTGCCTCTGCCACGGGCTGGTTCCGGTCCATGATTGGTGGCAAGACCAAGGAGAAGGGCAAGGGTTTCGAGGTCGTGCGCAGTGCTCGCATGCCGCCGGCCATGATGGCCCGTGGCGGCGAGTTCGACGATGAGGGACCACCGCCTGGTATCCCTGTCGCCATGAACGTCATCCGCAACGGCCCTATCGAGTCGGACGATGAAGATGACAAGAAGAAGGCCGCCGCAAACCAGCGCAAGCGGCGCAGCGGCGGTGCTGAGGCCATTGCCAAACCAGCCGAAGCCGATCTTCTCGATGTAGACGGCAACCCGGGCGATGTCGGCGACGAAGACAACACCAGCGAGCCTCCTCTGCTGCCCGATATCGACGCCGGCAGCAGTATCCACGTTGGAAGCAGTCGTGCACCCAGCCGCGAGCAGTCGCAGATCAGTCGACACCAGTCCCGGGCCAGTCGGTATGGTGCAGGCGGTGTGCCCATCCTGCACGAAGTGCCGCACCCGCCACGCAAAAAGTCCAAGGCGCCGTCCATGGTTAATAACCTAGTCGTCCCCCAAGGCCTGGCGTCGACAGCCGACGGGGAGTCCTCGGGCGGCGAGAGTGGTTTGAGCGGCGCCCATGTGCCGACAACGCGGCTGCCATTTGAGGGACAGCTGTCGGGGGCATCCAGTGCTATCGCACCGGCCGAGTTTGCCCAGGTTGACATGAGCGCGCCGTCCGATGCTGGAGCTAGTGGTGCCAGCGGCCACACATCACAGACGCACTCGCGCGACGAGCGGCCGACCAGTTTTGGATACGTGCAGCAGGGCAGCGTCAGCCGCGTCGACCCTGAGCACCAGTATGAGTCGGCCGAAGTAGTCGACGAGCGGCGGTAATTTATTTGCTCTACTCTTTGTTTATATTGGTTATCTTGATTTATAGCGACTTGGCGCACCTATGGATATGGATTGTTGGGTTTATACTGCTATTACATTGTTATATTTCTGTTCTTGTTCACGCCTTATGGATGGTTAAAATAATTTCTTTTGTCGTTTCTCACTCTACTTTCAGCTTTACTTCTTCATTGTTACTTACGCAGCACACGCGCAGCCAGATTTTTGTTTCTCATGACGAGGAAGCTCTTAATATACTCTTTTACGTCTTCACCATGTTTGGATTTGAGTGCCTGCTTTAGCCCAGTTACACCTCTTCGTGACGAGGCTGCTTGCACGATATGTCACTAACTTTGTTGCATAGCCTCCATCAGCCCTGAAGTATAAAGACCAGTATGTTTTCCGACTTACCTATTCACTCAACTTGGTAAGTGCCCCTTGTTCAAATTCACTACCTTCGTTGTCATTCACTTACTGGTTTCCGCTGGGAGTATAAATACGATGTCTCGGGAACGCAACCATATAGATGGCAACGCGCAAAATCAATGCTCAACTGATTTCCGACATGGACTTGGTTGATTACCTGTAGGCGGATTGTCTTTCTCATCTCTGGAAGATCTACTTGACTAACAGAATAAACAGACCACAGGTTCCTGTTTCTGTTCAGAAATTAGAATTGTTCGTTCCCACGGTTTTGCTCATAAAAGACTCGCCGTTTTGGCGCAAGCGACTCTCGGTACATGCCCGCAAGCACTGCGACCTGCTCGCCCAAATGTCCGCCGACGGCCGGTTTGATGTCAGCAAGGTGCCGCCTATTGTTCTGGGCGAACCGGGCAAGGAACTCACCATCGAGCCGGGCGATTTCCATGCCTACATAGACTTGCTCCATGATGAGGCTGCAGCACCTGCTGGCACCAGCTTCCTCGACTACTGGAAGCCGCCGGCGCCCCCCATAGCCATGATGGCAAACATCATCGCCCACCTGGCCCACAAGTTTGGCCGCCACCAGCTGTCCCTCGATATTCAGAATGCCCTTGCACAGGAGATGCAGAAGCAAAGGGCAGCTCGCTCAGACAATGGGCCAGACTACAACCCGGTCTATGAACAGAAGCGCCAGCAGGTTCGGGAGGCGGGCGTGCTAGCAGAGATACGCGCGCAGCTCGAGAGAGACAGGCTTGCTAGTGAGGCGCGCAAGCAGAACGGCCAGGGAAATAATAAAGAGGAACTGGACATTTGGTCTTACGACGGGCCAAGCGATGTGAGAGATGTGAGAGATGACTATCCGGAAGAAGACGACGCAAGCACGGTACTGCCTCCAATGCTGGCGCCGCTGCCGTCGCACCTCTACTACTCGACGTCGTCGAGAGCGTCGACAGTAGCACGGACCTACAGGCTGACGCACCCGCTGCCCGTCCTGGAGCCTCGTGTGGTGCAGGAGATGCCATTCATGGGGCTGCCCATAGCTGTGTCTCTGGCTCCGTCATCGCGGTCGGGGACATCTACTCAACCTGCAACAAATCGGTCGACTGGTCTCCAGAGAAGGCAGTTCGCTCAGAGCCTGCCGACGCGATTCCCACCCCAAGTAGGAGCACGTACCCAGCCGTCTGCAGCTGTAGGACATGCCTCGCATGGACGGACTGGACACCCTGCAGGCCCATCAGCAGCGAGACTGTCTCACAGCCGTGACGTAGACCGTCTAGACGCACTGCCTGCCCGTAGCCGCACCGGTCGACGGCCGCTGCCAACTTCTCCCAGATGTGCCAGTGCATATAGACGATGGAACCCGTACGGGGTTGCTGACCCTCTGGCTGGGCTAGGGTACCAGCTACGCCCTCATCAGACCAGGCCTTCGTGGGCTGGCCGTCGGGAGAGCATGTAGAACAGCCAAAACGAAGGTCTTTGCATAGTTTGAAACCACGGCATCTTCAGTCCCCTAACGCAACGGCAACACCAAGACAGCGAGGGCAGTCCGAATGGCAAAGTAACATGAATGCGGGAGAATGAAGGATAAGTAAGTTCTGACCTGCAGTAATATTTTTGCGTAGTTTCAATGCGCTTGGCTATTTTTGCAGTATTTGTTCTGTTGATCTTTGTACTTACACATTTTGGGGTTTTTGATGCTTTATCACCAGATAATGAACCGGCCGTTTTGGTAGCAATGTTCAACTTTATTAATATGGTCTTTTGCAATCGTATTCTCAAATAAATAAATAAAATAAAATAAACGAAGTTTTAAATGTATTTCTTCACAACTTGTTCACTCTTGCGTCTTTTTCTAAGAAAAAGATCCAGAAGAACCGCCACATAAAAAAAGACGAGACCCTCGGAAACACACTTATAAAGCCTCTGTGACACGGCTTATCCCGTCTCGGGCGTTTTGATCTTGCCGCTTGTCCTCCGTAGTACTGCCGGGCACGTTTCTAGATACTCTCCTGTTAATTATCTTCAATATGTTTGTCAGTTTCCTGCTGCTCACTGATCGCACCTTCCTTTACGACCGAGGATGTCATGATATCACGGCTTACCCCACTTCATGACCACCAATATCACCCACCCTCTTGCACTCTCAAAGAAGTAGTTGCCAACTGGGTTGCGCCTTCCTCGTTATTACCGCTGAGCCGTTTCAGCGTTATAAACCAGTTGTGAACTAGAGTTCTTAACTAATAGAGTTGTAAACCAGTTCTGAACCAGAAAGTAGCTCCTTCGGTATGATTATCTTCGTATTGTGGTTCGCACCTTCCCCTCATCTCTGTCGTCACTCGTCGTCATCGCGCTTTCCTTTTCCGAGCCCATCGCATCGCGAAACCGACTGCCTCACAAAGTCTGCACAATTCGGGCCTCACTTTTTACATTCGCTCTCGTATTGACCGAGTCTATCCCTCAGATTTCTTCGTCTTCTCTGGAGTACTCAACCTTTTTCCACATCACTCCCACGCCGGCGATCTTCTCTTCGTTCTTCGACCAAGCTAGGCTCTAAAAATCATAAAAATAGTTCGGACAGGCCCCAGGCCCCAACAGGAGCCCCTCCCACCCCTCCACGCCTTTACTCTATCCTCTATCCTCTATCGGGCATATTGCTCTATCGCTGTACCTGTACGGAGTATTGCTCTGCCTGTCGCCTCTGCTCTTGTCTGCTGTCACCCAATTGACCAGCGGTGTGCACAAGTGGTACTAAGATACTGATACTCCATTCCGCAAGCACAAGCTTCCCAATCAAAAGCTCCTCGATTAAGCATAGAAAGCGCCCAGTCCCCTCTTGAGCTGAGCTTCTACTCCTCTTGTCTCCCCTTTTCTTTTCCTCTTCCTCTCTTCTGCTCCTTTCCTGATCTCTTTCTTTTCTCTTCCCTCATCATCATCCATCCTTCACAATGGCCGCCACAACTGTTGAGTTCACACCCTTTACCGACCAGAAGCCGGGCACGTAAGTCTTTACTCATGATCACCCCATGAACCCTCTGAACCCCTCTGAACCCCTAGCCTCCTCCCCCGTCTTCTGCTAACAAAATAGCTCCGGTCTTCGCAAGAAGGTCGTCGTCTTCCAGCAGCCTCACTACAGCGAGGCTTTCGTCACCAGCATCCTCCTCTCCATCCCCGAGGGTGTTGAGGGCTCTTACCTCGTCATCGGTGGCGATGGCCGCTACTGGAACCCCGAGGTCATCCAGCTGATTGCCCGCATCGGTGCCGCCTATGGCGTCAAGAAGCTGCTGATCGGCCAGAACGGCATCATGTCGACCCCCGCCGCCAGCCACCTCATCCGCAAGCGCAAGGCTACCGGCGGTATCCTGCTGACTGCCTCGCACAACGCCGGTGGCCCCAAGGCCGACTTTGGCATCAAGTACAACCTGGCCAACGGTGGCCCCGCCCCCGAGTCTGTCACCAACAAGATCTACGAGACCTCCAAGACTCTGAGCTCCTACAAGGTCCTCGACCTCGAGACTGTCGACATTGAGACCATCGGCACCCGCCAGTACGGCCCCATCGAGGTCGAGATCGTCGACAGCACCTCCGACTACGTCGAGATGCTCCAGGACATCTTTGACTTTGACCTGATCAAGAAGTTCATCGCCCAGCAGCCCGACTTCAAGGTCCTCTTCGACGGCCTCCACGGTGTCACCGGCCCCTACGGCACTGCCATCTTCGACAAGGCCCTCGGCCTCGGCCCCTCCAGCGTCCAGAACTGCGTCCCCAGCCCCGACTTCAACGGCGGCCACCCCGACCCCAACCTGACCTACGCCCACTCGCTGGTCGAGGCTGTTGAGGCCGGCCAGATCCCCTTCGGTGCCGCTTCCGACGGTGACGGTGACCGCAACATGATCTACGGTGCCGGCGCCTTCGTGTCGCCCGGTGACTCGCTGGCCATCATTGCCCACCACGCCAACCTGATCCCCTACTTCCGCAAGAACGGTGTCTTCGGCCTGGCCCGCAGCATGCCCACTTCGGGCGCTGTCGACCTGGTCGCCAAGGCCAAGGGCCTCAACTGCTACGAGGTGCCCACCGGCTGGAAGTTCTTCTGCGCCCTATTCGACGCCGACAAGCTGTCCATCTGCGGCGAGGAGTCTTTCGGTACCGGCAGCAACCACATCCGCGAGAAGGACGGTCTGTGGGCCATTGTCGCCTGGCTGAACATCATCGCCGGCCTCGGCCTCGAGCGCCCCGATGTGCCCCCTACCATCAAGCAGATCCAGAAGGACTTCTGGACCGAGTACGGCCGCACCTTCTTCACCCGCTACGACTACGAGAACGTCGACTCTGCTGGCGCCGACAAGGTCGTCGGTATCCTGCGCGACCTGATTGCCGACTCGTCGTTTATCGGCAGCAGCGTGTCTGCCGGCCGCACCGACGCCATCACCGTCACCGGCGCTGGCGACTTCTCGTACACCGACCTGGACGGCTCCGTGTCCAAGAACCAGGGCCTGTACGCCACCTTCAGCAACGGCACCCGCATTGTCGTGCGCCTGTCGGGCACTGGCTCGAGCGGCGCCACCATCCGCCTGTACATTGAGCAGCACACCAGCGACGCCTCGGCCTACGACAAGGACGCCCAGGACTTCCTCAAGCCCGAGATCGAGATGGCCACCACTCTGCTCAAGTTCAAGGAGTTTGTCGGCCGTGACGAGCCCGATGTCAAGACATAAATGGAAAACGGAGGAGGAGCGGTTTAATTAACAGATTGGACGGATGACAATCTTATACCTTTTATTATAACTTTATATCACGAGACAACGCATTCACGCTTATCACATTTTTCGGTTCAAGGCGCCTAAAGCCAATAGTGATTGATTTTGTGACTTTTAAATTTGGGTAACAATCAACCAAATTATTATCTTTTCACCTCGGTCAGACTGCAGACACTGCCGCAGATTTAGTTGCAGTTTTTAACAACTGCATACGGGCAACTGAGTAGGCTGATCACTTAGTTCACGAGTCCGCCTTGCATATTCTGCCCACCTAAAGCTGCATCTAAATCTAAACGATATAGACCGCACCACTTCCTCTTATCCCCTCCTTCACATTTTGTTAGTTTCCTCGATTTTATCATATCCATTACCTCACACCACACCATGCAAGTGTCTCGGATTTCGTATGACGAGGTTGAGAAACTTCCATTCTTCGCGTTTACGGAAGCTAACCGCCTTGAAAATCGCATCAATATCTTTGAGAAGCTTAGCAAGAATGGTTGCCTCCTCGACTGCGAGAAATGGGCGTCGCATCTACCTGGTGCTAGCAAAAAGGCCGAGCAAGCCGCACTCAATAAAGATGCGATCAAGAAGAACATACAACGGCAGCGCGAAAAGATGGCGGCCAAGAATGATAATAGCAGAGTTTCAAATGCAAGACTTCAGAGGATGAGAGACCCCTTCACGCTCAACGACATCACCAAGTCGGTCGAAAACGGGTGTGACGTCTGCCGACTGCTCCGCAGCCTTGTCCTTGCGATTTTCCCGCCTGGTGTCTCCGGAAGTGGCTGGTGTGACCCGGAAGATCTCCAGCTAGAGTGGTATGGTTACGGCTTTGCACTGCAGGCCCGCGACCAAAAGACGGGCAAATCCTCTTCCTTTCACTTTTATTCGCCTCCAGGTGAGCTCTCTTATTAGAATTACTGTGAACGATGAGACGACTCACAACGCACGGCAGTAAATGAGACGGTCTTGCAAGGCCTGCCACCTGGTAACCTCCTACCTGGTGATACCGCCTCGCACGCATCGTTATCTACAGCAAAAGCATGGATCAAGGATTGCGAGGCATCGCACCAGCGATGTCGACAGGAACGAGATGTTCCTTTACCCAAGCGCCTACTTGACTTGGGACCGCCAAATGGAACACAGGTCGATACCGACATACGGCTGGTTAACACAGAGGGCTTGACTGGCACCTACATATGTCTATCCCATTGCTGGGGAAAGACAATCAAACCGATTCAGACCACACAGAATACTATTCAGAGCCACGAGGCAGGCATACCGTTTTCTGCGCTCCCCAAAACGTTTGCAGATGCCGTCATATTTGCACGGCACCTAGAGGTGCGATATCTTTGGATCGACTCTCTCTGCATCATTCAGGATGTCAAAGATGATTGGCAGGCAGAGGCAGGCAAGATGGCCACCATTTACCGAAACAGTTTCGTAACGATTGCTGCCACCTGGTCCCCCGACTCGCAAGGAGGCTGCTTTTCAAAGTCCACAGCGCCCGACCTCTGCTTCCGTATAGAGGACGAGAAAGGCGTGCTACAGACCGTCATAGCCGCGCGCTGCTATGAGGGCAGCGGAATCACAGACAACATGGACCTCTTCCGCGAGAGCTTTCCTGCCCATGCGCGGGCCTGGATCTTTCAGGAACGCGTATTGTCGAGGCGAATAATCTACTGCACCCGCCACGAGCTGCAGTTTAGCTGCCGGCAGGACACATCGTGCGAATGCGGCAACACGAACAAGCCGCCCCATCCGAGGCCGACCACAGAGTCCAACCTGTCCAAGCGCCAGTCCAAGCAGGCGTACGCCGATATGGAGTACGTCTCCATGTTCAAGCACAAGGAGCAGCAGCTGCACTGGTGGCAGATGGTCATGGCGTATACGAAGCTGCAGTTGACCGAAGAGAGCGACAAGCTGCCGGCCATTTCTGGGTGCGCCACTCACTTTGACAGCTACTCGCTGGTAAAAAATGGCCGCTACCTGGCCGGCCTGTGGGAGGCAAGGATGGCACAGGGTCTACTCTGGTATGTCAACAAGTCGGCCCGTGACGAGTATCGGCGACCACCGTGGCGTGCGCCTAGCTGGTCGTGGGCCGCGGTTGACACACCAAATGGCATTACCCATCTCGAGGTGAACCAGACCTTTGACCGACAACGGTTCCAGGACAGCATCGTCGCCGTCGAGTGCAAACCCGAGGGCGTGGATCGCACTGGCTCAGTACAGCCCGGTGCCTATATGCGTGTGCACACGTCTCTATTACCGACGTTCTTGCGCCGCGTTTGCCGGGCGTGTATGCGATCTCGGGCGATATTGTGGGTGTTAGAGTCCGACTTGTTTATCGCATCGCGCAACCCCAACGTCGTACCTTGTCCGACCGATGGACACGATGGATTGCGTTTTGGCGACGCTGACCATGCGTTTTATCCAGACTACCGGTACAAAGATGGCGATCTTAAACTGGAGCCGAGAAACGACGGACACCCCTGCCGCCATGCGCGCGTGTACTTGATGTATCTATACGACAAAAGTCGGCTCAAGCGCCACTTTCTCGTTCTGCGGAAAACGGCTGCCTCAGACGGCTCTGAGGCGTACGAGAGAATCGCTTTTCTTCTGGTCAATTTCAAAAGCATCACCAAGGCAGACAAGTGGTTCTTGGAGGAGTACAATCCGGCCGCGACAAAAACGGCCGATGTCACTGTGCTGTAAAGCGAAGAGCATTTTTGATATGTTTTTTTGTTTGGACTTAAGCTGCTATTTCAAAGACACTGAGCTAGAGAAAAAACGAAGTAGAAAGCCAAAAGTACCAAATCATTTGTGACAGCTATCAGAAGACCACTATCTGAACCAGCGAGACAGAATATAAAGAAACGGGTATTTGAGGGTATCAAGGATCATATTCATCATGATTCGTAAGAGCATATCTCGACACCTCTCAAAGACTGAAGAAAGCCAAAAGAGCAGGAGGAACAGGAAACAGGTAGCAGAGACAAGAAGAAAACAAGAAGGAGATAAAGACAAATACAGTAGATGACGCTCATTCTAGAACAACAAGTAGAAAAGCAATATAACGCTATCATGAATCGTAGATCGAAAACAAAGCGCTACATAAGGCATCAGAGGACATAGAAAACATAAAAAGTACAAAATATAAATCAAAAGAACAATCACTTGTTTTCTGACGCCACGCTGGAATCGCTATCGCTGTCACTGTCGCCAGCCGATGTACCGGGACCCGAGGCCATGGTCGAAGGCGCCGACGATGTTGTAGCCGACGGAAACGGGTCAAACACCGCCCGGAAGTGCGCCGCGGCATCGTCTCGGAGAAAGTTGAGCTCGAAATAGCCCGACCTGTTTTGCCGCATGTTCTCCTCGCGGTACTCGTTGCAAAAGACATAGAGGTGGATGCCCTTGAGGTAGATGCGACGCGGGTCGCGCTTGCGCACGATCCAGTCTTTGGGGTCATCGTGGTGAGTGAGAAAGGACGTCCAGACAGGACAGTAACGCATCTCGCCCTCCCACACAGATGCGTGCAGGCGGATGCGACCCGACTTGGTGTCTTGGAACACGACGAGCAGATGGTTGTAGCCGTCGTCGGAGATGCGCGCTTGGAAGAGGCTCTTTTCGCGGCCAATGATAAACTCGTTGTCCTGAACATTCCGTGTCAGGACGCCGTCGGCCTTGAGCGCGATGAAGGCCGTCTGGAACAGAACGAGCTCTTCCCACGTCAAGAAGTATAGGAACGCCCACAGCTTGGCGCGCTTGTCGGCAAAGCTCCAGCGCTGCAGCACGAGGCAGCTGCCTTCGCGCTCGACCATGACCTCGTGCACGCCCTTGGTGCTGTAGATGGCGTTTCCGGCGTCGTCGAGACCGCGCATCATGAGATATGGGGCGTTGTTGCTGGGCTCGATATAGGCAATGAGGGTCAGTCGCTCATTATCAAACGTGCGGCGGAACAGAATCTTTGCGTTCGGTGGCATAGTCGGCGGCAGCCAGGGCCCATGACATATAGAGCTATCGAAATGTTAGTAAAGTCTTCACACTACAAGATACTGTGCGAGCGGGGTGTGGAACATACTATCTGTGGTGCTTCAAAGCGGTTCGGCTCGGCAGGGGCCGTGAAAAGATCTCTTCTGCCCAGTGCACGTTCTTGTCGTGGTGGTTGAGTCCGAGATGAGATGGGGTGGCGAGTGCCTTGGAGTGCTTGGGCGGATCGAGACCCAGCCGATCGCGAAGATCCTCTAGGCGTTGCTGCTCTACTTCGAGTGTGTTCATATCAAAATTGGGGTTCCGGGTCAACATCTGGCCAAGGAGAATTATGAACCCGTGGTAGCTCGCAAAAAGGTTCGGGAGTGGGATGCCGGCCACTTCCGTCATCTTGTGGTACATGGTTCGCCAGCGAATCTCTTTTGAATGGGCATTATCGTCGCAGTATGTTTGTATGTCGTTGAGACTCTTGTGGAAACAGGGCAGGAGAAGCTCGAGGTAGTCCAGTAGCACGGGAACGCGGCCGGGATGAGACCTTGTGCTGTCAGAAAGCTGAACAAGACCAGTACCGCATTTCCGAATCTCGTTCATCACGGCCAAGACAGGCGGCTGGAGTGATTCGGCGATACTTATCCGAATACCGTCTAATGACATCGTAACAGCATTGGCTACCATTGTTTGGGCATGGCAGCCACCAAGAAGCATAGCTGAGCGGCTAGCGGCCGGCGGCTGACTAGCGAGGACCAAGCTCTGTCCCATCGGGGGGGCCATGACAGGGCCCATGCCGGGTGCCATGCCGGGTGCCATACCGGGTGCCATGCCGGGGCCCATTAAAGCAGGCATGCCTGGCGGCGGGCCACCCATCATCCCGCCCATTGAAACTGGGGGACGTGCTTGAGGCGGTCCCGGATATGCCCGGGGTGGCCCGGGCGGTGGCCCATAGGCTGAGCGGGCAGGAGGGCAGCTGTACGGCCTACCTCCCGGCCCCATCGGGTTCCCCATCGGTCCTCCCATCGGTCCTCCCATCGGCCCCATCGGCCCTCCCATAGGTCTCATTGGACCTCCCATGGGTGCCATAGGTGCCATAGGTGCACCCATAGGCGCGCCCATCGGTACCATGGGCGCTCCATACTGGTCGTGACCGCCGTCGGGTCTGCGATATGGGTAAGCCATTTTTGAAAGTGATTATGAGTGCTGATATAAAGTTGTCTGGCGTTATTAGATAGCGTTGTATGCTATGGCTGTAAAGAAGTCGAAAGAAGTAAATAAGAAGAGAATGAGGCTGATTATAAATGAAAAGAGCAAGACGATTTCTTTAGGACATTGTTGTCGGTATTGCTTTTGTATGGAGGCAGTTGATGCAATCAGAGTGTTAGCGGCCGGTGCGTCGTCGTTGCGGAGTTGATACTGTTTGTCGATGCGATCAGAGATCAGGGATGCCCAATCCAATTATGTACTGAGCTCCCCACCCTAAGACTGTAGACGGGAAAGTGAAGGGAGCGCCGTTGGTAGGCTTGATATAGTGTTTCTCATGCGAATGCAGCAGACAACAATCGGCCTGGTGGCTGTGATGTCTTTGCTGCCTTTGATGTGGCGGTCGACTGCTAGAAGAGAAGAAACAAGATGATAGACGAGTGGGAGACGGAGATGAGCTGATAAATATGCGTGATTTGCCTGTGTAAGTATAGCCGGGTGACAAACTGAGCACGAGGATGTACTCTATATGCTGTGGCGCTGACTATATATGGCGGATCGAGTGCCTAGTCAGACCAACAGGAGCGCAGCGGGATTGATGGATAACGTCTCAACGCCTCAAAGTCTCAACGCCTAGTGCCGTCTGGAGACCCCGCGATCCGTAGCACAGGGTACTCGAGAGCCGTATGACTGTGTGGAATGGGTGTTGCCCAGACTTGAGATCGCATGGACAGAAGTGATATGCGATCGATGCGTGGTCGGCACTCAGAGAGCAGTCAAGAGTAACGACTAGGTGGCTCGTGAGCAGCAGCCTGCGGTGTGAGACGTTGTATAGATATAGTGTGATGCGAGGCGAAGGCGAGGCGAAGATGATGATGAATCTGTTCTAGCAAGTTCGCTATAGTGTCTCTGCGCTGCTCAGGTAGTCGGGCTGAGCTGTGTGTGGTGATCTGTTTGGCGCGAGAAGGGAAGAGCAATGCCGAGATCACGTTATGTGAGGTCAGGGATCGGTAGGCGGTGGGATGTTGGCGGTAACGCCGATAATGAGGACGATAAGAAGAGGTGGATGCGATGGGGGAGAGAGGAGATGGATGAATGAATAGAGAGCAGAGAAAGGAAGAGAGTAACAGCGTACAGGATGTCGCAAAAGATGTAGCAAGAGGCAAGTTGGAACGTACAAAAGTCAGAAATGCCGACTGTGCGAGGCCGATGCGCTTCCTTTCGTTTCCGCCCTTTTCTGTCTTTTGTGTTGTTTGCCCTCTGCTGCCGCTGGCAAACCCGCATTGGGCTGCACTCACGAGCAATCGTGTGCAGTAATGTGCAGTAGACCGGCAGCAGTAATGCCCAACCTGGCCGACGCCAGGCGATCGGGAAAATAGAGAATGTAGTATGCGTGTATAGTGGCTATAGTGAGGGGAAGACCTGCATGCATGAGAACCAGTTGATTTTCTCGGCTTCTTCTATTTTGCTCATTGCTGCTGGTCTGGTCACAAGGGTCGATGCTCGATTGGCTTGCTCCACGATGGGCCACAAGAGACCGTTTGGGCCCGGTAGGACAGTGGTAATAGCTGCGTCACTGACGTGGCTGGTCTGTAATAATAGGCCGCTGGGCCTGTAACTCGGCGGAACGAGCATGAGAATCAGCAATGAAGCATCAACACCGTAGACATTAGACTTTGGATTTGAAATCCTATTCAGTACGTCTTGATGCCAAGCAAGACTTCTTGCTTGATAGATGGACAAAATGAATGAAGAGCGAGAGCGATGAAGGTGTTTCGGAGTCGCTCAAAGCGAATGCTCTCATCAGATTCGGTCGCCCATCATGGTGACGAAGGGCCGCGAAATGAAGGGAATAGGAGAGAAACGAAGAGCCAAGACTGTCGTCAGTTGACAGCCTAGATCGCAAGGCGCAAATCAGATGTACAATTGCGATCAGAAACATCGCGAAACGACAATCGCTAGATTCTCGCAGCCCCCAGGCCGAGAGCCACATCCGTTTCAATTACAGACAGACCATGTGGCTGCTGCATACTCTAGGCTCTGGGGCCAGCCACTGGCAGGCACATGCAAAGGACAGAATGCAGAGGAGAGGGCAAAAGGGCAGAAATCACTGGGTGAAAATCATGCCACGAAGCCAAAAGGCGGGCCCCTTTTGGTGCTCCTGACCAATTCTCGAGGATCCTGCTCGCCCAGAGCAATGGGGAGGGTTGCTCCCGCGTGCAGAGTGCGTGCAGGGTGCATTAGCACTGGTCAGTATGCAGATGGGAGGATAAGCAGAGTGAGCAAATGGCAAAGCAAAACGAAGAAAGCAAAGCAAGCAGGACAAAGATGGGGATTCGAAGAAAAAGAGGTAAAGACGGGACGAAAGTACAAGATACTCAGTGTTGATCGTAAAGGCGAAATGGCGATGGCGGTATTGGCCGTGGCATCCTAGGTCTGGACTCAATACCTGTCGCGATAAATGTGTCGCAATAAGAAGAAGATCGTAAGAAGTCAAGATGCCGGATAAAAGGTGCAAGATGAGATAAGATGTTGCATGACATCGTGAGAATCAGAGTCCGAATGTGGAAAGAGCATAAACACATTGCAGCTTCCTTTCGCGATTTTGTTCGTTGAAATGCTTCAGTGATTGGGAGAACAGTGGCATGTGACAAAAATGGCCATCGCACCTTCCTAGTACCGCGTTGCTGAGAACGAACAATGACATAATCACGACCGCTCAGAACAAACAACAGCAACAACATTGACGACGACAGCGACATGTTGTTTCATGATACCGACAGACGGGTAGACTCAAGTAAGAAGATGCTAATCGCTGGTAAGTAGAAAGCTTAAAGCCAAAAATAGCTGCCAATTCTACTTCTACTTTGGATTTCACCTCTACTGAGTACAGCCCACGAGGCTATTTCCACCCCAGTTCTGAGAATTACAGAGGCTCGACGATACTATGAGAGGGACTCGCGGCGGGTGCTACACGCAAGACGCGATGCAGGCGTAGATTGTGGTCCGGCACCCTCATCTGCCGGGGTTAGTCATTTCTCAACGGGGTCATTCAGTAATAACCTGAGGCATCAACTTTTGTGAGCCATTGTGATGTTTCATACATTCACAAACATCGACATCACAGTTCATTTTGTTTAAAGTTAATCAACGTTTCTCCATTCATTCACCGACTAGTATACATAGTCCTCTCCTGATTGCTGTCTCGCCCTGCCCATGACAGGCATAGTAAAGTAAGAGAAAGCAAAGGATATAAAGGACCCTACCGCGTGCACCGGCGGCGAGATTGTCATTGTCGTGACCCGAGTAAATTCAAATAACCCTCATACAGCCCATAAAACAAAAAAGAAAAAGGTAGTCCACAAAATGAAACGGAAAAGCAAAAAGAAAAAGCAACCAGCCTGGCAGTAGACCTGAGAACCGTGAATCATTCCCATGCCACTTGCCCTCGCGCCACCGCCGTGTTCCCAACCCGAAACATGAGAATAATAAAACAAAAGAAGAATGGATAGAAAAAAGTCAAAGACGGCTCAGCGCTTATGCGTTGTAGGCGGCCTTCTCGTCCTCGTACCGCTTCTTGTCGGTGGCAGCCTTGGCCTCGTAGGGAGTGCGCTGCTTGTCGTTCAGGGCCTTCCAGCGCTCACCGAGGAGCTTGCCGACCTGGCCGAAAGTGATGCCGGGGTTCTCGTCACGGACGTTCTCACGCTGCTCGTTGGCGAAGAACATGTAGGCAGACAGACCGCGCTTGGGAGCGTTGGGGTCCTTCTTGGTGCGGCGCTTCTCGACCTTGCCGGTCTTGGTCTTTGCTGCGGCCTTAGGCATGATGCTGTCGGTGTTAGAGTCTGCCATTGTGTAGTCTTGGTAGATGGGTGTGGTAGATGTGTGAGGTATGGTTGGGTGAAAGTATGAGTAAAGTCGAGTGTGATGAGCCGAGGTCAAGTACGAGATGTGAAAGTGGGCGACAAGAGATAAACTCATCATTCACTTGCACAACTCATAGCGTTGACCAGTATGTCATCCAAGAGTCATCAATCATATTGAATAGTGATTGATGCTTGACTCTTGACCACTTGGTAACCGACTCATGCAGACTGAGCTCACTCAAGCGAATGAAAAGCCCGTCGCAAATAAATGCGGCAGCTCTCACTCGTGAGTGGCTGTCAATTACGTGCATATTGGCGACACACGCAAGTCAACATCAAACGAAGATTGCACGAATCGTGATGCGCATGCAGAGCGCTTTCGCGGCTTCTGAAGCGCATCTCGAATTGCGGCGTTGTTTGTTGTTGACAATGCGCGGGTGGACCAAAAGCGGGCGCAATACCAGGATTGGTGCAATTGCGTGTAAGTGAAGAGGTGAAGTAGTGTAGAGTGAAGGACGACAAGGCCAAGTCAAGACAAAATGAACAAGACTTGAGAAAAAAGTCAAGATCTCATCAAAAGTGACGATAATGATCTTGTCAATTGACCAAGTCGAAATCCATTGTGAATCGTGGACAATGTTGTTTTGTTGTTTATTGCTGGTATTGGTGGCAGGGCTGGTACTTACAATGATTTGTGTGGGTTTGGTAAAGGTGAAGAGAGTATAAAGATTTGTATGGGACGATGCGAGGCTTTCACAGTGGTGATTTTGGTGGTAAGTTTGTATGAGAGATGGAGAGGAGAGAAGAAGAGGAAGAGTAGGAGAGAGTATATGGGCAGAGAAGGGGAGAGAGGCGGGCCTTTTTACTATGGGCTGGCTGATTGAGAGGGAGGGACGAGGACGAGGGAGGGAGAGCGCGCACGCGCGTGAGAGGGGGGTAGCGAGGAGAGACCAGAGAGGGAAGGAAAGGGAAAATGGAAAGGGGAAAGGGCGGGGGGTGTGCAAATTGCAGACGGAACCAGCAAATTGCATCGTTGCGGTACCCTACAGGCGGCCAATTTACAGGCGACAGTAAGAATTTACAGGGGACATGGCGTACAGTACAGCGTCTACTGTGCATCTTGGTCTGAAGAGACATCTAGTAGTAACAAGGAAAGTCATACGCGTAGGGAAGGTGCGGCCGGCAGCTAACTACTAGGGGAGAAGAGCGTTGGCTGGGTGTGTGGTAGAAGGGGAAGGAAGGAGCAAAGGGGCAGAGTGTGGGTGGGTGCCACTGCCATGTACGGATAGTATTGAGTCTTGTTTTGGTGGGAATAAAGTATTTGTTTTAGATACCAAGGATAAATGTTAAATTTGCGTGCCTGCTGTTTTCGCGCAGGAATGGTAGAGAAATGGCAGAGAAATGGCAGAGAAATGGTAGGGAAACGTGTGTGGTGAGTAGGTGGGCGATGCCCAAAACCCCCAAAAATGGGAGAGGCATTAAATTAAATGCAACTTTAATGCGCTAAATTGGGGTGGCAGGTAGAAGGAGGAAGAACGGCAGAGGAGTGTTTGAGAGCCTACTGTAGGGGGGTGGTAGGAGAGGAGAGGGTGGACAAGAGGACTCTGCGTCTGCGACTGATCTGGGCAAACTCGTACCGCTCTCAGACACTCTGACCTTGGATGTTTGCCGTGGTATTCCTAGGAGGAGAGTACATTGCGCCTTGTATTTTGGTGGTGATGATAATTCGGAGATACAGGTAGGATAGTGTATGGCGCCTGCTGTATTGAGCTTCACTAAGCTCTTGCCAAATACAGAGCTTTGCTTCCTGCTGTTTGCGCAAGCGTTGCCTGCTGCCTGGTAAGCACTTTGCTCTTGTTTTTTTCTTCTGAATATTCTCAACATTGACTTGTCTGCTTCTTTCTGTACTCTTCTTCTCTTTTTCTCCTCTCTTCTCCGTCACCTACTTCATCTTCAGTGCCGTCAATCTTCTGTCAGTCTTGCAAAACGATTTCAGAATTACGCTGTTCACACTCCAACGCGCTACAATCCGTGTCAGATGATTGGCCAATTTCACTGTTTACTCCGTCTAACAGCGTCTAGCAGGTCCCTCTGTCTCTCTGACAGCGCTGATGTTCCAACCGCCCTTTTGCCCGGTACTTTAATCACAACCGGAAGGAATGTACCTCGCTCCAGTCCCACTATGTTCTGGTACCTGGTCTGATGTATCGTATCTGACCATGTACCTCTCCACTCTGTGCCGCCCTTGTTGTACTTCTTTGTTTTGGTGTTGATTTTTCTATGTGATTATGTCCCCGCTTTTCTGTCTCTTTCTCGTTTTGGCCAGGCCAAATTTGGTGCACTTGGTGCTCTGGTGCCTCTTTGGCTGCACTCGTGCTGGTTGATGCTTGACCTTGCACAGAATCACCCGCACGCTAGCGTCTCACATAGACACTCGCCACACACCACACCTCTTCTTGACTGTGAGCGCTGCGCACACTGCCCCCTTGCAGTCGAGCCTGTTGCAGTGCCTGTTGCTCTGCACACTGTCTCCTACGCGCTCTGTCGCACTTTCCCGTACTATCCGCAGTATTGCTGATTCGGCTCTGGGGCTCAGAGCTGGCTCTGGATCGGCATACTGCATCAAATCACACGCTGCGCACTGGTCGACTCGGCTTGCAAACAAAGCGCACCAGCAGCCACACTGTCTTTGTGTCTATTTACTCCACGGACTTTTGCACTTTGCGATCACGTCCGTCGTCTCCGAGCTATTTTCGAGATATTGGGTATCTGGTTATCTCATATCACAAGATGGTGAGATACAGTGTACACTGTGGCGGTTGCCTTCTTGCCTTGTTGCCTATCGCATCATCGGCAACAAGAGTTAAAATGGGGAGGTGCGCAGGTAGCTCTTGCCTTCTTCTTTGCAAGTACTGCAAGCTGCCTTTGTTTGCGCTGTACTTGCCGTCATAATCGTACGTATTCGCTTTTCACATGGAAGGAGCGATGCACACAGTTGATAAGCTGTACTCTGTGCATACCGTACATATACAGTGCAGCATGAATGAGCTCATCTATGCCATCTTCAGCTTTGTGAGATCTGCCCATATGAGTGGCAGTAGGTCGATGCTTGAGAGCAGCAAACCAGACTGCTATTCTCAGTACTCTAAAAACCGTCCTATCAAGGCATCACGCATCAATATTGTATGCTGTGCTCACCCCATCGTGTCACATATACGATACAGAGCTCCATACTCGTAGTTGTCACGTCCAAGCAATGTCTGTCGTTGGAAGGAGCTCATAGAAGCTTCCAATAACAGAGCACTAACAGCATTCTCGTCTGCATCTGCAGGGGTGGTGGACGCACCAACACTGTATGCCGCGGAGCGTGAGGGAAAGGCACCGTGTGGGCTCTCTCGTATACACTGTAACAGTGCCAGTACTGTGTGGGTGCTCCTCGTAGAAGGAGGGCGATCAAGGAAAGAGGAGAGAGGAATGTGCGACTGGCAGCTCTGGCGTCTGGTCAGAGTACGAAGCAATAATAGCGAGTAGCAAATACGCGTGCGCAAGAGTGCCACTAGTAGTGCCTGGGCCTGGATACTTGCTCCTCAAAAAAAGGTACTTGTGAATCAGAACCGACTAGGGGGAGGGGGGTGTACCCAAGCGCGAGCGCATTCCCCCATTCTTTTCCTCCTTCTCCTCTTCTTTGCCCGCCTACTGATCCCGCGCCCTTTGTGGTGCAATTTCGGTGTCCCATTTCTGTGCCCATTTTCTGCGTCCATTTCGCGCCCATTTTCAGTCCCCCCCATTTCCCTGCCATTCTGCGTGTCCCATTTTCTCTTTTTGCAGATTGCCTCTTTGGGCGGTTTGCGACGCCCAGATCACTCGTCACGTGTGGCCGTAATAAAAAGCACAACGCGTCAAGCTCTGTCGCGTCTTGTCGCAAACATCACAGGATTTGAAGGAAAAGTCATGATATCTAGTGTAGCAGTGTATTTTGCAGAAGTTGTATTCTTGCGCTGTCGTAACGAGTGCAAAATTAGCTGTTCTTGTCAAGAGCTGTCACTTGTCTATCAAAGTTCAGAAGGACAACTCTGAGCCAGTCGATAACTGTCATCAAGCTGTTGACCAGGCCGTTAAGCTGGGCCTTGAGATAATAGCCGCATCTAGTCTAATGATCTGATGGCCTAAATCTTGAAATATCCTAGGCTGCGGCCTGTACTCTTTGAGCGACTCGCGCCGTCCTTCCCGCCCGGCACTGATCTCGTGTCTGGCTCCTGGTGTGGCCATGAATCGGGTCGCATTCGATCTAGCTGATCGTGCACACCTCGAAGCCTCTGGCCATTGACCGGTCTTTTTGTTGCCGTTGTGCCGTAGAGTGTGCTGAGGAGCTTGTGCCTCTCGATGCACGCGCGAATGTTTGTATGTTTGTAAACAACTGCAGCGCAGCACCTTCACTCCGGGTCTAGCACAATATCAAGCAGCGCCGCATCCCGCGCCCAGTCCACGCCGCTGCCCACCACAATCGCGCTCGCCGCACCCTTGATCAGCTTCCACCGTTGCCGGCTCTCCTTGACAGAAGCCTTGAGCTGGGCGAGCTCCGGCGACTCGTCTTCTGCGCTCGCGTCGTCGTGGCTGCCCGCCTCCTCCGCCAGCCGACGCACCTCGGCTGCGAGCGCTGCATTTGTGGCCTCCAGCTCGCCACAGGTCGCCGCCAGAGTGGCCCGCTCAGTCTCGACCGCACGGCGCGCAGTCGCTTCGCGCGCAACGGCCTGGGACACGGTGTCGCGCTGCTCAACGGCTGCCAGCAGGTCGCGCTCAATAGGCGAGGCCTGTGTTGCCTGGTGCACGGCGCGTAGTACGGGGTGGACGGTGAGGACGCTGTCGACGACTTCAGTGCGCAGGACGTAGGATGCGCGAGCTTCGAGGAGATTCTGCTGAGCTGTGTCGAGGGGGGCCGATGTTTCTTTACCTTTTCTGTTAGTATTTGCGGGTATAGCTTTGACTTGATTTTTTGGACATGACGTAGAACGAACCCGAATGCGCCTCACGAGCCCGCAGCAGTGCGGCCTCGAGCTGGATCGTCTTGAGCTGGTCGTAGAGTGCCAGGACACGCGCCTCGTCGTCGGAGAGCACGAGGGCGGGCGCTGTGTTGTCGCCGGTGTGTTTCTCGGTGTCTGCGGGCGCATCACCCATTGGGGTGTCTATTTGTGCGGCCATGTCGGGCTTTGGGTGATTCCTCTCTCTGTCCTCGTCTGCCCTCGTCTTACTATCGTGATCAAGCTCAACGCGACGCGATGCACGCTCTGTGGCTGAGCGCTGAACTGTGGCGTTAGATTGCTTGCAGCTGCTGTGGATAACCAGTCAGCCGGACAAGCTTTCTCTTATCTCTTATCGCTATCTGCTACGCTCTAATTACAGGCAGGTGCTCCAGTCACGAGGCGCTAGCGGTTTTAGTGGTATTCTTAGTCATTAAGCTGCTTTAGTCAGGTCCGAGAACGTCACTGCAGCGTGCGAAAGGCGCCTGCCGAGTCGAGAATAGGCAAAGGCAGTGCGCAATAGGCACTCTTAACTTCGATCTTCACTCTCGCCTCCGTCGCCTCTTGCTGCCTCCTCCGCCTATCATCGACGACACCTTGGGCTGTTGTCCTTTTATCGTGCAGCTTTGCATTTGATTGTTTGTGCATTTGATTTGATTCAATCGGCTCGACTTCAGCTTCTGCGCATTCACCAGCGGCCGTTCCCCTCCATCAGGCTCGGCCTATCGCCTGCGTTGCTTAGGCCTCCTTGCAGATCCGATCCCGACCTCACAAGACCCTTCTTTATCTCCCATCTCTCTCCGACCTGAGCTTCCATCAGCACCATCGGCATTCCATCATCCTCTACATCGACCAGCAGCTTCAGGTCATGTCTTGCGATGGCCAACGAGGTGCTGATAGCCCACACGGGCCAACGCCTGCACGTTGACTTCTCTAAGCTTCTATCGTGAGTCTGGTGCCCGTCTGCATCCATCAAGATCCATCAAGATAGCTAACCAACAGTGTCGATGATTTCCGATCATTTGTGAGCCGGCAGACATCCATCCCGGCAGAGTGCATCATCACTTTGACGCCTCAGGGCAAACCCCTCCGGCTTGCTGCATTCCAGACAGAAGTACGTCATGCCATCGGATATTGAAGACAGAGGCAGGAGCTAACAGTACACAGAAAGAGCTATACGTCTACGATGCTCGCACAACACAAGCCGACGCTGCCGGCACCGCCGCCATCGCCAACATCGAGATATCCCTTCCCAAACGCTACGTCGTGTCCAACCCACCCAACGACCTCCGAGACCAACGCTCGCTACCCGCCTGGCAGGAGCTCTTCCACTCGCGCCAGCAATGGGCAACTGCCATTGCCGACGACTGTGCGTCCAAGTCCGGTGCCGCCCAGGAGCGGTACTCGGAGATGGATGCCATGATGCGCTGTCTCGATGCGGCCGTCGCCAACCTCGAGGCCGTCGTCAAAAGCACCGACACCAAGTACAACGACATCAAGAAATGGACCAGCAACGCCCAAACCGACTACAGCCAGCTCGTGGAGCGCTGGGAGCAGTATTTGGAGCTTGCTCGCAGCGTCTCAATATCCCCGGCCATCCTACGCTTCATGACGGGCACCGATAGCACCAACGGCAGCAGACGAGGTAGCAACGGCACTACCAAGGCAGGAAAGTCGGCAAAATCTCAGAACCCGACACTCGAAGACTTGCTTGACGTGGAGACTGCACGCAAGGCTGGCAAGCTTGCCCCCGGTGCCCTGCGCCGCTTCACCAACAAGATATCCGAGCTTAATCGCAACGCACCTCAGCTGTTTCAGGGCTGTGAAGAGGTGATGCAGGGCTTTGAGCGTGCCGTCGACCGCTCGGCTCTGACTCACGAAGGCGAGACTACCCAGCTTCTGCAGGATATCCAGGCCGTCGCCAAGAAAATCGACACCGACTACCAGACAACTCTCAACTATGCAGAGTCGACACGCGATGTCTTGGCACAGGCTTCCAAGATTGCCGTCACACACACCGAGCGTCTGCTGCCGAGCATCAAGAACCGCGCTGTGGAGATGGACGAGATGATGCGCTATGCCACGCAGTCGCGCAACGTCCTCGCCCTCGAGACAGTCGACTTTATGCGGACAATCACTGATCTGACCACACTCAGTAGCGAAATCAAGGCCCAGATCACCGCCATCAGCAGCAACGAAGAAGATATGGCACACTTTGACTATCTGCGCCTCGTCCAGCAAATTCCTTACGTCTACGCATCTTTTGTCAGCGAGGCCGTCAAGCGCCGCGAGTGGCTCGAAAAGGTCAAGACCGACTCGTCGACCCTGGCCAACGAGATGGCTCTGTTTCACGAAGAGGAAGTGAAGCGCAGAAAGAAGTGGCAAAAGTCTGTCGGCAACCTGTCATACGGTCCATCGTCCTCTACGTCTGACGAGCACCGCGTGGCCGGCCTCGAAATCAACCTGCTCGGCGAGGAGGCCGAATGGCCTCCGGTCACGCGCAAAGACCTCGAGGATCTCTACGAGATTTTGAAACGACAGAGCGTCGACACAAACCTTGTCGCCGATATTGGCAAGATGATCGCCGACCTCAACGCACCTACCAAGCAGCAGTCGAAGCGCATCAAGGCGTTCAAGAATGGAAGCGTTCACGAGGCCGCCCTTGGACGCAGCGGTCTTATGATCCGCGGCGATGACGATGTGCTGCGCAGTCTCCAGGACGACAAGACCAAGGTCGAGAACAAGCTCAAGACGGCCGAGAGTCGCGTGCGTCGTCTCGAAGATCTGCTCCACCGCCAGAGCCAGGCATCTAGAGCAAGCCTGGGCGGCGTCTTCCAGTCCATGCAGAGCGGCCATGACTCGACAGCGTCGGTCAAGCCCGGTACGCCGCGGCTGCAGCATGACCGCCGTATCTCGCTCGATGCTGGTGCAGCTTCTGGTCTTGGATCGGCCGTTGCTTCATCAACAGCTGCTGAACAGATGCGGCTCACACAGCGTGTGCAGCAGCTCGAAGCCGAACTGGCAGCCGAAAAGGAGCGGTCAAGCTCTGCCGAGACGGAAAAGACTAGAATACTGGGCCGTATGGACGAGACCAACTCGACTAAGAAGGATCTGCTTGAAAATCTCGAGGCTCTCAAGAAGGAGTTCACCGAGGAGCGCAAGTCGCTCGAGGACGAGATCCGCCGGCTGCAGGCGCGCCTCGAAGATACCGAGGACGAGATGGAACACTTTGGCGAGTCGCGCGAGAACGAAAAGGCTACGTACGACGAGAAGATGCGGTCCCTGCAAGACGAGCTAGAGCACCTGACCAAGGAGTACCGCGATGAGTCGCTCAAGACCCAGGGACAGGTTGAGTTTCTGCGCAAGGAAACCAAGCTGCAGCGCGAGCACAACGAGTCGCTCGAGAGACAGCTCCAAGCATCACAGGAGGAAGCTCAAGCTGCGACTAAGCGTGTGCAGGACTCTAAAGATACAGAAGAGCTGCTTATCCAGGGCTTCCGCGACCTCTTCCGGCAGCTGTCTGCTGATAGTGCGTCTGCCGACGGCAAGTCCAAGTCCAAGTCGAGACGCTCGCCATCGCCGCCAACGGATCTATCAGATCTCGTCGAGACCGTGAAAAATAAGCTGGCCGATGTTGTGTCCCGCATGCAGGCGGCAGCCAGCGATATGGCTATTGTCAAGGCTGACCTCGAGCGTGCTGAAGCTTCTACACGCGAGCTGCGCGAACAAATCGCCGTGTCCAAGGACACGCTGGCCGGCGAGGAGCAGGCGGCACGCCACCTGCGCGAAAAGTTGACCGAGGAAAAGGCGCGCATCGCAACGCTCGAGGAAGAGCTGACCGAGAGCCGTGCCGATCTCAACTCGCTGCGCGGCAAAATCTCCGACGGCGAGACGGGCTCCGAGTCGCTGCGCAAGCGGCTGGAAGAGGAAGAAAAAAAGGTCGTCGGGCTCACGGACGAGGTGTCGGTCAAGCAGTCGCACCTCGGCAGCATCGAGGAAGAGCTGCGGCTGTTCCGCGAAAAGTACCAGGCAGCCCAGACAACACTGTCGACCCTCACGACGCGTTTCGACGCACGCACGCTGCGCTGCAAGGATCTGTCGCAGCGGCTGTATACACAAAACGACCGTCTGGTGCGGCTGCTGGAGCGGCTGGGGTACACTGTGACGCGCAGTGGCGAGTCATCCATGGCCATCCAGCGAGTGCCACGGTCGGAGCGGTCGACAATTCTCTCCGAAGGCGCTGCTTCGCTGTTGATGCGTAAGTCTACGGCTGTTCTGCCTTCGACTACGCCAACTGCTGCCGCTGGTGAATCTGCACCCACATCACCTGTTGTTACCAACGACAAGTCGGCCGATCTCGAGCTGCTGTACTGGATGAACAGTGCCGATGGCGAGACGGAGACGATCAAGTACACTGAGTACATGGCTGCACTGGGTAGCTTTGACATTGATGCCGTGTCCGAGGCGGTGTCGCAGCGCGTTAAGGACATTGAGCAGTATGCACGCAAGATGCGGCGCGAGGCGCGCAGCTACCACGAAAAGTCGCGCGCCGCACAAAAGGATGCACACGACAAGATCGCCTTTAGGAATTTCAAGGAGGGCGACCTCGCGCTGTTCCTGCCGACGCGCAACCAGAGCAGCGGTGCGTGGGCTGCGTTCAACATTGGCTTCCCGCACTATTTCTTGCGCGAGCAGGAGGCGCACCGGCTGCAGAACCGCGAGTGGCTCGTCGCGCGCATCTCGCGCGTGCAAGAAAAGATTGTTGACCTGTCCAAGAGCATAACAACTACTTCTCTTGCCGACAACAACAGCATGACGACAACCATCAACAGCGACAATCCGTTTGACCTCTCAGACGGTCTGCGCTGGTACCTGATCGACGCGCACGAGGACAAGCCGGGTGCGCCATCGACGCCGGGCCTGGGCAAGAGCACGGTCGCCGCTAACAACGTCGAGGCCGTGGCCGATATCCACACGCACGCGCGCACGGCGTCGGCATCGTCGACCGTGGCACGCGGGCTGGGGCTCGGGCTGATCAACAACGGCAAAGGAAAGGATAAGGCCGCCGGTATCGGCGGCGCCAGCAAGACGCTCTCGCGCAGCCTCGAGAGCCGGCGGTCGAGCACGAGCTCGACGACGCGCAAAGCCGCCGTCGGGCAGCTGATGGGACCGCCTGCATCCAGTCCTGCTTCTGGACCTGTATCTGGATCTGCGTCTGCCGCCGGACCTAGTCATCTCCGGAGCAGTTCGACGGCAGCCACCACAAGCGAGTCCAGCAGTCTTCGGGCCGTGACTGCTGCGGACCCTGCTGGGACCACCGAGGTACGAGTCACTGCCACTACTGCTTCCACGTCTCCCAAGTCTCCCAAGCCTTCACCTCCCAATGTTGTCGATTCGTTGCTCGGTCCCTAATGTTGACTTGCAGCCGCCATCGATCCCGCGAGACCTCAGCGCCGTGTCCGAGACGCCGTCTAAGAAGAGTATAGTATGGGGTGCGCTGTGGCCGGGCGATGCTCGCGAGTAATAGAGGAGAGGGTACCATTTTGTTTTATACCCAGTTTGATTTGTTGTTGTTTTGTTTCTTTGTTCTACTAGTTGTTGTCTCTTGTCCATTTTTTCTGCTTTCTTGTTATCATAGCAAGGCATTGCACGGAGCAGGATTCTTTTGATTATTTATTTGTTTCACTTTGTAGTGGTTGTTGCTATTCGGCACACGTTGTGTTGCAGTCCTACGGTCTGCTAGTTTCCATCTTTCTTTGACAGCATCTGACATTATCTTGTCGGCATATCATAGATTCAATATATTCACTATACTTTGAAAAAACGAGAGAGTGATTCATCTTGACGTAAATTTATGACTAATATACATTTTTATATGCTTTTGCGATGCAGACCCCGAACAGTCCATGTCTAATCCTCCTGGGCCTTGACGACCACAGTTCTCCGGAGGACAGTGGCACCCGAAGCCGCCGATGCTGCCGACGTGTCGCTGCCGCCGCTGCCGCGCACCGTGATCTCAACCTCCCACCGGCCCAGCGACTTGATCCGGTCAAGCGGCTCGGCGGCCTCGGTCTGTGTCGTCTCGCCCTCTGCTGCGGGCGCCGCCTCCTCAATAAACCGCACATCGCGCGCCTCAATCTGGATCAGCATCACCTCCTCGTCGTCCTGGCTGCCCCGCAGCACCTCGCGCAGCGCCGTCGCCACGTCCTCTGACGACACGGAGCCGTAAATGTCCTGCGACTCGGCCGAGATCGTCTTGCGCGCAAACTCCAGCTTCGACGGCAGCAGCGTCTCCAGCAGCATCGCCGCGCGTGCCGGCGACACCGTCTTGAGCGTCACCGTCGGGCGCGCCTCGGCGGCGGCGGCGGCAGCAGCAGCAGCCTCGCGTGCGGCCTTGGCGGCCTCGTAGTTCTTGTCGCGCGCGACAAAGGCAGAGTCGGCGGGCACGACGGCGTCGTTGATGTTCTTAAAGCCGAGCTCGTGCAGGCGCGAGCCGGTGACGTACTCTGCGGTGCCGTCGGGGTACCACTTGTTGCGCATGCGGCCGCGGGCGACGCGGAGGATTGTGTCTGTCTGTCAGCTGCGTTCTAATAGAATCTAGTGAAGAAAAGCCTACCCTTGCGGCCGAAGCGGGAGACGTCCTCAAGGAGGCGGACAACGACACCATCTGGGTTGCGGTACTGCTTCTTTCCGCGGGTCTGGATCATGAGGAACGGGCTCGCGGTAGAGGCCGTGGCGGAGGCCATGGCGGCGGCTGTCGAGGTGGTTGTTGGTCTGGCGGCCGAGGCAAAGGTCCGGCGGGCGCAGCCGAGGCAGGACGCCGATGTTGTTCGTAATGAAGCCATTGCGTATGTGTGTGTGTTGACTCGGAGTCGTAGGGGCGTAACGGGTCGTCGGTCGTCGGTCGTGCGAGCTGTCGTCTGCTTTCTGGTGAAGCTATTTTTTCGGGGTTGGATTTCTCATGGTCTCCATAATAAAGTCAATTGACCAATGATAGTGCGTCATTAGCGTTCCTATTAAAGATGAAGATGATGCAGTGAAGACAGCTTCAGCTCTGCCTTTCCGTATATTTCTTTTATATTTCTTTTTATTTTGTATCATCTATGGCTACTGAGGGAAGTTTCCAAGACGTTATTTTCAACTGAAAACCTAGGTGATGGTTGCATAGGCATCATTATAAGGCATACACAGGTCTTGGAGACTGCTTTACTCTGCAACACAAACGAAAGTCAAATCACACCGAAAATGCAATAAGATGCCGTCAAGAATACAAAGTAGCTCAATGTCATACAGCTCTGCTAGGAAAACATTCAGTAGTATGTATATAGCTTCGTTTATCCAAGCTTAATGTAGGCCTTCGGTGCCAGATGATACCATACACTGTCTGGAGCCCCGTCCCGGAAACCGCTGTTATAAATGGTGGGTTTCCGTTGTTGGTTTTAAAAAAAATGTGAAAAGAAGACGGCGAGGATAACAGCACAAATTAAAAAGATAAAGAGGCGCAGTTGAGTCAACGGGCAAAGTGAGTTCTCATATGTAAAGGTTCATGTCAGCCGAAAAGTGGGTTGTCCTATTAATGAAAACGACGTATCAGTAGGAAGAGGCTGTGATGTACGTCTTTGATGTACTGGCCAGGCGCTGGGCGTTCTTCATAGGCGCCGTGACTTGTTTCAGCATCATTGGGGGCCGTTGATCCTAACCACACTTGCTGGGCGCAGGCCCGTGCACGACATGAGGCTCGCCGTTTCCTTCGTTCATGGCTTCATCTTCTTGACTTCTCGACTTCTTCATAATTTGCCATCTGTTGTCAATAGTATATTTCTATGAAGGCTGGCAATTTCTACAACTAACAATGTGGTCTCCCCTCGGCGACGAGCTGAGCGACAAGGCACATTGGGTTTCGGAGCCGAACACGCGCGGGACCTACGGCGTCATCTCGTCATGCGTTCTTACCTTGGTGCTGTGCCTATGGACAGTCCAGCGGCCGGGCGTTCCCCGTAATCAGGCCTCTAAAAAAATGCTTCCAAACAAACTATATTGGCTGGGCGTCGCTTTTTTCTTTCCTGACGTTTTCGCTGGTGTGGCATTCAATGAGTTGCGAGAGGCACGGCAGTTGACAAAAGACATGGAAGAGGCTCTAGGTAATCTGAACCCGAAGCCAAAGACTGACGACCTGGCATGGTATACGCGGTTGTTACGTTTGCGCAAAAGGGAGCCAGGGCCAGAGGTAGGCACTCGGTCAAGCAACCAAAGACTTCGAGGCATGGCTAACAATAAGATTGATCCAAAGCAACGCAAAAATCAGTGGACCATAAAACATAGCTACTTCACTATCATGGGCGGCTTTGCTTTTGACAATAGCAACGAACCCGGTCAGTGCCCCATGCCGTTTGACACCAACTACATCGTTCTCAGCAGCCAGGCCATGCTTCTCCTCGCCAAGCTCGAGCCAGAGCTGATCCCCGACATATCCAAAGAAGAAATCGACGACAAAAACAAGACAGACAGCTTTGCTACGCTGTTGGCCTGCGTCCAAGCCCTGTGGTTTTGCTTGCAGATCATTGCCCGCATGGCCCAGTCACTCGCGGTAACGCTACTCGAGTTGAACACACTCGCGCATGCCGTGTGCGCGCTCATCGTGTACGGCTTTTGGTGGCACAAGCCGATGGATATTAGCCGAAGGACGATAATACCGGTTGCCGAGCGTACCGGCAGTCCCAAAAATAATACAAAGATCCGGCGAGCAGCCGCACTCTGCCAGGCTATGTGTGTCGGGTGCCCGTACGGCCGCTTCAAGTGCTGGGCCGAAGACGAGGACGAAGGCCAAGCCTCATCAAGTGAGGGCGGCATTGATCTCGGTAGCGAGCCGGGGTTGCCATATTATACAGCGTCCTGGGCTGGAGCACTTCCAACAGAAAATGAATGGCAGGAGAAGAACCATCTGCATCGCTATTCTCTCGCAAATTTCTCTCAAAGCGAGGCTTTAAGACCAGTGGGTGCCTTCTACGACGATGCGAGCTGGATCATGGCACAATTCGAAGACAGGGTCAAAAAGCGGGAGCAGCGCAGAGCCAATGATTCTGGGATCTCAGCAGATGTCAAGGGGGATCCTACTCGAAGTTTCGGAGAGACTACGCGTACTGGTACGCCCGATGCATCTAATACGCCTAGTACGTCTGATGCACCAAGTTTGCCTAGTGTCTCGCGGGATAGGACCATCAACGAGGATGGGCATTGTGCAATCAAAATAAATTCATTAGAGTTTGGCTTCAATGGAGACGGCTTTATGTGCAGGCCAAAGATGGTCCTAAAAGCAACAGTCCTCGACATCGTCCCTGTTCCTTTTTGGTGGTTCATGGTACCGGTTATAGTCACTGTCCCAGCAAAATACCTGTCTCGACCACAACGGCTCGTGGACGACCTCGCTGAGCATTTGTCTGTGGAAGAGCTCCGCATGATCCTTGAGGCCGGGCCCGGGTTTGACTATTGCGGCGTAGCCCATACCTGGGACAATATCAAGGCCTGCAAGAAGAAGCACGTTGCCGAAACGTCTCTCATCCAGTCCGATATGCAGAGCGGCGCAACGCTCTATCTGATGCACTCGGGCGCAAGCCAAGTCTGCTCCAGCGGCTTCGTTGTCTCAGGCTGTGGCCTGCTCTACAGTGTCTTTCACTTCTTGGTATGGGAGGGCCCATTTCGCACAAACACCGAAAAGATCCTATGGCGGGTTGCCACAGCATACATTGCCTTTGCACCCATTATGACGGGAATCTCCTACCTTTGGATGCTGCTTGACAGTGCCCAAAAAGACAGGGTCGAGGCCATCCGACGGTACACACAGCGCGTCCTGATGTCGATTGAGCGGGCCAAGACAAAAAGAGACCTTGAACGGTCTCGGCTGCGCAAAGCCTACCTTTTCTTTATTGGCAGAACATTGCCCTCGATCTGGTGCTCGCTGCTGTTTTTGCTGATGGCGTTCATCTCATTCACCACGTTTGTGTGGCAGTCCAATTCTATTATCCTGATCTGTCGGCTCCTTTTGGTTGTCGAGAGCCTTGTGGGCCTGGCCTATCTACCTGACAGCGCCTTTGAGCTTCCGGACTTGTCCATCTATTTTCCGCATTTAATGTGAGCTCGTTATCATATTTATGTTTACATAGCTTTTCCATGCAATAATTTACGAGCCACCATTTTGGCCGGTTCGGGGTTTGGTCAGATCTCAAGGGTCCGGCACAAATCTTCGTGGTGGCGTTCCTGACCTTGGTTCTGCCGACATATGCAGCTAATGCGTGTCGGAGTGCATATTTTTGTAATCAAGTGCTCCTTTATGTCCGCACACTGGCAGCCTTGCACGTTTCGTTTTACATCTAGCCTTGTGTCTCTGGTGGCTCGCTCTCGATGCATCGAGGCAGGCCAAGTTAGAGCCTCAGTCTGCAGTCCTGTATGCGATGCTATGTCTGAATTTATTTCCCAACTTGGTCATAAACAGAGCATGAGATCCTGAATGTGTGGAGTTCTAATTACGGGCGTGGCTCGGCTTCTCCCGAGACGTTTGTTTACTTTTTTACTCATGTCAAGCGTCGGAATGACACCGTAAAAAGTCGAGGCATTTCGGCAAGACAAGCATCGTGTAAGTCCTTCGCCTCGTCCCTTTCTCTGCCGATACACAAAAAAAATGCATCCTACTTTCGATTATCCCATTGCCAAGATAGGTGTTCATTCTCTTCTATGTCGGTGAACGTACGGCCTGTGATATTGAGGGAGGTCGAAAAGGGTGTGGTATGATTGGCTATAGAGCTGTGTTGGTCGTTTTTCGACTCTTATCAGATGCCGCTACGGGAGAAATTGCTCGTTTTGGAGCGCACATGGCAAGCCAAGCATAGCATTTGGACGACTTCGACTCGGTCCTTGCATTCTCTGCTCTCAGTGTGTCCCTTCTACTTGTAAGTGCGAGCTCTCGAAGCCTAGACTGCTCTTCATGTGCGAATGCTTTTATACAGTACGAAGTAGATAGGCGACGCCTAGCCAGCCAGGCCCGATGTCAGTAACTCCGAATTAGGCCCGCGGTCTCTGTCTTTGTTTCTATAGGGTGTGTTCGAATAGCAGTTCTGCATCAACTGCATCTTGACATATTTGTATCGCGCCTTCAAACGCCTTTTCCCCAGTACAAACTCTTCTATCCAGCCCTTAATTTCCCTAACATTACTGCCCATGAATCATGCCAACTCTCTGCCATCATCTCCACTACAGAAATTTCGATTGCGGCAATCCAAGCCGATGAAATATGGGTATTAGGTGACAAGGCCGATAAGCTGAGGACAGCACCACCGAGCAATGAGTGTTGAGCTGAGTAAGAGCTCCCATAGTGTGTCCTGACAAAGGGTGTTTCTGAATGTTCCAAGACATTCAAACATAAAGAATACCTGGAACACAAAAGAACATATCCAAGGCAACTCGGCCTCAATTCACCTGTAAATCGTATGTCCGTAGACCAGTCGGAAAAGTCGGTCCATTCCGAGCTGCCAGCTCCAGCACACAACGTGGAAATATGCTCAGACTGGGGTTGTCTGCCGACTGCGTATCTCAGATACCTACAGAATTTCTTGGCGGCCTTTACAGTCAGAATGTGGTCCCGGAACGCCCATCTTCCAGACGCAGTTGTGGTCTTATGTCGGCCAGGTGTGCGCAAAGTCTAAAAACTCGTGCATGTTTTTATTAATAACTCGAATGTGTCCGATTTCCGTCAGGCATCGGCTGTCTGGCTGTTGTTCTCTGGACTCCGATTTGCGATTGTCGACAAGCTGCTTGTCTGATACTGACGGATACTTGCTAGCGACCATGTGCGACTAGAGTTATGTATTCTCCGAGTCGATACCGGTGTCTGAAGATCTATTCGATGCTCTTTGCCTCTCTCGCCTTCTTCTCATCTTCTTTTCTTCCTGATCTCCGACTCTTCCTGATCGCCACTCTTTGTCCCAACCCCCAGCAAATCGAGCATCGAGCATCGAGAATCGAGACCGAGTCATACTTTGTAGTCCGAATTCATAAGCATCCATTCCAAATAGCCACCCCATGCGTCATTAGAATGTCGGTCTGCAGGCACCAATCGACCTTTTGCTCTCATTGCTCCGTTTGCCGTCTGCCTTTTGCCTCTTGCCTCCAGGGTCCATCATAACTCTACATAACCGTAAAGCCGTCTCGCCGTCTCTTGTCCATCTCAAAAACAGTCCTCAATCAATAATGTGGTGGCGCTCCACTTTGCATCCCGATCGCGCCACTGCTCTTCTCTTTCCTTGTGCTTTTGGGCTCTTTCCTTTGCGGTTCTCAACCTTTGTCAACTCGTTCATAACTGCTCTGGCCAATCAGAGAAACTCTATAGGTCCCACCACACCTTCCTGGATGGGAGCAATAGTCCCGAACAGAGAGATATGACGACAGAAAGAGGAAAAAGAGACTGCATTATTATTAATGAAGAAAAAAGACACGAGGAAGGAGCGATGGGCGGATCGATGGGGATAAACGAAAGCAGTTGATCTTGCATCACACAGGCACATACTGAGTATTACCAAATAGCATATGACAGAGAATTACCATGTACGGTAGTTGCTGTGCAAGTAAACACGCTGGTCGCGACTGCCTGACAAGGAATTAGCTCGGTGTTGTTGCGAACTCGGCCTGCTTTTGACACCTTGTTGGGAGCTCTAGTAAGTACTACCAGCAGGAAAGAGCGTTCGTCATCGCACCTGTACTGGCCCAAAGCTCGCCATCCAGCTGCCCAATGAGATGACGTTCATTACGCGGGAGTTCCTTCCCTTTCTATCATGCTCAGAGTTTCGTTGCGTTGCTCTTGCCTCTTGTACAACTTCCCCTCTTTTGCTCTTTCCCAGCCTGTCAGTCCAGGTTTCACAGTGCCAGTAACGACCTCGCAATGCGCACGATTTGAAATCCAACCAAATTGCGAGTTTCGCCCGAGAGGAGCTCTCACTGTGCGGACGACTGTACAGTCTGTCGATACTCCTCTCCTTGATGATGCATACTCATACGATGTATATATAGCTGCAGCATCGTGCCGGCACTCCCTGTCTACTGTGTATCCCGGAACACAGCAAACGATACGTAAAAGTGCGGGGTAATCATAAGGAAACGAGCAAATGCTGCCCGTCCGGGTCCCGCCGGCCGTGCGCCGCACTGTGTGAGCGCGAGAGCACGGGGTCAGGCGACGCGCGATGCCCAGAGAGGACTTGGTGCAGACCCACCGAGAAAACGCAGCGCCATACGATTGGCCACAGGCGGGCGGGGCACGCGTTGAGTGGTGTTCTCGGTGGTGTAAGAGGGCGTCTTGGACAGAGCAGGAGCTAAAGAGTAAAAAGTAGAAACTAGACAAAAAGAACGGGCTAGAAAGAGAGAAAACAGGCAGGGAGCGCAAGTGCAAGTGGAAGGTGCGACGCAGTTGGCGCCGAGAGTACATGGCAAATGCGGAAACAACGGTGCTAACCACAGGTAGCTCCTGCCGTCACCGGGACCACTCCCGCCCGTAACCATTCCTCTCTTTCCTCATACAGCTTCTCCTCTCTCCAGTGCTTCCTTTGTCTCATATTGGCATTCCCTCGACCGCCATTTGTTAGCTTTCGCTCGCCTTCGCTGCGCTTCTCCGTTTCGCCCACCTCCCGCATCCCTCGCCTTCTCCTCTCCCACGTCACTCCCACCTTTCCTCTTTATCTGCCCCCTCCCACCACACCCTCTTCCATTCATCTTTTCTACTTCTTCTCTCGCTTTCTCTCTCTCTCACTCTGACTCTCTTCCACCAATTCCATTTATACCCTTGACCCCCAATCAACGTTGATGCGTCTTCTTTCTCACTCTCTTCCTCATCCTTCCTCTTTTTTGGCCCGACGCCTCAACCTCAATTCGTCTACTCTTCCTCGACTCTCACAGTCTCAATCTATTCCATTCTCTTCTCCTTCTCGTCGCTTCTCTTCATCGCCCGTCACAATGGCTGAAGGCAAGTGTCCTGTCGCCCACAACGTCGCCGGTGGCGGCACCCGCAACACCGACTGGTGGCCCGGCCAGCTGCGTCTCAACATCCTGCGCCAGCAGAACGATGTCTCGAACCCCCTTGGTGACGCAGACTACCGCAAGGCTTTTGCCAGCCTCGACTACTTCGCTCTCAAGAAGGACATTGCTGAGCTGATGACCCAGTCCCAGCCCTGGTGGCCTGCTGACTTTGGCCACTACGGTGGTCTCTTCATCCGTATGGCCTGGCACAGCGCCGGTACCTACCGTGCCTTTGACGGCCGCGGTGGTGGTGGCCAGGGCCAGCAGCGTTTTGCTCCCCTCAACAGCTGGCCTGACAACGTCTCTCTCGACAAGGCCCGCCGTCTGCTGTGGCCCATCAAGCAGAAGTACGGCCAGAAGATCTCCTGGGCCGATCTGATGCTGCTGACTGGTAACGTCGCCCTCGAGACCATGGGCTTCAAGCCCTTTGGTTTCTCCGGTGGCCGTGCCGATACCTGGGAGCCTGATCAGGCTACCTACTGGGGTGGTGAGAAGACCTGGCTGGGCAACGACGTCCGTTACGCCTCGGCCAAGAGCGACACTCCCAAGGACCACGCCGAGGGTCTCGAGGAGCCCGTTGCCGCTGCCCACATGGGTCTGATCTACGTCAACCCCGAGGGCCCCAACGGCAACCCCGACCCTCTGGCTGCCGCTGAGGACATCCGTGTCACTTTCGGCCGCATGGCCATGAACGACGAGGAGACCGTCGCTCTGATTGCTGGTGGCCACACTTTCGGCAAGACCCACGGTGCTGCTGGTGGCGACCACCAGGGCCCCGAGCCCGAGGCTGCTGGCCTTGAGGCCCAGGGCTTCGGCTGGGCTGGCTCGTACCAGACCGGTGTCGGCAAGGACGCCATCACCTCCGGCCTGGAGGTTATCTGGACCAAGACTCCCACCAAGTGGAGCAACCAGTTCTTCGAGTACCTGTTCAAGTACGAGTGGGAGCTGACCAAGAGCCCCGGTGGTGCCAACCAGTGGGTTGCCAAGGACGCCGAGGAGGTTATCCCCGACGCCTTCGACGCTGGCAAGAAGCACAAGCCTCGCATGCTGACCACTGATCTGGCTCTGCGCTTCGACCCTGTCTACGAGAAGATCTCTCGCCGCTTCCTCGAGAACCCCGACCAGCTGGCTGATGCTTTTGCCCGTGCCTGGTTCAAGCTGCTGCACCGTGACCTGGGTCCCAGCTCTCTCTACGTCGGCCCTGAGGTCCCCAAGGAGAAGCTTGTCTGGCAGGACAACGTTCCCGAGCCCACCTACCCCATTGTTGACGCCTCGGACGTTGCTCAGCTGAAGAAAGCCATCCTCGGCTCGGGCATTGCCCCCAACAAGCTGATTGCCACTGCCTGGGCCTCGGCCTCGACCTTCCGTGGCTCTGACAAGCGCGGTGGTGCCAACGGTGCCCGCATCCGCCTGGAGCCCCAGAACAAGTGGGCTGTCAACCAGCCTGCTCAGCTCGCCGAGGTTCTCAAGGCGTACGAGGCCATCCAGGCCGACTTCAACAAGGCTGCCCCCGGTGGCAAGCAGGTCTCGCTTGCTGACCTGATTGTTCTCGGTGGTACTGCCGCCGTTGAGCAGGCCGCCACCAAGGGCGCCGGCCACGCTGTCTCGGTCCCCTTCCTGCCCGGCCGTGGTGACGCTTCCCTGGAGGAGACTGACGTCGAGTCGGATGTCTACCTTGAGCCCGCTGCTGACGGTTTCCGCAACTACGGCAAGTCCAACACTCGTGTCAAGACCGAGGAGCAGCTTGTCGACCGCGCTCAGCTGCTGGGCCTGACTCCTCCCGAGCTGACTGTCCTGGTCGGTGGTCTGCGTGTGCTGGACATCAACTACGACGGCTCGCGCGACGGTGTCTTCACCACCCGCCCTGGTGTCCTGAGCAACGACTTCTTTGTCAACCTCCTGGACATGTCTACTGAGTGGAAGGCTGCTGGCGTCGACTCCTTTGTCGGCACTGACCGCAACACTGGCGCCAAGCGCTGGACCGGTTCGCGTGTCGACCTGGTGTTCGGTTCTCAGGCCGAGCTGCGTGCTCTGTCCGAGGTGTACGCCAGCGCCGACGGCGCCGACAAGTTCATCAAGGACTTCATCGCCGCCTGGACCAAGGTCATGAACGCTGACCGCTTCGATGTCAAGGTATGAAGGTGATCTTCGAGATCTCACAGATTTTACGTGCATATGCAAGCCCACCCTTTACACTGCCCCAAATCTGTTTTATCTGCTTTTACTTTGCCCATCTCCCCACACGTTTGTCAACGACCTTAATGCCTGTATCACGCCTTTTTTCTGTTTCTTTTGTCTTATGAAATCACGATCACTTCCTGATGGACCACCAATGCCCCTCTCCCAACTTAATGGATTCCTCTGGTTTCTCTTGTTTTCTTTGTCAGTGTTTTCTGCGCTTTCTATAAATTTGTTTTTCTTTTGTTTCTTGTTGTTTTTTCGTGCCGCCTTCTTGATATGTGGAAGACCGGACTCGTACAAATTCCAAGGATGGACTTCGGACCAAACGGACCAGATGCACGTCATCTGGCCCGCAAGCCGACAAATAAAGAAATCAAAGCAGAAAATCAAAAACAAACACACAGGAACAAATTGGCCAAGAAAAGGGACACGCTCATGTGGATTTCTCAGCAAATGTATCTCAATCTCTCTGTACCAGTCTACCCAGTCCTGGAGTAGGCTAATCTACACCCTACACCAGACAAAGTCACACTAGAAGTATCATGTTGCTACTAAGATACTACTGCCCAGGCCGAGTCAACATGTGCAGACGCAGAGTGCACACATGTGCACACATGATGCAATCTACACACCCCCTTGGTGGCGACTTGTGTACATAATTCAGACCCCCCTTCTGTCATGTCCTTTTGTCACTCGTCCCGTCTCTCGTGCCGCTACTCGTCGGGCCTTCTCCCACTCCCCCTCCCTGTCCCCCGATCCCCAACCGTTGTCGTCCCACCCCACCTCATGTCATCATCGCCATGTCGATGTCTACATGAGGCATATTGGCAGTCCATCGTTGCCTCTTATGTCTTGTGCCTTTAGTCCCTTTGCCTCTTATCGTGACAAACACATGCAGGCGATGATCCATAAGTGCATCGTCCTGTCTGTTAGTCTCTTGTGCACACCCCCATAGTCGTCCACTTGTTCACTCGTTCACCCCCTCGTCGTCCAATCTCTGCTCACTATTGCTGCCATTCTTCATCCCACTATGACTTGACTGCTCCTTTTAATCTACTCGGTTGCGTGTATCATGCTGATCGCATAGGTTGCGCCATCACAGAAGTCGTCCAACCCCGCTGCCCCCATTCCCCTGCCTCTCTCCCGCTTGTAGGCTGCCGAATAACATCGTCACACCGCAACGGCTCCCAACGTCTCCTACCGTCTCGTCTCCGCACTCGCCCGCATCGCCTTTCCTCTCCACCGTCTATTCGTCATCATCTACTCGTCTATTCGTCCAAAAGTTCGCCCCTTTTTCGTCTTCCATCTCGTCCATTTATCCACATCGTCCATCGTATATATCGCTTTCGTCGTACATACTGACCCGGTTCTTCCTTTTTTGGTTGTTTTCTCCTAATCCAGTCTTCTTCTGCTCTTGACGGTGCTAGCCTCACTACTCGTGCCAAGCGCAAGGGCGACGACGCCTCCGACGCCGACGAGGCGGATGCCGAAGCCGCCGCGACCAAGCGCGGCCGTGCCTACACCAACCTGGAGTAGATGTCTCTTCGGCTCTAGTTTCTTTCTAGTTTAGATGGATAAGGATAAGGAGGAACAATAGAAGGATCGGGACGCATATTTCTTTTCTGTACAGTTTTGTTCTGCGAGTCTGTACCAAGATGTATCCTGTCTCATCGCGTCATGTTTACTGTTTACTGCATGTCAATTGTTTCACAGGCCAGCCAATAGCAATGCCATTTGATTCTCTACTATACTTGCTTGACTCATTATTGAAGACAACACACAAGGCTGCCACAGCCTCGCAGACGACGTGTAAGACATAATTGTCCGAACATCCCTGTCCCACATGGCGGTGGAGCATTCGCCTATGTTTGGTTCGGCACACACTGGCACAGTCACACATCAGAAACAGCCAAGAGTGGCTGCATCCGTTCTTTGAGGAAGACTGGTTGTTGGTTGGCATGAAGTGAGGAGGTCGGCAAGGCTGTTCAGCCTGCTGTGTGGAGTATGGGGGATTCTGGGGAGCACGGAGATGATTCGGGAAGCCATGGAGAGCGGCATCCCTCCCCATCTGCAAGTGTGCAAAGTCCACGTGGTGGGCTGTTTCTTGGTGTTTGTGTTTTACTTGGATAGGCGAGCATTTGGTTGTTTGTTTTATCGACCGGGCGTTTTATTGAGGATCAAAAGAGGATCAACAGAGTTTATTATTGACACTTTACGCAGAATGAAAGTGACGACATTCTAAATGAGATTTTTATTAAAAAAAATGAAGTCACGGCTACGATTAATATGCATGCTTAAAGATAAACTGAAAACAACTATTCATAAATACCAAACAATATTTTAATTCAAAAAACCAACGCCACCAAATAGCTGCCAACACGAGTCAGCAACCGGATCACTGTCAACACCAAATTGGGAAAGCAAACATCACCAGATGCCGGCCCCACTTTTAGGATCTGATAGCAAGTGCAATCAATATAAGGTTGCAGGAAAGCTATCAGTCGGATGGAATAAGAGTTTTTTGTACTTATGCTTTTAGATATAGTCCCTCGATACCTATAATATCATGATTCCCGACAGTGAGTCCAACCCGGTTATGCCATGTGTAGCCGTGTGGTGTTAGTTGCCGGCTGGCAATATCTCAAGCTATCAGCAGCCGAGCATTATCTTAGTGCCCGATAGCATAATAACTGTGCAAATGCAAACAATGAAACGAGAAACTTACAGAAAACACGACTGCAGATTGCAGCCTGGTTGGCATTGCATCATCGCATGAGTAACACCTTGTGATTATCAGTATTTACACTACCAACGGGTTAAAGCGGGGAGCGACATCGCATCTCTTGGAGGAGGGGTGGTATAGTATCGTGTGTTATCGCGGGCCGATCGTATCAGTACTCCGTATAAGCTGGAGTTGTTTCTGTCTGCATCTTCTTACTTCGTTGCAGATTTTCTACATTGCATAAGATCCCAGAACACTTTATACACCCAACATGGCTTCACTATTTATCAACGGCCGCATCTTCCAGACGGGCGCCGCCCCGTCGGACGATGCCGTGTTCCACAGCGCCATGGTCGTCAAGGACGGCAAGGTGAGCCATCTCGGCGCAGAGACCGACGCCGAGGTGCAGGCCGCCAAGACCACGGCCGACACGACCGTCTACGACCTGCGCGGCCGTGCCGTGCTGCCCGGCTTCGTCGACGGCCACGTCCACATGCTCGCGCTCGGCTACTCGCTCAAGAAGGCGCCGCTCGAAAAGTGCAAGTCGCTCGACGACATTCGCGCAGTCATCAAGGAGTTTGCCGCCGCGCACCCCGAGTACCCGCGCATCCTGTGCCGCAACTGGATGTTCTCGATGACGCCCGGCACGGTGACGGCGGCCATGCTCGACGACCTCGACCCGCGGCCCATCTACATTGAGAGCAAGGACCTGCACGCGACGTGGTGCAACACGGCCGCCCTCAAAGACCTCGGGCTGTGGGACAACTTTGACCACGAGATCAAGGGCGGCGACCAGCACCGCGACCCGGTGACCAAGCAGCCGTCGGGCCTGCTGAGCGAGGCGTACGTGTTCGACCTGGTGTGGCCGCACCTGTCGCAGGTGGCGTCGCTGGAGGAGCGGCTGGACGCGCTGACGGCGGCGGTCGACGCGTATACGGCCAACGGCTACACGGGCGTTGTGGACATGGCGCTGCAGGAGGAGTCGCTGGAGGCGATTTTGCACTACATTGACACGTACAAGCCGGCAAAGGGAGCAAACACAAAGCCGCCACTACGCTTTGCGGCCTACTGGCTGATCAAGCCGCGGCCGACCGAGGCCGAGCACATTGAGCAGGTCGACAAGGCCATTGAGCTGATGAAGAAATACGGCGGTGGTCGTGATATTGACCCTAGTAGTCCCCTGCCGTCCCTCCGTATTGTTGGCATCAAGATTGTCTGCGACGGCATCGTCGACGCGTGTACGGCTGCCCTGTCTGAACCGTACGGCGACTCGGCACGCACAGCCGCCGACCCTATCTGGTCCACCGAGATGGTCGAGCCCGTCGTCAAGCACGCCACCGAGGGCGGCCTCCAGGTTGCCCTGCACGCCATTGGCGACGCCGCCATTACCATGGCCATCAACACGATTGCCAAGAATGAAGGCCAGAAGCACCTGCGCCCGCGCATCGAGCACCTCGAGCTCGCGTCCGCCGACGACGCCCGCCGCCTCGGCCAGTACGGCATCACCGCCAGCATCCAGCCCGTCCACGCCGACCCCGCCATCCTGCGCGCGTGGCCCGCTCTGCTGGGTGAGCACCGCTGCGGCCGCGCCTTTGCCTACAAGGACTTTGCCGACAGCGGCGCGCCCGTTGCGCTCGGCACCGACGCCCCGACGGCACCGCACGAGCCGCTGCGCAACGCCTACATTGCAACGACGCGACTGTCGGCGCGCGAGCCGGAGCTGTCGGCGGCCGAGCTGCCGCCTGTCAATGCACACTTTGCGCTGACCATGTGCGAGACGGTGACGGCGGCGACGCGGGGCGCGGCATACTCTGTATTTGCGGACGGCGAGACAGGGTCTCTGGACGTGGGCAAGAGCGCCGACTTTTCGGTGGTGGACATGGCGTGGGATGCGACGCGGCTGCTGGAGGCGCGAATTGAGGAGACGTGGTTCGCTGGCGAGCAGGTGTACTCTACATAGATACAAGTATTGTGGGATCTACTTCATACTTCGTACAGATGGTAGGATAAGGAGGTTATTGTCCGAGGCTGACACACGAAGATGTACATAAAAAGAAAGAAAAGGAAAAAAAGAAAAAGAAAAGTACAGATACATAAAGAGCTAGGTGCCGCAATCCGGGCCGCTCAGGGGTAAAGAGGAGACGACAAGCGAGCAGTGAGAACACGAGCAGAACAAAGGGATATGGGAATAGCAAATGGAAATACGAGCGCTGACTGTTGACAATCGGATGTCTGTTGTTTTGATTATGTTTTGATTTCGAGTTTGATTTTTCACCGTTTGATATTGGCTCGGTCAGGCTTTGATGCTACTCATGATCGGCACTCTTGATTCCAATGTGACAGCAGTGTGACCCGTGCATTGAAGTGACGATACTGTGCACAGATTTTACATCTTGACCTTCTACTATTTTCTAGAGATTTCTGTAGGAATGGAAAACTGCCTTGGCTTGGGCATCAAGAACCGTTGACTGTTGAAGATTCAAAACGGTCAATGCCCCAATGCAGCATGGCATTTGACTTTTCCATACAAGGGTCATGAAGTTGAATAAGTCGATTATTCAAAAGTAAACAAAGTCGGGCATCAACATCAATATCAATGTAAATATTGAACATTCAAACAGTAGTAGAGACGAGAACAAAACTTGGCCGTTGAGGTGGAAAGAAGTTAAATGACGATGGGCCTATTCTGACGTCATTACTGGTAGCCGCGTCTCCACTTATTTTCACCATTTTGCTCTGCTTTTCATTCTGTCTTTTGGCCGTCTCGTCTCAACGCAGAACACACCGGACCTGGTTGATATGAAAGCTTGGATCTTGAATTCAGTAATATCTACAGCCATATTACCATTCTACCCCGAATCCTGTTATTGCGTCTAATTACGTCGTACACGATCTGACGTCGTATTGTGCCGCCACGCGCGGAGCCGGAGATCAGTCCTTGAGACAGGGTGAGAGTGAAGGAAGTGAGTAGGAAGTGAGAAGAGTAAAAGAAGAAAGCAGGAAGAAAGCAAGAAGAAAGCAAAAGGCAGAACAAATCAAGAACTTCAGAAATCACCGAGTTCAGCTGCCGAGCTGTGCAACCTTTATGACGGCACATGACGTTGCAGGAGAATAGGAGAAAAGATCTCTGAGTCTAGGAGTCTAGAAATAAGGAATAGGAAAGAGCAGACCGGTCAGGGTCTATCTGTAATAAGGATAGGCCTACTTCAGCGACGGCATTGCCCTCTTCTCTGATATGCAGTGGCTGTGTCTTGTCAAGATCATGCAGATGCAGGGTGCAGTCTCGCAGTAGCGCGAGCATCGCCGGCTGTATGCAGCTGCTTGAAGATTCTGCTGCCCAGCAAGCACGACACTCTCTGCAACTACTCTGCACTCTGTAATAACTCTACAGACTACAACCTACACAGTACTTCGTACAAGCAAACAATGCGACATCTCAAAGTGGGACACGATGCTACGAATGCCTGCATGTAACGGCGGCCCGCCATTGGGTAGACCGGTAGTGTAGCATTGTTGTTAGGGCAGACTGGACTGAGGATACCGTGTATTTCTACCTGTTCACGATAGTTCAGTGTAGAAATTGTCAATACAGAGTAGTGCGTGGTCAGAAATCTGCAATCTGAATCTGAGAATCCTGAGAAGACAGGCCCCACTATTCGCGATATCTGGACTTAAACTACCAATTAAATTAATGCACTGTGGGGCTCTGCACGCAAACTGGGCACGCTTACCTTCCAAGGTTCGTCCAGCGCTACGTCATTCTGGTCCCCTCAACGCTAGACATGTGGAGCTAGTCTGGTAGAGGACTAGCGTCTTATGGCACTAAACCACACAATAGTGAATGGTGAATTGCTCTCTCTTTTGTCTCGCTGTTTTTCTCTAGAGGTTTAGAGTTCTTCGAGTTCTTTGACACCAGAACTCCGTGTCAATCGGGCTAATTACTCTGTATTCTGGATACGCCCTGTCTGGCGGCCTGTATTTGCTAGAATATGGCCTATCCGTAGTTACGCAGGCCATTGTTAATGCACAAGGCACAAAGCACAAAGCAAATACACAAAAGACATCTTGAAACGCAGGCCCGAGCATCGTCACAGTGCCGCACCATGGCGTCCGTGGTGTCGGCGTCGTCACTTGTCGCCGCCGCTTCTGTCGTGATGTCGTAACCTTGTTTCTGTGTTTTTGCTGTCTGATTTCTGGACTGTCGTTGTCGTCTTGTGTGCCTTCTAGATCGGGCAATTATGGGCACTGTGCAGGCAGTCGCTCTTTCCTTGTGTAGCCGTCTACGTCAACAAGGCTGACGCTGAGATGAGAACAGCTGAAGACTGTATTATCATGATTATATTCACAGTAAATACAAGACATCATCAAATTGCCAACTATTTCAACTACTGTCAAGTAGTCACCTTTCCGGCGCCATTCCGCCGGCTCCCTCTGTGCCCCGTCTTCTTGCTTTTGCTCCATTCCTCACTGAAACCCATTGCCGCGCTACCCAATGCGTCCGTCCTGTCTGTAATTTTTTCATGTTTTTGCTTGCTTTTTTCTTCTCCTCTCTCTTTTCTGTTCTTTTTATCAGTCAATTTTCTGACGTTTGTTCTTATTTCGTAAATATTGGTTTCAAGCCACCACGTTCTGAGCTGCTATCAGATTGAGCCTATGTCTTGACTGATCGTTCCTTCCGTTTCTGACGGCTCCAAGATACGCCCTACGCTCCTTCCTCCGGCGTAACACGCTGCCCCATTCATTACCTCATACTGTGCCATACAGTGCAATCTTGGTCCTTCTGCCTTGCCTGCCAGCCTGCCTCGCCTGCTTGTCTCCTTACCTTTATTGTATCCTGTCGCCTCTGTATGTGAGCTGTCGTCATAACTAGATGACATCTTTGGCTATTCTGTATCTCTCATTTAACTTGATCTACTCTCATATAAGTCTTTCTCTGTCCATGTCTGCGATCGCTACAATGTAATCTCATACTCAGTCAACCATCTAAGCACAGTGCGTACAACAACACCCAACCCACCCAAGACGCTGTAAATCGCCCAAATCGGCAACTGCCACCCGCTGAACCACTACGCAGCGACAATACGAACCACTCATCAACTATCAGCAACTAAAACAACTAGAACAACTAAAACACCCCCCATCGCGCCTTCCCTTTTCATACTCCACGTGCCTTATTAATCCCCCTCTCCCTATCCAACCTTTCCTCGTCCGTCCATTCTGTCCTTCTTGAACTTTTTCCTGCCCATCTCTCCTCATCCGTCGCCGTTTTCTCGTGTTTTTTCTCTCTCATTTTCACATTCTCACCTCACACTCTACACCTACATCTACACTCACAACGACCTTCCTTTGTCACTCGGCTTCTTATCTCTGCTTCTCTACAACGACACTCCTTCACGGCATCTCTCCTCGTCACAAATCAGACTTCAACTCAGACAGGTCACCAACCAAGAGACCACGCCGGCGACGACTCGAGACGATACCACGACCTCGACACCACGCTCCGACGTTCCGACGATACGACGATACACACGATACTCACTACACCCGCATAGCTACGACTACCCTGGTCTCTAGGACCACTTTTCGTCGCTCGCCGCCCCTCTTCACCTTGCTGCCCTCTGTTCTCGGCTCTCGACGACCATCTGCGATACAACCGTCACAATGTCGACAATACAGCAACTTAAGAATTTTATCCGCCACGGTGTGTTCCGATAATGATTATGACAGCTGTAGAGTACCACTAACTCTCCCAGGCAAGCAGGCCCGCGTCGTCATTGAGGAGCCCTCCTCGCGCAAAGATGCCCCCCAGAACGCAAGCCCGACGTCAGCCACTATTGTCAACCCGGCACCAGCACAGGTACAGGCGCAGGCACCAGTTCAAACACAGGCACACGCAACAACAACCTCCGCAAAACATGCCCTGTCCGATCCCGGCCACGGCACCTACACCCAGGACCCCGATGCCGCGCCCTCGGCCGCCATCCCCATCAGCAACAACAGCAAAACCAAGAGCCGCCGCGTCGCCGACGACGACATTGCCAAGATCGTGGCCGAGGAGCGCGAGACCCGCAGCAAGTTCCCGCGCTATCCCGGCCTGGAGCGCTGGGAACTGCTGGAGAAGATGGGTGATGGCGCCTTCAGCAACGTCTACCGTGCCCGCGACCGCAACGGCGAGTACCCGCACGAGGTTGCCATCAAGGTCGTCCGCAAGTTTGAGATGAACTCCCAACAGGTGTGTTTTTGATTTCCTAGTCATTTTTTATTTGTTCTGTTTTGTTTGTTTGTGCTGCGTTGCGTTGTTTGATACTGTGGCAAGTTTTGCCTTTTGCCTGGTGGCATTCATGATGCTATACATCCATGTGTAGATATCATGGCACCACCACAGCCAGCATGGCAGCGGGCAGCATAGTTGGGATAAAGCATGTTAGACATGTTTGCGGTGTCGTCTGATCTACGACTTCCATCCCATCTATTGCGTCTATCTTGCCTCTGGCTTTTCTGCTTTCTTTCCTTTCGTTGGCCTTCATTTTCTGCGTCTTCCTTTTCTGCTTTTCTTTTCCGCGTCTGCTTTTCCGCGTTGCTTCCCCCTTCATATCCGTTCCATTACCATACCATATCCGTGGCCGATTACCAACCCAGGACTTTTTTCGCCAACCAGGGAGACAACCATTTGCATCCGAATTTCAAACCAAAGGTCCCAAAGGCCGCCGAGGTAATACTCTCCCTCCCATATCCATCTTACTTCCATTTATATCCTGCTTCAAACTCATCCCTATCCTCCACCAAATCACATTTGTCATCTGCCCAAAGCACCATACAGCCTATAAGATTACGTCATAACGACATCCCCTGGCCCTGGAGCTGTCTGCTTCTGCCTATCACACTCTCCCTGCTGCACACTTTCCATCATCTTCTACACCTTCTACACTTTCCACCGTATCACCCCCAATAGCTCCATCAAGCACATAGCTCCGTCTTACAAGTGGCCTGTGACTTGTCTCACTGTCTCATGATGTCACACTCCCCAAAGTCACCATCACGTTTCACGTGCTCCCGCAGGACACAGAATCAAACCACAGTCGCACAATGTCTCACATACTGACCCATCTTTCAGCGCGCCAATATCCTCAAGGAAGTCGCTATCATGCGCAAGCTTGAACACCCCAATATCATCAAGCTCATCGACTTTTCTGAGGCTAAGCAGTACTACTACATCGTTTTGGAGCTGGCTCCAGGTGGCGAGCTTTTCCACCAGATTGTCAAGCTCACCTACTTCAGCGAGGACCTGTCCCGCCATGTGATCGTCCAGGTTGCCAAGGCCCTCGAGTACCTTCACGAAGAGCAGGGCGTCGTGCACCGTGATATCAAGCCCGAGAACATTCTCTTTTACCCAATACCCGTTGTGCCTGCCAAGAACCCCAAGCCGAAGCAGGCCGGCGACGAAGATAAGATCGACGAGGGCGAGTTCATTCCGGGCGTTGGTGCGGGCGGCATTGGCCAGATCAAGATTGCCGACTTTGGTCTGTCAAAGGTCATCTGGGAGACAAACACACAGACACCATGTGGCACCGTCGGGTACACTGCCCCTGAAATTGTCAAGGACGAGCGTTACTCAAAGTCGGTTGACATGTGGGCACTCGGCTGTGTTCTGTACACCCTGCTTTGCGGTTTCCCGCCGTTTTACGACGAGAGCATCGAGGTTCTCACAGAAAAGGTCGCCAAGGGCCAGTTCACCTTCTTGTCGCCTTGGTGGGACGATATTTCCAAGTCTGCCCAGGACCTTATCAGCCACCTGCTGGATGTCGACCCAGAACGCCGCTACACCATCACCGAGTTCCTGAACCACCCGTGGATCCGTGGCTCTGGCCCCACACCGCGCGACGAGAAGAACGAGGGTATGGTCATCCCTGCCAAGGCCTTTGACGTCAACAAGTTCGCAGGCGGCGAGCGCCGTGGCGACTTCCGCTCCCCCGGTGCTGTTAACCTGCGCGAGGTGTTTGACGTCAGTTATGCCGTCCATCGTCAGGAGGAGGAGGACAAGCGTCGCAAGAACATTGGCGCCCGCGTCCCTGGTGTGCAGCGCATGGGCGAGCTCACAGAAGAGGCCGATGAGGAGTCGCTCAATTCGTCTGGCAACCCCTCTGACCAGTCGTCGGGCGTCTCGTCGTCTCAGAACAGCGGCAGCACCGGCAACCAGCCCGCCAACTACGCACACTACAGCTCGACCATGGCCGCCGTGCACGGCGGCACGCAGGAGCTCGAGGCCAGCATGCGCAACACAAACCTCGGAAAGGAGGCAACACGCGGCCGTGAGCGCGAGCGCCAGGGCGGCACCACCGCGGCAGCGCCCGAGCGCGGTTACGGCCAGCACTCAGCGACCGTCGCCGCCGCAGCCCGCCAGCAGGTGCGCGATCACAACCGCGCCAAGGGCGCTTTTGAGCTGAACCTGGATGGCGCGACACTGCTCGGCCGCCGCGGCGCCAAGTCGTCAGCTCGCGTGGCATAGAGTGGCCACGCAGCGCAGATAGGTGCAGAGCCTGGGTCTGAGTTCGATCGACAACTCCGGTGAACAGCGCCGAGTCGCCCGTGTCGCCGCTGGACGAGTACAAGAGCAGCCTCTACGTGTCAGTGGCCAACATGTTCCACAACAACAAGCAGGCGTACGAGCAGGCCAAGACTATCCTGCGTGAGCATCGCCCAGAGTCTATTTGATCCTTTTACTTTTCTATCATTTTCAGTTCTTCTTGTTTTATTCTTTTACGTTTCATTATTTCGGTCCGGTCACGTTTGTTATATCTTTTGTTTGGAGGCACGACGGTTTTGAATTATGTCTTTTTCGTTTGTTGCTAGTCGTCAGTCTCATCGTTTGCATGGTTTACAGCGTCCCGGCGTTTTGGGTCGTTTCTATATCTTTTACAATCTACATTCAGTAAAGCTTAAGTTTCCGTGAAATTTGTGTTAGTGACGAGATGTTAGTGATGAGGTGTCAGTGGCGGCAACAAATCGTAATCAAAAATTTGGTGCATTGTTTTGTACAGGAAACTCGTACGGGCCGTGCTATAAGACTGAACGAAGGGATCATAACGACGGAAACTAAAATAGCCAATAAATAAAGACTGTCGTTGATCTTCGAAAGGTCAATATCTAACGGTCGTGATGTATGCCAGCATATGTCGCTTCTGATTGGTTGGCTTGTCATAGAAGACCATTGAAGTGGACCAGATGTCAAGATCAACCAATCACAACCAACTATTGACGTAGCCTTGCATACTCCGATTTACCTAAATTTTCTTTGATTAAATTTAATATTTTCGAGATTTTTGGAGATCATCGACATCAACGTCGTTCGACAAATCGCAGCAGCTTTCGCCTTTTTGACTGGATTACTGCGAGATTCAACAGTAGACACTGTTATCCGCACTACAATGCAGCTCCACGCCAGCAGACGGCCAGCGCGGCTCGCTGCGTGCCGGCAATGTCTCCAGACCTTGCTGCCCCGGGCTGCCTTGTCGACACGGGCACCGGCATCACGAAGGCCAAGGGTGTGTTTCTTTATTTGAATTGTACAGGGCTCTACTAACCATACAGACATCTACGACCTCCCTTCTTTCCACATCCCCCCGTCAGTATGCGTCGTACCACTACGAACTCAATATGGGCCTCATGCACCCAGCAGAACCGCCACCAAATGCACCCCCCGGTCGGAAAATGCCTATACGACAGTTCCTCCGCAACCTTGAAGAAGAAACCGCCGCTGCCGCTTCCGCTGCCATTGCACCGCTGCCGCGCGATGCTGCTCGCGCCGGCGCTACACAGAACTCCCTCACCCGCGTCGAGAGCGTCGACCTTGCCACGCTGGCCGAGGCCACGTCCCTCGACGGCGACGACGGCGACTCCAACCCGGACGTCGTGAAGCTGTGGCAGACAAACCACGATACGGAGGACCCTTCGGCACCCGAGTCCGTCTTTGCGCGGCCCTACGGCGTCGTGTCCCCCAAGGCCGGCGACCTCATCGAGGTCAGCACCGACTCGTGGCGCATCCAGATGTTGGCCGTGTGCCTAGGCAACTTCCGCGGCGTCGACCACTACTACACCAGCACTGGCAAGTGGTTCGTGTCGGCCAACGTGCACACCATGTTCCACGTCACCAATTTTGCGACGCCGGCCGAGCTGGCGTCGACGATCGCGGCGCTGCCAACCATGGCCCGCGAGGGCCAGGAGACCACAGAAGGAGACAACGCCGACAAGACCGAGCAGTCGGTGTCCGACATTGACCAGATGCTCAATACGCTGCAGGACATGAAGCAGGGCCCGACGCGCGAGGCGGCTGCCGGTCTGCTCAAGAAGATGCAGGCGTTCGCGCACCAGTCGCACAGCATCCACATGTCCTACGCATCGCTACTCGACAACGCATACAGCATCATCCGCAAGGCCATCTACCCGCCGCCACCCGCCCGGTTCGATTATGTCCTGCCGCCGGTCCCTGTGTGCTGGACTAAGCCGTTCACAAAGGAAGAGTCCCTCAAGCTGTACAAGCAGGCCTACTTCTCGCTCGAGGACCTGGCCAACATCTTGTTCCGCCACCAGGAGAGCACTTTTGCCGGCCCCAAGAGCTCGCGCATGAACCACAGAAAAGTTCATGCCCTGCGCAACTACACCGACCGGGCCAAGAGCGGCGGCCTCGTGCCGGACGAGTTCACGGCACCCGCCATGTACGCCATCTACCGCGCCCTCGTGTCGGACGACATTGCCTTCCGCCCCGTGTCGACGCGGCTCGGAAACTCCAATGAGATTGACGATGCCTCGGCCGTCGAGGACAGCATCTTCTCCGATGACGCGCTGCCCACGCGCAGCCGCAGCTGTCTGTTCCAGGTGTCGGCGCCCGAGGACGTCGACATGGTCAACGAGGTCGAGCAAATTGTGCGCGAGTTCCTTGCCGAGTCCGACAACATCCCCGACAACGGCCAGGTGCGCGACCTTGCCGACACAAAGCACCGGCTGTCTGCGTTTATCATGAACGCGCGCGTGGCCATCGACCACAGCCGCAATCACCGCAAGTGGTCGCCATACGGCATGCTGTTGCCCGTCCTCGAGAAGAACAACGCCTCGTGGCCCAAGCGGTCGTCGGAGAGCGCACGTGAGCGGCGGCTGGCGTTTACCAACATGTTCAAGACCAAGGGCCCGCACCAGACGTTCAAGGACTACAAGATGCTGCTGGCACAAGAGCACTTGCCGGCCAAGCTGAACCTCGAGCCCAAGTCGTGGAACGACCAGACGCTGCAGCCCGAGTACTACCCCGACAGTCCCGCGTACAACCGGCTGGTGCGCGACTGGTTCCCGTACGACATCATGGTGATGCACTTTATGCATCTGTGGTCGGGCTACCAGCGGTTCTCGTCGACGTCGCGGCTGCACTGGATCGGCTCGGCCATCCTGCGCGCGACGCAGCGCTACGAGAAATCCGAATATCTTACCATGTCGACGGGCTGGACGTTCTTGCAGGAGGTCGGCTACATTAAGCCCTGGGACATTCCGGCGCGCTACTCGATGAGCCTGCCCGGCGTGCCCCCGAAGCGCGACGGCACACTCGACCGGACGAGCCGCCTCACAGAAACTTTCGAGAAGACGGCCAAAGATATCTACAAGGCACACGACCCTGAAGACCTGCTGTCCGAGGACATCTTTGAGGGCCGGCGTCTGGAGTGGACAGTACCGACGTACTGCATTGACAGCGCCGACACCCAGGACGTCGACGACGGTTTTTCGATCCAGGCCGCGGGCGACTCTAACTGGATCCACGTGCACATTGCCGACCCTGCCTCGCGCGTGCGCCCCGACAGCAAGTTGGCCGAGATGGCCAAGCAGATGCCGCAGACGTCATACCTGCCTGGCTTCACGTCGCCCATGTTCCCCGAGGAGATTGTGCGCAAGAAGTTTTCGCTGGCCGAGGGCCGGCCGTGCCTGACGTTCAGTGTCCTCGTGGGCGCGGACGGTTCTATCCTGGATTCCAAGATCCGGCCGGCGCGGCTGGGCAGGGTTATCTACATGACGCCCGAGGATGCGTCCGAGATTGTGTCGGCCGAGGAGATTAGGGTATGCGAGGAGCTCGGCGTGCCAGCGGTGGCGCAGCCACGCCCGGTAGACCTGCCGTGGCGCATGGCATCGTTTTCGGTGGGCATACCGCACACACAGGAAGACCTGAGCCGGCTTCGGTCCAAGCACGGGCACCTGACAAAACCGGACAGTATCGGGTACAAGACGCGGCAGGAGCTGCGGAACCTGATGCGCGTGGCGACGCTGCTGCGGCAGGCGCGCCTGCGCAAGGGCGCGATGCCGCTGTACTGGCCGCGGCCGCAGGTCAAGGTGCACATGACGTACACGGACGTGATCAAGTCGCAGAGCCTGATCCCGTCGCAGGAGTACATGGCCGTGGGCTCGCTGCCCGACTCGATTGCAACGTGGAAGGGCGGCCGGTCGACGACGTTTTACCGCTGCGAGGGCAGCCCGCACATCCAGGTGTACTACGACGGCCACGACGACTACCGCGTGCAGCCGCATCTGGTGCAGCTGCAGGGCAAGGACTGCAGCCGTGTGTCGGGCGCCGCGAGCCGCATGGTCGAGAGCATCATGCGCCTGGCAGGCGAGACGGCCGCCAACTGGTGCGCCGAGCGCAACATTGCCATTCCCTACCGCGGCCAGCCGGCAGCGATGCCACACCTCGAGCGCCTCGAGGTGCTCGCGCGCGAGGTGATCTACCCGGATCTCGTGCAGGGCCAGCGGCCGTCCGAGGACGCACTGACCGAGTTCCGGCGGCTGCTGGGCTCGGACGAGATCACGGCGGTGCCGGTGCCGCACGTCACGATGGGCGCCGAGCGGTACACCAAGGCGACGAGTCCGCTGCGGCGTTACTCGGATCTGCTGGTGCACTGGCAAATTGAGTCTGCGCTGCGCGCGGAGATGAACGCCACGGAGGCCGCGGGCACGTCCACCGGCGTTGATGAAGCGCTGCCCGAAGAAAAAGAGGCGCAGAAAGAGTCGCAGTACCAGGGCACGGTCTGGGGCCGACGCGACGAGGACGAGCTGCGCCAGATCGAAAAGAAGAAGGCGGCGCAGCGCGCGCGCGACGCGGCGCTCACGGGCCCCGTGTTTTCGCGCGACGATCTGGAGCGCGACATTCTGCCGCTGATGCGCGTGCGCGAGCGGCAGATGCGCACGCTGGACAACCGCGCGGGCACGGAGCAGTGGATGCTGCAGGCGCTGGTGCGCGCGTGGAAGGGCGGCGAGCTGGCCGAGGTGATTGAGCGGCCCATCTTCCACGAGGACAAGCTGTCGATGCGCAAGGTGCGCAAAGAGATGAAGCGCACAGAAAAGAATCTGCGCAAGGAGCTGGGCATCAAGACCAAGAAGATCGATACACCGGACGTGCCGCCGCAGATGCACCGGCTGGGGTTCCGCAACCTGCGCTTCTTTGTGACGGCGGTGAACACGCGGCAGGGCATCATCAAGGGCCGGCTGGACTGGTTCGAGCGTGTCGCCCTGATGGAGATTGATGGGCTAAACCCGGCGGATCCGACGGAGGAGCAGAAGGACAAGAAGAACAAGAAGGACAAAAAGACGCGCTACTACGACGACCACCTCTACGAGATGCCCACGAGCATGCAGCGCCTGACGCTGGAGGACGTCAACGTCGGCGACGTGTTCCCGGTGGCGCTCGATTTTGTGGACGTGCACGCGAACCGCGTCGTCGTGCGGCGCACGGGCGACGCCGTGGACATGACGCCGCCGCCGCCGCGGCAGCCGCCGACCAAGGCGGACAAGATGCGGGCGAAGCGGGCGCTGGCGAAGCAAAAGGCGGTCGAGGACGCCGAGAAGGCGGCGGCGCGGGCGGAGCGGCAAAAGGCGTACGAGGCGCGCAAGGCGGCCGAGGCGGAAGCGGAGGCGTTGATGACGCCCGAGGAGCTGCAGGAGCTGGCCAAGAAGCGGGCGGACATTGCGCGCGAGCGGGAGCTGCGCAAGTTTGAGAAGAAGCACCAGAACCTGGGGACGGTGGAGCGCAACCCCGAGTTTGACATTGCGCCGACGCCGGACCAGGCAGACTCGTGGAAGGAGCGGCCCAAGACGGCGAGCAAGGTCTACAAGGAGGAGGAGTAGACACGCAAAAGAAACAAAAGCATCTCATCTGTAAATACTGTACAATAGCATGAATCACGATTATAAAATCAAAGACATCACAATAAATAAAATAGAATATAAAAATCAATTGCTCTTTTGTTGCCTTTTCCGGGCGCGCCTTGCAGCGACGCCCTGTCCGTTGACCATTCCGGCCCCGTTCCGATCCGGTCCTGTCCATTCCTTGCCCCTGTACTGTCCGATCCAATGTAAAGATAGAAAATAATAATAAAAACAAATACACCTTTTGCCATTAACACCCCGTGCCCAATGCTTGAAAAATACAGTATAGAAAGGAAGGAAATAAGAGAGAGAGAGAAAAGCCAAAGCCGAGACAGCCGTCAATAGACAGCTGAGATAAAATATAAAAACTCCGTTCCGTGATGCTGGCTTTGAGAATGAATGAAATGATGGTGATAATAAGAGGATAATAAGAGGCGGCGAGTGTGTTATAATAAAGTTGTTTGCCGTTCCTCGTGCCGCTGAACCGTAGGGTGATGGCAGTGGTATGATGGGTCGTAAGTATAATTATGTGTGGTGGTGAGATCGTAGTTCGTGGTCGTGTCGACATGTGTCGTAGATGTTGGTGATGAGAGTGGTAGTCGTGGTGATGAGCCGACTGTCGAGATCGCAGTGATGACAGGATTGTCGCCGGTGCAAACGTACAAACGAAAGAACAAAGCAAAACAACAGCCCATGACCATCCACGCCGACCTTGACAAGAAAGCTAGAAAGCTAGAAAGCTAGAAAGCTAGAAAGCTAGAAAATCTAGCGAGCCTGGTGATGCCGAGACAAAAGTCCTCCTACATGAAAAAAACACAATCAGCAACAATTCTTCTTCTCCTTTTTCTCTTTTTTGCGGCTACTTCCGCCAGCCGACATTCCATATCACATAGATAATGTCACGGGCTGTGTTGACCGTATCAATGACTCGACCAACCAGCCCTTCACTTTTTTCTTCTTCTTGCTCTTCTGGCTCGTCTTCCCGGGCTGGCTCACCTTGTTTGGGCATAAACATGCCCGAGGCCGTTCTCCGCATCCCCGCGGGCTCAGCGGCAAGGCTGTTTGTCGATGTCGTGCGTTTGAGGCCGCCGCCGCCACTGTTGTTGCTCAAACTGCCCGACATGGCCTGTGCGGCCATACCGCCCAGGCGCGATGTCGACGCCGACGACACAAGGCCGCGTTTGCGGCCCATGGCCATGCCAAAGCCGTCGTCGCTGTCGCTGTCGCTGTCATTTTCACTGTCGCTGTTGCTGTCGCTGTCGCTGCTGTCGGCAGCCTGCTGGACAACTTCAATGCCTTCCACCTCCACTTCCTCCTCCTCGTCGTCGATAAACAGGCGCCCCGACATCTTGGACGGGCGCAGCGTCTCCTGCGACGACGACGGCGACAGCACCGTCGGGCTGCGGTAGCTGTGCTTCATGGCCGAGGTCGACGACGACGGCGAGTCGGGCGCGTCCTCGAGGTACTTGAGGGTGGTTGACGGCAGCATGGCAATGGTCTTGCTCTCCATGTGCGACATGTAGCTGTGGCGGCGCTTGGGCATCAGGCGGTGCCGCGCGGCCTGCTGCTTCATCATAATGGCGTCGTCCTCCGAGTCGCTATCGTACTGGCCCTGGGGATAAGAATCACCTTCGTCGTCCGAGTCGTCGCCCTTGATGTCGACGGCAATGCACTGCTCGACCTGCTCGTTGAAGTGGATGTGCTTGCGCTCGACGGACGGCGACTCGACGCTCGACGAAGACGCCGACGGCAGCATGCTCGGCAGGCCGGTGCTGTGGAAGCGGTGCGACGAGAAGGGAAAGGTGACATAGTCGGTGGCGGCGCGCTCGAGGCGCGGGCGCGAGGCCTTGCGGCTGCGGTGGTCCTTTTGCTGCGCGTGCACGGCAGCCGCTGCCTGCTTAAGCAGCGACGAGGCCGACAGCGAGCGCTGCAGCATGACCTCGGACATGCTGCGCTTTTTGAGGATGGTCTTTTTGTTGCTGACGAGGAACGAGTTGGACTTTGTGAGCTCGACGCTGTCAGTGGTCTGGCCCGAGGCGAGCGCGAGCGCGGCATGGCCGACCTGCAGCGGGCCGTAGAGCCAGGTGACGTCGCAGTCCTTGAGCCAGTTGAGGGTCTCGGGCGACACGGTCTTGAGCTTGTTCTTGGACTTCATCCAGGTGCGCCACGACGCGTTCTCGAGGCGGGCCGAGTTGGTGTAGTCGCCGCGGCGCGACACAATGTACTTCCACGACTCCCAAATGTCCTCTTCCTTCCAGTTGTGAGACAGGTAGTCGACGTGGCGCGACGGCAGCGTGCGCACGGCGGTGTCGTCCTCGGCGGCGTGCTCAAACAGGTCAAAGTCTGAGTTTGTGCGAGAGGGACCTGTTGAGACTGTGGTGTTGTCCTGTGGCGACACGGTGTCGTCGTCCTTGGTCGGGTTAAAGTAGCTGGTGCCGTCGTAGTGGGCATATGTGATGGTGCCGTCGGCATCATGGCCATCGTCGGTACCGTTTGGTGATGAGCCGTAGCCGGGGCGGCCGAGGTTCCGCGGCAGGCGCAGGCTCGGCACGAGGAGTTTTGAGGGCGAGTTTTCCGCAAGGCGAGCATCACCCGTAGCGGCGGTGCGTGGCGACGACGCAGTAGATGATGTGTCCGAGTCAGAGAAGACGGGAATTTGCTGATATGGCTCGGGCTCAGGTTGCGTCTCTGCAGGACGCTGCTGGGCCTGGATGGGCTGGGTGTGAAGTGGCTGCTGATATAAGTCGCTTATTCTCGAGGCGGAGGATGACTGGCGGAATCCGTTCTGTTTTGAGGCGAACTTTGGCTGTGATTGTGAGCGGCGCATGGCGGGCGCAAAGCGCGAGGCGTCGTCGGAGGTGATGACAACGGCCATTGTATAGGATATGGGAATAAGTCCGTGGTCGTACGTGTCTGGTGTCCGTGTCTACCGCCGGAGCCTCCTACTATTCACTCCGGTAGGTCGGCTAAGCGGACATTGAGCCAATCGAGGTGTGAGGTGAGGTGAGGTGAGTGGTGAGAGGTGAGTGAGGGCGAAAATAAGACTGGAGAAGACCGAGAAGAGAAGACGAAAGAGGAGATCTGAGCAGTTAGAATAGGTCGATGTCGTAGATGCAATGACGAGACGAGTGTGAGATGACGACAGCAAATGGCGGTGGAGGACGAGAGGTAGACGGCCAAGATGAGGAGTAGCAAAGCGTTGGGGAAAGGGAGCGAGTGAAGAGAATGGAGATGAAGAAGTAGTGCGTGAATAGTCTAGGTAGAGGAGAGTGGTGGTCCAGACAGATTATTAAGAGGGAGGCGAGAAAGTGTCGAAAGGAAGGAGCTAGCGAGTACGGAGTATTGGACTACTGTAGTCTAGTGGTGGGAGATGGCTGTAGATGGAAGGACTGTAGATGGAAGGTGCGATGAGAGAACAGATGAAGACGAGGCAGGAGCAAAGACAGAAGAAGCAGACACCACGAAATAAGAGAAAACAGAAAACAGAAAAGAAAAAGAGAATGTTTGAGAACGGATGAATGACCCGGCTCATCGGACCCAGGTGAGAGGCCAGAGCAGATACAGCGAAGGAGTAGTGGAGATGGAGTAGGGGTGGTGGTGGTGGTGGTGGTAGGGGTAGTTGAGGGTGGGAGGAGTTACAGGGGAGTACAATTAAGATACAGCGGTCTTTACACAGAGACAGGAGACTAACCAGAGACGGACGAAAACACTCAGACACACACAAAAGGAAGGAGGGTGGAAGGGAAGAAGAGGAGATGGAAGGAAAAGAGCAGGGAGGTGTTTTAGTGTTTTGGACGTCTGGCGTTGTCCGGCGCTGGGACGTCCCACTGGAATGGAAGGAGCGAGTCTGAGCGATAGGAGTGTGTAAAATGTAGAAAGTAGAAGGAGAGGAGTGAGGAGTGAGGGTGAGGAAATGAGGAAATTGGCGAGGAAATGGAAAGAAGTGAAATGGAAAAAGAGGCAGTGACTTACAGATCCGGTACAGAGGGTGCCGAGTAGAGTACTCTGTAGAGGGATTGAGATATTGAAGATTAAGAATTAAGAATATAATTAAGAAGAATTAAAGAAGAATTAGACGATATCGAACGGGCGTGGGATGCCGAGGCGTGGTGTGTAGGAGTAGGATGTCGGTCAGGATTCAAGACGGGAGGGTGTGGTCGTTGGTGGTAGTAGAGAATAGAGAGTAGAGGTCGAGACAGTACACAGTAGAGTCGAGTCCAGACAGACGAAAGAGGGTGTGATTTGCAGTGATGTGCAGCAGAGTGGTATCCGAGGCGTGTGGGCGGTGCTGGAAGCGATAGGGCCGTGTCTTGGAGGCTGTGGATGACCAGTCAGTTGATTGAGATGTTGAGATATGTCGAGTTGATTGAAGAGGTTGATTTGACTGGTGACCGACTTGAAGAGGTTGAAGATGAAGATGAAGATGCGTCGAGATTGTAAATACTCAGTACAGAGTACACAGACAACCAGGATAAACAATACACAGAGTATTGCAGAAATGGAAAAAGAAAAGAAAAAAGGCAACGAGGACGAATCAGAAGCGAAAACAGCCTCTCTGAAAGAGAAGGAAAAGAGAAAAAAGGAAGAAAAAAGAGAAAATAGGCAAAATCGCGAAAAATCGAAAACGAAAACCGGCTAGAAAAGCTAGAAAAGCTAGAAAAGCTAGAACGGCCTAGGCTTGTTTGCCTGTTTGCCTGTTCGCTGTGTTTGCCGGGGGTCTAGCGGCGTCCCCATATGTCCGTATTCTAGATGTCGTTCTGTACTCAGTACAGCGTATGAACGAGCACGCAAGACAGTACTTGCAGAAGTGCGTATCGTATGGAGTATCTCTGTACAGTATGGAGAGACGGGGAGACGGGGAGATAGAGAGAAAAGAGGGAGAAAGGAGAAAAGAAGGAGAAAGGAGAGAAGGGTGGAGTGCAAGTGACGCGACGCAGAGCGTAATACTCTGGAGTATTGCGTTGATGCTGAAAGAAAGACAAAAATAGGAAAGAGCTACCGATGATACGAATTACTGTAGAAAGACAGAACGACAGGAACAGAAAGAGCAGTAACCCCAACAAGATGAGGACAGCAGCCACCAGAAGAGGGGATCGGGGTGCAAGTTGCACCTGGTTTGCACTGGTTTGCACCGGTTTGGTATCTTCTAAACAGGGCATCTTCTAAACAGGTCTTCTAAACAGGGCGACAAAGACAGGTGACCTCTGACGCTACAGTAGGCAGTGATAGTCGGTACGAGCAATCAGGCTCGGGCGGTGATTGGCCGAACCGAGGTGTGCAGCACAAGGTGAGTGGTCACTCTCTCACTGTATACTCGTAGTGAGCGCATTTGGAGCTTGATCAAAAGACTGCTGCGAATCCCAAGATACAAAGTACATGTATTTTTCAAGAGCAAATCAATCAACACAAGTACCGCCACGGTGAAGGATGAAAGGATGTGAGGAGACGGGAAAGGGGAAAGAGGAGAGACGGCAGGGGCCCGTCCGGGGTGAGTGAAGAATTGGCAGGACACATGACTGAAATCAAATGAGGCTTTGCTTTTGTCTGGCTCTCCGTTTCTTCTTCTCTCGTCTCTAATAGATATTCTTCAAAACCATTCTTATTCCGCGATGCAACTGATGATAGTTTTAGCGACAATAACTGCTAGGCTATCATTCAACTCGTCAAATACCTTTTTGCTATGAAAAGAAGTGAAATTCCAGACGCACTTAAAGTCTCTTCTTCTCCACAGTGGGACGCCGGCCGGCACCAGGATGCCGCATCAGGTCTAGACCTCGAGATAGAGAGAATGATTTGAATATTTGAATGACAGTCAAGTCAGTTGAATTGAAAGGCAGTGAATGACTGTGAATTGAAGGGCCAAAATACAAAAGAAGAAGACTGAACAAAATACATCAGAGAACGCATCGTGCAGATGCGTACATGATCGTACCAGCACAATGGGAATGTCTTGCAGAACTAATGTACGCTTAGATTAGATTATTGTAGATTTATGTCACGATGTATGTATGTACGATGCTAAGCATTGCATATGGCGGGTGGAGTGTAGAAGTGGAAGTGGAAGTGAAGTGAAGACGCTCTAAAACTCACGATGTATGTGCTGCTTACATAATCATGAATTCCGACATATTCCGTAGCATATGTGCGGTCCTTTAGCAGCTGTATTAACTTTGTTAGTACAGTTCTATTTACAGCTCTCCCTAGTACTCAGTAAAGTGAATATCAAAATTCAATGTACAGATACAGATGCACAGGTCTCACTTGAGCGGTTACTCATGAAGCCACCAGGACATTGTATGGGGAATATCAAAGAGCACAAACACAAACAACACAAACAAACCCGTGCAACATCTACCCCATGATCAATGTCTCTTCTCCAGGTTCTACAAGTGTTCCCCGCGTCAGAAAGAGTCAGGGAGTCGTCAGACCCGGATATCTTTCAGACCGGTCATTGTTCTCGGCATTCTTGAAGATGAAGATGAAAGCGTCGATGCAGATCAGATGTAGAGGTCTGAAGATGTCTAAATAGTAAAGGTCGATCGTCTTTGTATCTACAAGCACTCTCATGAACTGCTCAGTAGAGAGCATTCCTGATGTCTGACAATTGTCTCACCCACGTTGATCTCCGGGGAAGCTCTTTTGTATCGTTTCTTTTTGTTTCTTTTCTTTTTGTTTCTTTTGTTTATTTTATTTATTTTATTTCTTTTGTTTCTTCTCATCTCTGTCTCATCCATCCTCCCGTCCTCAGACATTTGGTCAAGTGACCAGGAAGACAGGGAGGTTGAGACATGTTTGGTTCGTGGGCATGACGTTTTGCAATCATTCTTTACTCTTTGCCCTTTGCAGTCTACAATTTACATAATACCTAATACTGCGTCGTATTGGGTCAGCTTCCGCCATGCCGCGGTGTTCCTCAGGCGAAAAGTGACAGGTCAGAGTGTTTTTATCTTTTATTGATGTTTTATTGTTTTGGTGCTTTTTGTCTTTTTCATCTTCTGCTCTCTTTTGTGATTTACTTCAAGAAATAAATACAAGAAAATACTGCATCAAGGCAGACAAAATGAAGTGCATCTCAGCTGTCTATCAAGCTGCCACGATAAAATCCAAATAAATACAGAATAACACACCCTATCGCAACCCCCACTGTTGCCCGTCAGATGACCTGCCTGCCGCTTTTAGCGGAGGCTTACAATTTTTACAGAGTCCAGTACAGAGAGAGCTATCCCGCGCCTTTACTCACAGCTGCAGCTTCTCGTGTATGCAACTTCCCTCGCGCCTTCACCCCTCCTCTGCCCACCCTCAACGCTCACCGTCTTTCGGCTGTAGGATGTGTGTGTGGTATATGGCTTTTTATTTGTGTTGTTTTATGAGCTCTCATTTGTTCTGATTTGTTCGATATTTTATTGGCTTTTGTTAGCATGTAAATGTTTGTAGTTGCAACGGAAACTTTTATATCTTTTATATCACGATAGTTTACATTAAAATCAGTTAGAATTAACCCAGATTAAAGAGAATTCACCAGAAAACTGCAAAAACATGCAAAATAGAAATAGAAGCAAAAAATCAGATTGTTTTAAATAAATATTAAGAATCAGCAACCACAATATGTTTTCAATTTATTCGAATACTCTACCCTCAATGCCCATCCGAATGGTTGCAAAAGAAAACCCCTGCTGCGCTGCGCTGTGACTGTGGGGGCTCCTGCCTGTTTGTCTTTTTTCAGTCTTTTCTCTTTTCTCTGACTGTCACTTTGGTGCTGATAGCCTTGCCCGTGGGGGCCGCCTATCTCTGTCATTTGTCGTTTTTTCTTTCTGTGTGTCTGTCTCTTTCTTGTTTCGACTGTAGGGTGTACCCTCTACTCGTAGGATTCGGGCATTTCCTCAATGCGAGCCATTGCCCAATTGCCGCTTGGTCGCCGCATTGATTTCTTTACTTTGTAGAAAGATGACATAATCAGTCCAATCCGGAAAAGACCGGCTCTCTGTATCTTTGCTTTTCGGTTTTCGCGTTCCGCCTCCATATCTCGGCACCCCCACGATTTTACGCTTCCTCTGGAGACGGCTGGCCATGTGCTCAAACAGTGGACGCGACTGGCCTCTTTTTACTGAGTACTCTGAGTACAATATCATCCCCCGGTCGGTCCTTGGGCGTCAACGCAATTACGGCAACGACTGAGCCTAGAAGGGCAATGGAAGCCGAGTAGAAGTTGTTTAAAGTAAAAAATAGATAGAATCGAGCTATCTATTCATCACTCACTATTCACCGGTGTGGACTTGTCATACCGTTCCCATATTACCTTGATACAGACAGTCAAACGTGATCAACGTTCTAGAGTGTGTTGTAACAAGTCGCGCCCGCAGCCGATGCCCGCTTCCGCACTACTGCACGCCTGCATGCACTCTACGCGCTCACTCAGCGGCGCTCCTGCTGAATACGCGATCACAGTGCCACATGCATTGTAGATATTTCCCCGGGCAATTGCCCGCATATTATTATTGATTGTTTAATGTGCTGTGATGGCGAGATGATACAATGTAGCTGTGCTGTCTACATAGTTGCAGACATCTACAGGGAGACAATCCTCCGCGTGCGAGCTGGAGATAAGACCCTACTGCATGCACTCTGCAGGCAGACGCACACCACTGCACGACTGCAGACCGACTACACACACTGCTGACTGCGGGGAATGCACGGTAATCAGCGAGCATTTGCGAGTTCACGATGCAGATAGAAGATAAAGATAGGAAGATAAAGCTATGGGATGGCAAAGATAAAGCTTGATCGACATGAGCTCTGCGGTACACTCCTTATTCTCAGAACATGCGAAACAGCTGTTTACTGATCCGATGCTGCATTACATCTCCTTCTTCTCCGAGCCAGAGACATCTTCACAAAGACCGGCGTTATACATCCCTTGCGGATTTCTCTTTATATATCTTTGCTCAGTATATCTTTAGCAACCGTTGCCGACAACAAAAGTACTGCCCAGACGGGAGCTGTGCGGCTCGTTAAAAAGTTTAGTAGGAGCTGATCGGCGTTCTTTGTCTAGCCAGGCCGAAACCTGCACGGCAGATGCTAGTTGGATGGAAGCAGGAAGCTACTACAGAGTATTGATAATAGTATTAATATTGATGGCGACGCCGAGTAGAAAGACTGTACCTTTTTGTGTGCTCAGCTGTAGCTGCCGCGCGGCTTCAGCTCGACAGCTCTGTAGAAATGTCGAGCGCAAAACTACATGTTTGACTGCATGCCGGCCACTGCATGTCTTGAGCACATTTTTTCAATACACAAACAGATGTACACTGCATAAACGCATGACCGTAGTGCAAAAGCCTGATCGCTGTGTTTGCTCATTGGTATTTATTGCATCTAAACTATACAGCTGCCTCGCGCGGCGCAAATGCCACCGCCGCCGGTATCCGGAAGCTCGCACAGAACATGCTCTTGTTCGGCGCCACCGCGCGCACATTGTGCACATACACCAGGTTCTTCGGCTCGGCCGCCGTCGGGTCGTCCTGCTCCATCTCTGCGTACGTCTCGCACAGCGTCATCTCCACGCCCAGCTCGCCCGACACGCGCGCGCACACCTCGCCCTTGGGGATGCTCTGGTCGTCCAGCTTGGGCGCAAAGCAGTGCACGTGCACGATTGGCAGCTTCGGCTTCACTTCTGTAGAATCCTTGGAGATAAACAAATCTTCATGCCCCGCGTAGACGCCCTTGAAGCGCGGCAAGAACGTCGTCGCCGACGCCGGCAGGTTCATCACAAAGTGCGACACCGTCGGCGGCACCGCCACACGCTTGAGCTCCACCGGCGCCCGCTTGGTCTGGCTCGCCTTGGCTTTCTTGTTTGCCTTGTCCTTTTCCTTCTGCTCTTTAACGTCTCCCTCCACAATGCCGCCGCCCGACAGCTTCTGCTGTTGTTTTTGGGCGCGCTGCGATGGCGGCTTGTTCGGCGCCGTCGTGTCCGACACCTCGAGCGCATCCTCGCCCGCGCGCGACGCCGCCAGCACCATGTCCGCCGCCTTGTGGATAAACACGAGGCCATCCTCGTTGAACGGCCGCACGTACGCGCCCACCTTGTTGCGCCAGATCGCCTCCGACATGGCCTCGAAGCTGTTGGGGTTCATGTCGTTGGCCCACACAAACACGCCGCGCTTGCCCGCCGGCACCGCAAACGGCCCAATGCCCGCCATCACGTCCACCACCACCTCGCCCGGCGCAAACGTGTACACCAGCCGCGAGTGCTCCGGCTCCAGCTTGCTGTTCCAGTACACCTTGCTGTAGTCGAACCGGAACGTGCACATGTTCTCGCGCACCTCCACGTCCATATCGTCGGGGCCCGCCAGCAGCTCGTAGGGAAACGTCCGGAACACAGACTCCGTGCCCACCGTGTCCACCTTGTTGATCACCGTGCGCAGCATCGCGTTCTTGTCCAGGATCACCTGCGCCACAATGTACTTGTACGGCTTGAACCGGTCAAACAGGTTGAGGTGCGCCACGTGGCCCGCCGTGTTGAACCCCGTCGGGATGTCGTCGTGGAACTCTTCGGGCAGAATCGACACCAGCACGTCGCGCGCCGTCCAGTAGTCGTAGTCCAGTGTCAGCTGGTACGGGATCACGCCCACCTCCTTCTGCTCCACCGCCTGCCGCAGCACGTCGCTCCACGACTCGGGCTTCGACGGCGACACCGTCGGGTTCAGCAGCAGGCACTTGCTGCGCTGTACTTTGGCCTTGACTCCTGTTTCTGTGCTTGCGGCTGTGCTTGTGCTCGCCGTCTCCGGGTCGTCCACCACCGACGCCAGACGGTCAATCCGGAACAGCTCCTTGGTCCCCGACAGCGCCTTTTGCAGCTTGGAAATGTGCCGGTTGTCCTGGATCCGTGCAGCCGCAATCTCAACCGTTACTGTGAACAGCGCCTTGTTCAGTGTCTGTGATGCCGTCAGCGCCGCCGACCGCAGCGTGGGCGGTCTGATGAAGCTCATCGCCGCTGCAGAGTCAAAACCCGACGTCGGAGCCTTGTCGTCGCTGGAACTGGACGGCCGAGATCTTTTCTGGCCGGCTCCCATGAAAGCTGAATAAGCAACCACAGTGGTGCGTCGCTGTGTCTGAGTATATAAAGTGTTGCAACTTTTGGATTGCCGCAGCTGTGATTTCCAATGTTTATATATAAGTTTTCACGAAATGACGTTGTGACTCTCAAGAAAAGGCATGTACTTCTGTTGTAGTTGGGATGTAAAAAGTGTGGCGTTATGCCATAAAATTTCTAAAAAGATGTGTGGCGCACTAAAATCGCCGACCGCCTAGCTAACCCCAGCTAAACTATGCCACCCAGCACGCTAAATAACTGCATCTTGAGCCTCACCCCTCGCTTCAATTTTGATAATTCGACTGAACTGACTTGCAACCGTTTTAAGTCTTCTTGAAAGTTCATAGCGACAGTCAAGTTGGCTATATGTAGAGTGTAGATAAACCCAGTGATGCGCCTGGAGTCTATATTTGCGAAAACAGAACAGACAGATGAAATAGATGATATAAGGAAAGCGCATGTAGATGATGCGACCGACGAGACAGTAAAAGGAAACAGCAATGAGAGATAGTGGCCGCGAAACTGCAGATTTGCGCTGGATATAAGAAAACTCCGACAACGGGGTAATGTGCCGTGTGAGGATGATGCAACAAATAAAAGGAAAAGAGATAGAAGAGATGACGTAGGAAAGTCGTGGATCTTCTTAGCGGCCGACACGGAACTCGGCACCGGCAAAGTTGTACAGGCCCCAGAGGAAGACCTGGTAGCCGACACTGTGGTTGTCGGGCACATGGAAGATCTCCGTCAGGCGGATCTGCCACGGCGGGTATCCAGACAGCTCAATGTGCGGGCCAAAGATGAGCAGCAGGTCGGGCTCGCCCATGATGCTCTCGGAGAGCTCGGCATCCACGAGGTCAATGCTGATGTCAGACGGCGAGATCTTAGACCGCTGTGCCATCTCGGCCAGTGTCTTGGTCAGATCGACAAGCGAGTCTCTGCCATCCTCCTCGGAGATCAGCAGAATAGTGAGGTGGCCGTCGTTCATCTCGCCACTCTCACGAGTGTGAGGCGACACGGTCGACTCGATAGAGGGCACATGAGGGGCCCGCACGGTGACAGCCGGGTGGACACGGCCGAAGTAGGTGGTGAGGCGGTGGGAAACAGCGCGGTGCGTGTCTGCCAGGTAGCTCTTGAGGATGCCTGTGATGTTAGCTGGCTTGTTTTTCAAAATAAATTCTTTACATAGCTCCAACATACCTGTCTTCTCGTAGACGGAAAGCGTGGGGATGCCTGCTGAGGCACACCAGGCGGCAATATCAGAGACCTCGTTGACCAGACGCTCGAGCTCAGCGAGCCCGTGGCCATTCTCCTCGAGGGTCAAGATCACACTGAGGTGCTTGGGGAGGCGTCTGAGGTCGCGAACATCGCGGGCAATGATTTCTGGTGTGCGGTGGTGGTACTTGAGGACCGAGTAGATGCGGTTACGGACGCCACGGTAACCAATGCGGAGGCGGCGGTACACCGAGAAGAGGGCGTGGACAACCGTAAAACAGAGGACATAGAGTTGAATGGCAAGGAAGCTGCGCAGGCTGAAGCGTTCGCGGCTCTTGCGAAGCTTGTACTTGGCGGGAGTCTTGTTATCGACGTCGACGGGGACGGGAGGAGGAGGAAGATAGGGCTGGACTTCGGTTAGCACAATGTCCAAGATTGCCTTGCTAATGACAGTAGGTGAGGGCATCTTGAATCTATTTGTCTTATGTGATCCAGCGCAAAGCTGTGGGGTTGGGAGCAAGATGACGGAGGATAGACTGCGGGGAGTGTAGGGCGAAAGATGAGGCAGAGAGAAGCTGGATCTGACAAGCAAGTGTCTCCAGTGAGGCAGAGAGAGACGCAAAAGGGGGACGGAGACGAGATGTGGGCAGAATGATCCCATCACCCTGTTTCCCACGCTTTCCTGTCTGCCAGCATTCTCGATCCGTGTGCCGTCGTCGGTCGCAGCTGCCGCTTTTGCGCCTCTGCCTTCGCGCAGTTTCCCAATCCCGAGCTATCCTGTGTCGTGCTTTCCATCCCGAGCCTGCCTGGACTTCCGGCGTGGAAGGTGCGACTCACCTCGATGAGCTTCAGCCGCTGTTCTGGGGTCAGAAGCTTGTGGCCGGACTTTGCGTCCTTCCTGTAGAGGAGCGTGTCCCTTGTGTTGAACGACATGGTGGGTAGTGCCTGCCGATTGTAGATGTGTTGGGATGAGTCGGGTGAGTTGTCGATGGGCTATTGTTAATTCGAGAAGGTGCGGTTCAGGTTGGCCGCTCGTTGTCACATGTGACCATGCTGTCGCTGGAAGGAACGTTTTGGAAAGTGATGACAAGGGAAGGAAGTCGATAAAGTGGACAGCTTTTCTGGATCGCTATTCCCATATTCGTCAGACTCGTAGGCCGCCACTTTTGCTCTAGCATGTGGCATTTGCCGTGGCCAGCATGACAATCGAAAATTGGCCAATCAGGGTCCATTGTGAGCGCCAGCCCCGCTATACGTACGACAACCTCACCTAAGCCACAGCACCAAGAGCACTAATAGCCAGGAGTTTACTAGCTATCAAGGCCCTAAATATAGCTGGGTGCACTCAGCAGCCTTGTCCCACAAAAACAGCCCTCCTGACGGATGTGTAGATCAACGACACCACAACCTCTTGCGCGCGCCAGCAGTGTTCCATCCCGCGATACGGAGCACCCGCCACACCGAGCCATTCTACACGCACTCGCGCTGGCACTACAGCTATATTCAATTTGATATCGAAATCAGACACAGCAAAGACGGCAATGTGAAGCTACACGCCGCTTTGACTGTAAATCAATCGGACGAAACATCACCAATTACCACCTTCGAGGACCTCAAGGAACCACATCCTCGACTACCCCCCTTTGGCAGTGCCACGGCTGAGCCGACTCACACACGATGGAGCGCGTTTCTTCCGTCGCATCAAGGGCGCTCTTCCCCAAGGGCCCCAGCTTCACACTCGATGATTTTTCGAACAAGGACTTTATCGTCCGCGACTTTGTCGACTCGTTGGCCGAGACCGCATTCCCCGCAAACCGTCGCTCGGGGGCTGCAGCACAGCAGGCCTTTGACCCAAAACCACTTATCCGGACCTTTGAGAGTAAGCGGCAATTACAATGAACAGGAGAAGACCAAAACACTAACATAATAGGCGCACTATCCCAGCTCGGTTCGCTCTCTGAGGAGCTGCAGGAAAAGGAATCCGACATTCTCTCGCAGGTGCGCCGAGCCGAGATCCAGCATGACCAGACACTCGACACGTTGGGCAGCAAGCTGGACCAGTCGATGGCATCCTTTGAAGCTTTAGACCTCACCTTAAACAATCCCAATGGCACCAACGGATCGATCGAGCGCGGCAGCCGATCTGACACGGGCGGTGGCAACATTGCCGTGCAAATCGGAGAGAAGCTAGAAGAGCTGGACCGGAAACGGAGGCGGGCGCTGGACGCCACCTTTTTAGTACAGTGCTGGACGGAGCTGAGCGAGACGGGGCAGTTGACGCCGCTGGAAGAGATCCAGCGGCAAGGCGGTGCCGAGAACAAGGTGCGGTGCGCTGTCATTGCACGGCAGCTGATGCGCATAAGTCAGCGGCTCGACCCGGCGTCATGGACAGAGACACGAGGCAGCCGAGTGAACGTCACGAATGGGTCGACGCCAGGGGCAACGAACGGAGCGAACGGCACGAGCAATGGCACGGCTGCCAAAGACGGAAGCCCACAATCACCAAACACACGCGAAGCGCTTGAGAAGTTTTCCGAAACATTGGAACAGGACCTCTTGAAGCAGTTCAACAACAGCTACCGGCGGCAGAATTTTGACGATATGATGGAGTGCGCCAAGGTGCTACATGACTTCAACGGCGGTACTAGTGTTATCGCCGCGTTTGTCAACCAGCACCAGTTCTTTATCGATCGCGACCAGCTCCTGACCGACGAGGTCACGACGGACGGCGAGATGTGGAACCAGCTTGCCGACCCGGATGCAGACCCTCCTGGTGTCGAGCCAAGCTTGCAGTCGCTCATTGACGAGGTCAAGATTGTGATGCAAGAAGAGTCATTTATCATCAAGCGCGCCTTCCCGTACTATGAGACGGTGCTCATCAAGTTTATCCAGCGCGTGTTCCAGCAGTCAGTCCAGCAGCGCCTGGAGATGGTGCTGGAAAAGGCCAGCACAGTATCGACCCTTGCGTACCTACGGTCTCTGCACGCCTCGCGTAGCTATATCGGAGCTCTGGTTGAGGACCTCAAGACGCACGGCTTGACGGAGAACCCAGAGCCATGCTCGAGCCAGATCGCACAGACACTGGACCAGCAGGTGGAGGAGCTGTTTGTGCCCTACCTCATTGGCAGCTCATACATTGAAAAGGAGCGCAAGAGCCTGGAGGAAATGTACAACTCGCTGCTCTTCAAGTTTACAGTGTACCACTCGCGGCGGCCCAAGGCCACGCGTGGTTTTATGAACATGATTGCGCAGCAGGGCACGCAGCTACTGTCGTCGGCCAAGGACGCATACACGGAGAGACTTGAGTCGTCGGATCTGACCCCTACACAAAAAGCTATGATGCTTCGCGTTGCCGGTATCCAGGACACGGACAAGAAGAACGAGATTGAGGTCACGGACGAGGACGGTGTGCTGAGCACGGCGAATGCCAAGCGCATGATGAAGTGGCTTGCTGAGAGTGTGCGGCGCACGCTTGAGCTGGGCAGTGCGGCAGAGACGCCTAAGGACGTCAATGTGCTGCTGGGCCTGCTCATGATGACGATGGGCCGCGTGTACGTGGAGACCGGACTGGACGCGGCACTGGATGTCGCGACGTCGCTGGAGAACTCCAAGGTTGAGCCGGACATGAGCTACCTGCCGTCGGTGCGGCCAGCGCTTACGATTACGAGCATCATGGCACGCTTTATTCAGACGGTGCTGATCCGGCTGGCGGACTCGAACCCGACGGTGCGGCGCAACATGGAGGCGCAGACGCGGATGGGCATCGACGCGATCGAGAAGAAAACCAACAGCGTGCTCAAGACGAGCATGGACGTCATCATCAACTGGGTGACCAAGGCGCTGGCAACACAGAAGCGCACCGACTTCCGGCCCCGCGATAACGACCTCGAGGGCATTGTGGACTCGCTGCAGACGCCGACGTGCCAGACGATCTGCGTGTTCCTGGACAAGGTGGCGGCGCTGTCGGCGCGGTCGATTGACGGGCACAACCTGGACGCGCTGAGCAGCGAGATGGCACTGTCGATCTTCCAGCTGCTGTTTGAGCACTTTAAAAAGTTTGCGGTCAACGCGACGGGCGGTCTGATGGTGACCAAGGACATTGCCAAGTACGTGTCAACGCTCAAGGCGTGGCCGCTCAACAAGGACGGCGAGATGACGGTGGAGGTGCTGACCGAGGTGAGCTATCTGTTCATCATCGGACCGGAAGCCCTCCGCGAGCGGTCGCGCAACCTGCTGACGGTTGGCACGGGCGGCAAGAAGCTGCAAAAGGCGGACTTCAAGGCGTTTGTGCAGCGGCGCGAGGATGCGAGCAGTGCAGGAGTGCAGAGCGTCTTGGCCGGCCTGTAGTTGAGGTAGACTAACGGACCTTGCTCTTTGTCACGTACCACGACTTGTACGTTTCTATGCCCATCTGCGTTGATATCTACGTTGCTAGCTTGTTGTATTTCCCCTATATTTCCCTTATTATGAATAGCATTTACGGCCGTGCCTTTGGTATATGAGTGAATAGTCTATGTGATGCAGTGTTTGGTTCACGTAGTGATATCCCGGAGTGAAGCCTTGTGGCAAATTCATGTCGAGTCATGTAGTGGATCGTCTCAGGCAGCTGCAGTCAAAAGCAATGAAAAGAGAACAAAAAGCAAAAAAATAGGAAAATGAAAAGTAACTGGGAAAAAAATAGGAAAAACCCATAGAAAATCAAAGAAACTGACACCTGTCAGCATTTTATAGGTTGCACAGTTGAGGCTATTATGAGCCCTTGTGACCCAAGTTGATCAAACGGCGATGCTCGGAAAGTAGTGTCGTCGTTGTTAGTAATCCATGCAACTACGATGTACATTGGTGACATGCATATTGCAAGACGGCGAGTAAATACAGTGGCGGGGAAGTGGGCCTGTCTGGCCCGGGCTTGACTGACTCGCAAAATTCAGATCCAAAACTGGCAGGAGGTGGATGTTATCTGAAGCCCGCATGGATCTGAATTGTTGAGTAAAGATCAAATAAATGGAAGGAGCTTCGTCATAGAGCCCAAGACCGGTCGCTCTTTCCTTCTGAAATACGATACAGATAACGACAGTTTGTCACAGTTGAAACTGCATTTGTAAGGAAGGAGCGACTAGCGACTTAAGGTCGAGGTCTAGAAGGCGCTAGCGCTCTGGTCCCGCCGTGGGTGTGCCTGAACAGGCAGGAAGCCAGCCAACCACCACTATTCTGCAGGTGTTTAGGCGTGTCCAGGCGCAGAGAACAAGGCGACGTGTCTTCTTATTTAGCCTTGCCCACCTGGAGGCTATATTTCGGATTTAATTTGCAACAACTTTAAATGCTAAATGATTGTCTCCGACGCCTCTAGCCTGTAGCCTCTAGCCTCTGTAACCTCAAGCGCGACTAACAAGATCGAGACGAAGAAAACATTGATTTGCCTCTGCGACAAAGACCACGTTCCCTGTGCAAACACGACCCATTGGCACCGGAAGACTGCCTATTTTCACCTGCGAGTCGAATACACTCGCTTCTATGCTGCTGACGAGCATTGTTTGTGCCTTGTACCTCGTCGTTTGCACGGCCATCATCTCGACATCTCAACTTTTGCCTCACTTTCGCCGCACTCTCGCCGCCGGCTTTACCTCACTATCTGCCACTATAACCACCTTTTTACACTTGCCGTTCACTTCTCTCGCTTTCTGTCATCAGCTAAACTCTACTTTGTTCTTCCGCCTTCTCTACACCAACCCCTGCCCACTACAGAGTCCACAATAGGCCCGCTAATCTGTTATCGGGCTCGCCCTCGTTGGACCACCTGAGACTGCTATTCCCCCTTCATCACAGGGCTGCCACGTTGGCTTTGTTGCTGTGTTGCTGTGTCTTTGACCTAGCTACCTTGCTGACCTTGTTTCTCTTTGCATTCGAGGCTCAAGCGACCACAGCTTCTTCTCAGCCGTGCTTCATTTCAACATCACCAGATCACCAGATTTCAGACATCACCACTTTGCAGCATCTTTGAAAGACAGCAAAGTCGGAAGCTTGCATTGGCCCCAAAGGCTTATTTATAGCTGCTTCACAGAGCATCACGCTCAACACCCGGCACACAACCACCAATGGAGAACGCCTACACCCTGCCGACCGGCAAGGTCCTGGCCAAGTTCGCCGTCGAGCCGGCCCAGGGTCTGACCAAGACGCAGGTCACTGAGCTGCGCAAAGAGCACGGCAGCAATGGTGAGTTCAGACAGTCGCAGACAGAGTCATGAGTTCAGACACTGGATGAGATGGATGTGGATGATATGAGATGAGATGAGAGAATGATGAGAGCTTGAGAGCTAACAACCCAGTTATCCCCGAAGAGCCTCCTACCCCCCTGTGGGAGCTGATCCTCGAGCAGTTCAAGGACCAGCTGGTCATCATCCTGCTCGGTTCTGCTGTTGTCTCGTTCGTCCTGGCCCTCTTTGAGGACGAGGGCGGCCTGGGCGCATTTGTTGATCCCGCCGTTGTAAGTACCTTGCATGACATGACAACACTCATGATATCGTCATATACATATACTATGCTGAACACATGCTGACTTCCAGATTCTTACCATTCTCATTCTCAACGCCGTCGTCGGTGTCTCGCAGGAGAGCAGCGCCGAAAAGGCCATTGCCGCGCTCCAGGAGTACTCTGCCAACGAGGCCAACGTCGTCCGTGACGGCACCGTCCACCGCATCAAGGCCGAGGAGCTTGTCCCTGGTGATATCGTCACTGTCGCCGTTGGTGACCGCATCCCCGCCGATTGCCGTCTTGTCAGCGTCGAGAGCAACAGCTTCGCCGTCGACCAGGCTATCCTGACTGGTGAGAGCGAGAGCGTCGGCAAGGATGCTTCCGCTGTTGTCGGCGACGACAAGGCTGTCAAGCAGGACCAGGTCAACATGCTTTTCTCCGGCACCACCGTCGTCACTGGCCGTGCCACCGCTGTTGTTGTCCTGACCGGCCCCAAGACCGCCATTGGTGACATCCACGAGAGCATTACCGCCCAGATCTCCGAGCCCACGCCCCTGAAGCAGAAGCTCAACGACTTTGGTGACAGCCTCGCCAAGGTCATTACTGTCATCTGCATCCTCGTCTGGCTCATCAACATCCCCCACTTTGGCGACCCCAGCCACGGTAACTGGACCAAGGGTGCCATCTACTACCTCAAGATTGCCGTCTCGCTCGGTGTCGCTGCCATCCCCGAGGGTCTGGCCGTCGTCATCACTACCTGCCTGGCTCTCGGTACCCGGAAGATGGCTGCCAAGAACGCCGTTGTGCGCAGCCTGCCATCTGTCGAGACCCTCGGCAGCTGCAGCGTTATCTGCTCCGACAAGACCGGTACTCTGACCACGAACCAGATGAGCGTCAACAAGATTGTCTACATCCAGGAGGGTGGCAAGGGTCTTGAGGAGCTGACTGTTGAGGGCACTACGTTCTCGCCGCGCGGCAGCATTAAGACTGCCAGCGGCAACGAGATTGTCGACCTCGCCCAGACTTCTTCTACTGTCCGCCAGATGACCGAGGTCGCTGCTCTCTGCAACGACGCCCGCCTCGACTACGACTCTGTCTCCAACACCTTCTCCAACATTGGCGAGGCCACCGAGGGTGCCCTGCGCGTCCTGGCCGAGAAGATTGGCCCTGTTGCCCCTGCCGATACCAAGCCCCACGACCTTGTCCACTACGCCAGCTCCTGGTACGAGAAGAAGTACGCCCGCCTTGCCACCTACGAGTTCTCGCGCGACCGCAAGAGCATGTCCGTCCTCGTTCAGTCTGGCAGCGCCGCCAAGCTTCTGGTCAAGGGTGCCCCCGAGTCCATCATTGAGCGCTGCTCGCACGCCCTGGTCGGCACCGCCGGTACCAAGACTGCCCTGTCCCGCGACCTGGTTGATATTTTGCAGCGCGAGGTTGTCGAGTACGGCAACCGCGGTCTCCGTGTTATTGCCCTGGCCAGCGTCGACGATGTTTCCAGCAACCCCCTGTCCCGCTCCGCCAAGAACACCTCCGAGTACACCCAGCTCGAGCAGAACATGACCTTCCTTGGTCTTGTTGGCATGCTGGACCCTCCCCGTCCCGAGGTCCCCGAGTCGATTCGTCTGTGCAAGGATGCCGGTATCCGTGTTATTGTGATCACTGGTGACAACCGCAACACCGCCGAGAGCATCTGCCGGCAGATTGGCGTCTTTGGCGCCAACGAGGATGTTACCGGAAAGAGCTTCACTGGCCGCGAGTTTGACAACCTGTCCGAGAGCGAGCAGCTTGAGGCCGCCAAGACCGCCTCGCTGTTCTCGCGTGTCGAGCCCTCGCACAAGTCGCGCCTCGTCGATCTGCTTCAGCAGCTGGGCGAGGTTGTGGCCATGACCGGTGACGGTGTCAACGACGCGCCTGCTCTGAAGAAGGCCGATATTGGTGTCGCCATGGGTGCCGGCACTGACGTCGCCAAGCTGGCCGCCGACATGGTTCTGACCGACAACAACTTTGCCACGATCGAGTCTGCCATTGAGGAGGGCCGTTCCATCTACAACAACACCCAGCAGTTCATCCGCTACCTGATCTCGTCCAACATTGGTGAGGTCGTGTCCATCTTCCTGACCGCCGCCCTGGGCATGCCCGAGGCCCTGATCCCCGTGCAGCTGCTGTGGGTCAACCTGGTCACCGACGGTCTTCCCGCCACTGCCCTCTCGTTCAACCCCCCTGACAACGACATTATGCGCCGCGCGCCGCGCAAGCGCGACGAGCCCCTGATCAGCGGCTGGCTCTTCTTCCGCTACCTGGTCATCGGCACCTACGTTGGTCTGGCCACTGTTGCCGGTTACGCCTGGTGGTTTATGTACAACGCCGAGGGCCCCCAGATCACCTTCAGCCAGCTGTCCGGCTTCCACCGCTGCTCGGCCGACTTCCCCGAGATTGGCTGTGTCATGTTCAACGACGACCGCGCCAAGTCGGCCTCGACCGTGTCGCTGTCCATCCTGGTCGTGATCGAGATGTTCAACGCCGTCAACGCGCTGTCGTCGAGCGAGTCGCTGCTGACGCTGCCGCTGTGGAAGAACATGATGCTTGTGTACGCGATTGCGCTGTCGATGGCGCTGCACTTTGCGCTGCTGTACACGCCGTTCCTACAGACGCTGTTCTCGATCCTGCCCCTGAACTGGAACGAGTGGAAGGCGGTGCTGGTGATCAGCGCGCCTGTAATTGTCATTGACGAGGTGCTCAAGTTCTTTGAGCGGCTTTTCTTTGTGCAGACGTCGGCTGCCGTCACACCGGAGAAGAAGACCAACTAAGGTGCTGCTGGATGTGTTGGACATTAAACAGCGCCGGCCTGATCGGCCTAGCAGAGGGGGAACACATGTCTTTCGGATTACTCTCATCTCTTTTGTTACCTCTCTTTTGTCATTTTGTATAAACCAGTATCACTAAAACACGTCTACTGCTTTATACCGCAATATGGAGGATATATGGATGGGCTCCAAATGATAGGAAACACACACAAGGGCCACGGGGCCAGTAGCGATTCATAGCATAGACTCTGCAATAAGTAAAATTTCTACAACATACGTTACGCCACGTCACACTGAACAAGAGACTACTCGTAGAATGAAATATATCTTTGACCATTAAAATAGAATGGCATCGTTACAAAGTTGAGTTCCATGCTCTATGCTCCTAGCTGCTGTCCATCATACCAGAAACCGACAGACAGTCTAGTCTTGCCGGCCCTTGAGCAGCCGCTTCGTCACCTTGTCCTTCTCGATAATGTACACGTGTGCACCCCAGCCAGACAGCGCGTCCCGGTCCACGGCGTTTAGCAGCGCCTGCGAGATCGTCTCAAACAGGTCCTCGGGGCCCAGATCAGGCTCCCACAGGCCTTCACACGTACCAAACAGCTGGTCGCTCGCCGTGCCCGCGACGATAAAGTCCTTGGCAAAATCGATGCAGCCGATGCTGTCGAAGCCGCAGATAAAGGGCTTGCCGGTCTTGGGCTCGAGGCCGGCGACGACGGGGCTCACAAAGTAGGGGCCGAAGCGGCGCTCGTAGAGGGACGAGGACACGAGGTTGGCAAAGGTGGTGGGGGCGATGTGGCGCTCCTCGCGCAGGCGGTAGAGGTTAACCTTGTAGCGGAAGAGGTCGGAGACGGTGTTGACGTCGGTGGCGAGGCCGGTCAGGCCCAGGAAGACGTGGTCGCCGTAGGGGAAGATCTTGGGGAAGTTGTTGGACACGGTCAGGGCCTGCATGCCGAGGCGCAGATCGCAGGCGATGGCGACACAGTCCTTGCCGACCATGGCAACGCACGCGCCGCCGTCTGTTCTGTTAGTATTCCTGACAAGAAGATGAAGAGAGAGACATCTAGAGGTGAGCCGTACTTATTGAGAATGGAGAAGACTGGATGGTTAGCTAGGGCGGTTGACCATGACGAGGAGCTGAGTGAAGCTTACCATTTGATTGAGGAAGAGAGTGGCTGGTGTGAAATAAAGTTGGTCGTGTAGAAGCTCAACTAAACGGCCACAAGCAGTACGAGGTCTTGCTGTGTCGTGATCGTGATCGTAGAGGTCGTCGTCGTCGTCGAGGAGGAGAGGTCGAGGTCAATGCCAAAGAAGCAAAGGGAGGGTTCGCCAGAGAGGATTGACACGAAGCTTGATTGGATACAGCCAAATCAAACAATACAGGTGTGCGGAAGTGTGTCGTCAGTAACTATCGTCGTTTCGTCGTCGTCGTTGTGATGATGCTCGGGCGGTGGGACGGTTGGCGGCGTCTGGCGTTGGCTGGCGTTGGAGCTTCCGTACGAGGCAAACACAGCTGGCGCGGCTGCAAGACGGAAAACGTGACCTGGCAGGCTGGCAGTAGTGACCTGTATGCTTAATTGGGGGGTGCTGGAGCTTGGCTACTGCACTGTAGGCTAGCACCAGTAACACCCACCAGCGGTCCACGCGTGTCTGTCTGCCTGCCTGTTCCTGGTGTGGCGCCAACTCAAACAGGCACCATAGCTTGCTGTATTAGTCAGTTGCCGTTATCGTTATCGCGCCTAGTGTCAAGTGTCAAGAGCTCTGGGGACCCCTCTCTGTGTAGGAAATAGAGGCAAGCACGACTGACGTGCGCCTTCCCGCCTTCTGTGCAATTCTCTAGCCTTCTTCCGTCAAAACGGCAAGCAGCTCGGCCTTACATCAGCAACTCACGATACCTGGATTCCGTGATTCTCCAGCTTCACCTCCAGCTTGTGTGCGAACACAGTAATTCTCTGTCCACTTTACGTCGCTAAATCCCAAATCACGAGCAGTCTCCCCGGCATCGACTACCAGCGAGATCAGCAAAAAGTCAGCATCACGGCCTTAAGAACTGACTGTTAACCGCGATACAAAACGTCACCACCACATTCTCGTCTCGGGTTCACTACCTTTCTTTTGACAATATATTTATTCCACCACCTTGATACACCAATTCGCTGCATACTGCCAAAATGGCTTCCGCGTTTGTCGTCATCGCGACGGATCTGCGCCGCACCAACGTCAAAGCCCCAGCCGGCGGCTACATGATCGATATCCTCGAGGAGGCATGCACAAAGTTGAAGCTTAACTCTGAAAACTACCAATTAAAGTGTGTTTATCCGTTTACAAAATATTTGGACAAATGCTAACATACATAGACACAACAACAAGGCAATCAACCTGACCGACCCGATCCGCGCCGCCGGCCTGCCCCAGGGCGCAAAGCTCGAGCTCATCGTCAAGTCCAAGTCGCCGTCCGTCGTCACCGTTGCTTTACGGCTGCCGCCCTCTGAATCAGCCCTCGGCATCCCCGGCAACCGCGTGTCCGCCAAGGTGCGCAGCGACACGCCGCTGTGGAAGCTGCTGCGGCACTTTGAGGAGCTGGACGTGGCTAAACAAAAGGGCCTGAATTTGTCGGCACGCGGTGTGCCACGCTTAAGCCATGGCGGTACAATCGGCGGCTCAGGGCAGCTGTACTGGGAGGTGCCGGTGCTCAAGTTTGCGGGCCGCGAGCTGGTGACGATTGATGACTACCGCAAGACGCTGTCGCAGGTGGGCATCGACACGGGCAGCCAGCTGATCATGCTGGAGTTCCGGATCTCGGACTACACGCTACAGGAGGCGATGGAGCTGGTGCAGACGCAGTTGGAGTCGAGCGGAGCGGCAGTTGTAGACAAGGGCAAGGGCAAGGAGGTGGCCACACCTGCGCCAGAACCTGCACCAGAACCGGCATCAGAAGCCATGGACGTCGACACGAGTGCAGCATCAGAACCAGCGCCAGTACCAGAACCGACACCAGTGCAAGAAACACAACCAGCACCGACACAGGCACAGACAGAAACACAGACTCAGACTCAGACAAAACCGACACAACCATCACAACACAAATTCTCCCTGGAGCCAGTCCAGGTGTGGTCGCCGCCCAAGGCCGGCATGCCCGCGGCCGCGTCGCTGCGCTGGGCCAAGGAGGCAGAGTCGACGTTTGCGCCGTCGATTGCCCAGATGAAGGCGCATCAGAAGCATCTAGAAGAATCGGGCCGCAACAAGCGCCTCAAGTCGGACCAGGAGATTGAGGACGAGGCGCGCGAGCGCGAGGCCAAGGCGTCGGCCGTCAGCAAGGTGGACGTGCGCATCCGGTTTCCCGACGGGTACACGGTGCTGTGGTCGTTTGCGGGCAACGGCCCCGATGCGGCGACGGGTGCGACGCTGCATGCGGCGGTGCGCGGCGTGCTGTCCGACCGTGTCAAGGCGCAGCCATTCCGGCTGGCGCCGCCCATGTACCGTCCAGGCGAGGAGATTCTGGACAAGAGTGACGCGAAGGAGCACGGGCTTGTGCGGGGCTACGGGATGCGCGGCGGTGTTGTGATCAACTTCCTGCGCGGCGCAGGGGTGCCTGCTCTTCCGGCGGGCCAGCTGTACGTGCGGCCCGAGGTGGCAGGCCTGGCGCAGGACATTGTTGTTCCGCAAGTGGCCGAGACGGAGGACGAGGAGGAGAAGCCAAAGGTTGTCAAGGCCGAGGGCACAGAGCCCAAGAAGCCCAAGGGCGACGGCATCAACAAGATGTCCAAGTTTTTGAGGCTGTCCAAGAAGTAGTTTTTTTTATTTTATAGCGAGCATATTCACACAATTTCAGTAGATTTGATGATTTTTATTTTGTTTGACGCCAACCGAAATGCCGACCCATAAACAATCAGAAATAAAAAGACAGTCGTATTTGTGTGACTATCGCCGTAGCCTTTTCTCCCCAAACTCAAACTAAAATTCTCTGATTCTAAACTTAATGTCTGCGGGACTCGGTGATGACGCGGGTCAGCTCGTCAACCTTTCTCTTGGCACGGCCAAAGGTTCCGAGCCGCTTCTTCGCCAGCTTGCGGGCACGCTTGTCCTTGGAGTTGCGCAGCAGCTCAATGACGCGACGCTCGTAGGGGGCAAGGCCGGCAACCTCCTTGACGATGTCGCGGACGAAGGCGGTGCGCTTGCTCAGGTGGCCCTTGGTGCGCGAGACACGGGGCTTGACAACGCGGGCGGTGGTCTTCTGTGAGGGTATTAGTATTTGTTTGTAGAGAGAGTGCCAGCAGGACAAAGTGTGGGCAGAGTTTGTCGGCGGTCTGGATGGTAGCATGGATCAAATTGGACTTGGACAGTCGTTGGTTCTCTTCGTCGATATGGCCGTGCTGCGAATAGTCGTGCAAACAGTTGTAATCTGTCGTCTCCTGATCTCTCTCTGCTTGGTTCAAGAGAGTCCAGAGAGAGTCCGGGGATGTAGCTGGTAGTTGAGAACGATGCGTCTGGAAGGCTGAGAGATTCTGCAGTACATGGTGTCGTTTCGTTGTTCGACGAGAGCCGTTGACATGACGTCTGTCAGTAGTCGGTCTGGCAGAGTAGGCTGCTTGCAGTGTCGTCTTGGTCGGACTGGTGTCTGATGTTCTGTCTTGATGTCTCGAAGTTGATCTTGTGCCGTTTGAAGATTGTCGATTTCGAGCCCCAATCAATGGAAGCAAACCGTAACTCGATTCGAGAGCGTGTGCTGAATGTGTTCGAGAGCGCCGTGTGTCCGAGAGAGTTCATGTCCAGTCCAATTCGATGCATCCTCCATTCAAACCCGAGATCAAACTCCGTCCGCAACTTTGCCAACTTTGCCGGCATCGACACCGCCGACAGCAGCGACGACGAGGGAGAAGCGACGTACAAAGCCCTTGTTAAGACCGACGGCAAGGCCGGTTCTGGGTGCGGCTTCCTTTGCCATTGTGTATGATGTTGTCGATGGGTGTTGTCGATTGATGGTCGAGTGGGAAGTGTCAAAGACGCAAGCAAAGAGAGAGGGGGAAAAGAGGTAGGAGTCGTCGATTTTTCCTTAGTTCTTTTTCCGCCCACAGGAAGGGCACGGCAGGGCAAAAACTTTCTCAAAAAAATCTCGACCAAGGCCCCATCTTCAGAAAATGGAGCAGTATTATTGGCTGCTAGCCAATACTCCACTTGAATGATGGCCCATTTGCTGGTTGCCGTTCGGGCCCGGAAAAAAATTGGTCGAGTGCTTATCTAATATAGGTCTTTGTGCGTCACGTGGGGTGGTGAATAAGCGGGTCGTATGTCAGCCCTCTGTCTGATGCACGTGATATGGAGCTAATGTATGTGGCGTCGCTAGTGGCTGGTGCTTTTATTTAGTCATCATCCGAAATCTGCACGAAACGGCGCCAGTCCCGCATAGGCTAGACCATCTGTATGGCGATCTCGGATCGTACCCACACACACCATTTCCTTTCTCAGTATGCAACACTCATCACAACGTCTTCCGTCCTCAATCTGGCCGCCCAACCGTGTTCGCATGTATGACCTATCTATGAGTCTATCCATAATACTTCGCCCCAAAAAGATATTCGGGATTATTTACTGCCTATTTCTGACTGCTTCCGTCTATTTTTATCCCCTATTTCTATCATTTGAGGATACACGATGCCCAACGCTCCGTGACACGATGCACAGAATACGAACGGACGAGGAATAAGAAGAGCAGGCAGTGAGAAGAGAATACATAGCATTCAAAGATGTGCATTGCAGTTGTCCGGCGCGTTGGCATTGTGACAGTGTGCACTGAGTAAGTCCGTATCGGATGGTGTGTCCGGAGCACTGGTGTAGACGCATAAAGAATAAATCCGGCGTTTGTGCTGCCACTCATCATTTCATTCCATGCATGGAACAAGATGGAATCAAGTAATGGGAGAGTGGGAGTTCTGGCGAGGCTCGGGGTACTGAGTAGCTGAGCGCTGAGGTAGCCTGTGACTATGAATATCAGAGCAAGGGTGGCTTGCAAGGATCCGTCAAGGATAGTCAAGGATAGGATGAAGGATATTCTCAGGACGGCGTACGTATGTGTGCACTGACTGCACTGACTGCACCGACAATGGCGGCTACATCGACACCGATGCACTGGCTGCACTGACTGAGATGTATATTATCTCTGCTCCGAAGAAGATGAAAGATATCCGAGTCTGATGAGTGATGACCCGGATGCTGGTGTTCCGTAGCCATCGCGGCAGATGTATCTGAAAGAGCCGTCGAAGAGTCGACATCAGGCCATCGTCTAGACTCTCTAGACTCTCTAGACTGCCACACCTTGATGACACAGACACCTGCATTCTTTGTGATGTTGTGAGCAAGTAAACAACACAGACCTCTCTGTATCTGCGACGCTGCTAGTTAAGACGCAATAGCCAACGTCATCCTTTGTCTCTGTGTAGGAGTGCAGCTGTTGAGGCTAATATATTCTCTTTGAAAGTAAATACTGATTATGTGATGGTTGATTAAGTAGAATGTGTCGACATGCCGGCACTTGGCGTTGAAGAATAACAAAGGCGAAGGATGGCTCTAGATTGTTATTACGATGTTTAGAATGCTTGAAAGTGACAGCTATGACAGTAGATGACAGTTGACAACTGACAGACAAAGAGTCAAAGAGATGCAGATGCCAGATGCAGTTCCAGTGAGATATGCTAATGAAAGATGCTAATGAGGATGCTAATGAAAGATCACAAATCAAAACTGCAGACAGAAGTGATCATCCCCGATAAAGGAGTCTCGCAGGTACATAAACATAACTTTAGATTTAGAGTAGAAAGATAGTCTCAGTCAGCACATGGGTGGCACGTCCGTCATCGTCTCGTCTTTCTCTCGTCTCGTCGTTCGCCGTCATGGACTCGGCAAGTCTTGCCTCTGCCATCCGATCTCGTCATGCCACGCCGTCTATGATGATCAGCCTTTTTTTTCTTTTATTTCTTCTTTTTGCCAGCCGCAGTCTCTCTGAACTCTCCTGAGTGCCTGAGTGCCTATCATGTCTCTGAAAACTCTAAAAGTTCTGTCTCTTTTGCCCTGCTGGTCTGGCGTACTTTTGTTGATGTTGATATCGCCGATGTAAACTCGTGTATTGTTCTTGATATCCTTGATTTTACAATGAAACGTACGGTCTTTTGATGTTTTAAAGTCTGATGTCTACAAATGTCTACAAATGTCTACGAATGTCTACGAATGTCTACGAATGTCTACGAATGTCTACGAATGTCTACGAATGTCTCGACGTGCCCTGTTCCTGGCTCTGATACGACCCTTGCAGACGGTCTGTGAGACTGGCACGTTCTGGCATTGTTGCTATTGAGCAAGGCAAATAAGACAGCCACCAAGACAACAGCCACAACAGAACAAAAAAGGCTGACCGTTGACGTTTACACTGAAAAAGTACCGAAACGCCTGTTTTGGCTAAAATTTGCGCTAGAGGTTGTCAACTCTTTCTATCGAAGACATCTACAATGCGACAGTTTGAGGTTGCGTGAGTTGAGATCGAGCGAGGGTGATGAACTGCCGGTGTAGTGTGTAGTCTAGGCCTCGATGAGCGCGACATAGGTTCTTGGCTGTTCTTTCTTTTCTTTTTAATGCTATGGTTGCAATGCATGTGTTTTGTTTCTCTTCGTCTGATGTTGATAATAGTTGATTGGTTCAAAACAAAAAGAGAGCATGAATCAGACACCACACCACTTCACGGATCAGCCATACAGATGCACGCGTTCATGCATGAGCTATGATGCAAGATAAAGGATGTTATCAAGTAAAGAAAAGAAAAGAAAAGAAAAGACGCAGGGTATGTCTGGTCATGTCAATCACTGACCGAATCAGCAACGGTAAAACACCAGAACCTTGCTGCAGTGAAACAGTTGTCAAAAGTACAAAGCCGTGTACTGAGTATAAACGGGCAAAAAGGGCAGGCAAAGATAACCCAAGATAAATGATAATAGAAAGAAAATAAAAGAAAAAGAAGAAAAGAAAACTCTACGTTAGCTGGTGCTGTGCTAGTGCTAGTGTCTACCGTTGGCAGGCAAGTTGGGCCGTTAGTGCGTTTGGCGTCATAGTGACAAGGATGTAGCTTTGCTCTTTATGCACTTTGGGCTCTGTCTGCACTATTATTATCCAGATATCAGGTACTAAAGAAGTGGACGAGTGGGCCGGACGACGATAGCTTGAGGCAACCTCTGGATATCAAGCTGAAGACTGGAAACATACTGGACACAAACTGGGGAATACAGTGGGCATTTATTAGACAGTAGACATCAGTTGGCAGTGACAGTGACAGATTGACAAGCTGTATTTCAACAGGTTGACAAGTGAGAACTAGAACAGCTACGAAGTACTGAAAAGACGGAGACGAACCTGCTCATTCCAAGGCAGAATCCGCTGATCGGGCTGCCTGTAGAATACAGTATGAGTGAGTTATGCATGCCATAGTAGTGTCAGTGTCAGTCAGTAAGATTAGCCAGATGGCACTGACACTGATAGATAGACACACTGATACAGTTTGTCAGATAAATATGATGCACAAAGACATGTTGTGAAAACGGAGAATTCCGGGGAATCTAGTGAGACGGCAAGTCGACTGTATCTCGTGGAATTGTGCAGTCAAAGAGACGAAGAACGAGAGAAAAGGAATATAATATGCATAATCCGGTTTGGGATAGAATAGTGTGAAGAGAGAAAGAAGTAAAAGAAAAAAAAAGAAAAGAAAAAGAAAAAGAAAAGACAAAGCAACGCCGGCAACAGAATAGCAGCCGAATATCGTGTAGAAAGTCAACTAGAAAAACACATACAGAGCACAACTACCGGGGTATGAGACGTCAAAGAGCTGTACTCTGTAATAATACTCTCTCACTCTGTAAAAATAGAGAGAGATAGACACAGACAGAGTGACGTTTGCACTGATCGACACGACTAATCTCAGAACAGAGCAAGGGCAACGCAATGGGAAAAGGAGTGCCTTGGTTGTGCTGGCACTGCGGAGTCTGAGGATGATACTGGCAGATCAGGTAGGATACTGTAGAATAAGGAATTAAAGAGAAAAGAAAAGAAAAGAAAGAAAGGGAGGGTAGGGGAAGTTGAATAAATCATTTAAATTAATCAAAACTTTAAATACTTAAATACCAACTTTAAATACATTCACATGCAAGAACAGACGAAACGACGAAACGACAGCCATACCCTACTGAGTATGCCCAGTCAAACCGACTCACAGACACAAACAAAAGAAGGCTGAGGCACTGACACGTCCTTTTGAAAGACAACGTAGCATTGTTTGTCTTTTTATTTTGTATCTGTTGTGTGTCTTTTTGTGTGTCTGAGTGTCTTGTCTGTCAGGTCATCATAGAATGACAAGCAAAGACAGAAGCAAGAGAATGGAAAGGAAAGAACAGAAGAGGCAAACAGTCAGAATCCAGTAATAACCAGAGAATACCAAAGAACTCTGCACTGCCTTGTGTACAGCGTACAGAACACAGCAGTACAGAACACAACAGCACAGCAACAGCCAGGAACACGCAAATACTCACACTCAACTGCAGGCAGGCGCCAGGGGCAGAACCACTTTACTCGTCAGGACCTAGCTAGCCAGGGGCAAGGAAACAAGAAATACAAGAAATACAAGGCGATGCGATGGCGGCGGTCGTCGATGCTAGCGCAGCTAGTGCCAGTGCTAACTGCGATTGGTGTATCAAAATAGACGTTGCGGCGAATTTATGTATTTAACCTTTTTATAGATTTTATTAAATAATTTATGTATTTTAACTGTTCATCAACGACATCTCGACTCTTCATCTGTCTGTCTGTCTGTCTCTGTCTCTGTCTGTCTCTCTGTCGTCTGTCTTTTGTCTACCCTGTCATTGTCTTTCACGTCTTGTCTTTCTCTACGTCTTTCTGTCAACCTCTCAGTTTGTCTCTCGTTTTACATCTACGCCTCTGATACTCCCGGTCCTCCATCTACTCTCTCTACACTCACACATTCTCTACATTCCGGCTCCCATTCTTCCATAAGAAGATCGCCTCGCCGCTTCTTTCATCTTCATTCTTTTCTGTTTCTGTATCCCAGATCATCCTCTCTTTGATTCTCTTTCTTTATTCTCTTCTTTGAGTCAGCTTTGGCTTCTTTGCATCTATACCGGATCAGTCTTCTCATATCTCAAGCCCGGCCTTGACTTGTATTTATATCTTCTGTCCCTTCTTCTTTTTGTCGTATTCACATCTACACGCCTCTACACGCCAAAATGCAGCTCACCCACGTCTCCGTCGTCTCCGTCCTGGCCGCCGCCTCAGGCGCCAACGCCTTGAGCATCGCCCAGTTCCTCGGCTTCGACAAGCCCCAGCCCGTGGCGCCTGTGGCCGCCCCCGGCCCCTTCAACTCCACCGGCGGCTACAACTACACCGGCAACAGCAACCTGACTGAGCGCTTCCACGCCCGCGCCGTCCCCGCCGTCGTCGACCACCGCCCCAACGCTACCGGCCCGGCCAACCTGACGGGTCCTCCCCCGGTCGGCCCCCGCTCCGTCCCCGAGGTTGTTGTCAACTACAACGGCACCCACCCCGTCAACGGCTCTGCTCCCGCGCCGCAGGAGTCCCCCCGTCCGGAGTCGCCGCGCCCCGGCAACTGGACCAAGGCCCCGCGCTTCCGCGCTGCCCGCCGTGCTCTGCCTCACTTTGGTGGTGAGGGCGAGGGCCACGGCCACGGCGGTGGCTACGGCCACCACAACGGCACCAACGCCACCGCCCCGCTGCACACCCGCGCTGTGGCCGGTGCCGTCGCTGCTGTCGACAGTGCCGTTGCCGCCGGCTCGTGCGCGTACCCGGCGCAGTACACGCTGACGCACGTCACGACGTTTGCGCCCAACTTTAACTCGAGCGCGTCGTACGTGTCGTTTGCGTACGCCGACGCCGCCACCGACATCCAGACCACCTGCTCGTACAACGAGACGTCGACGTCGCTGACGGCGGGCACGGGCCTGGCGCCGCGGTACGCGTGCGACGACGCGGTGGTGTCGTTTATCTGGTCGCCGCTGGCGTCGAGCAACTCGTCGCTGCGCGCGGCGACGGCGTACGGCAAGCTGACGCTGATTGAGCAGACGTGCCCTGGCGAGACGACCACCACGTTTGAGTCGACGGGCAGCGTCGAGGCGACGAGCCTGCGGTGCACCAAGATCAACGGCGCAAACGCGACGGCGGCGACGGAGCTGTCGACGGGCAGTGCTGGTGTGCTGTGCTCGGCGGTCGGCTCGCTGGTCGGCAACTTTACCAGCCTGCAGCCCAGCCCTCTGCAGTAAGCTCTTAGCTTTCACTAGCAAGCTGCTTTTCTTCAGTGGCACTGCCACTCCTCTTCTAAAAGAAGAGGTTTAATTGTTTGTCTTTATTCTTCTTCTACTGGCACTGGGTTGCCTCATGTTACTACAAGTCTTTTGATAGATATTAGAATATCTTGTCTATCTTATGTATCTCTTTCCCTGTATCAAGACGGTTATAGACCACGGTTATGGTTCTAGATGATACAATATATACACGTTCAAAAGCGTGCTTGACGACATCAACTTGAAGTGATTTCAGTGTCATTTGAAGTTAATAATAAAGATAAAGATAATCATGAATTAAATCATCGTATTAAATGAATAAATAGAAACAACAAAGCCACCGTGTATCGTTACAACGCTTTTGTCGTGCCTGGGCGATGCCCGTCATTAAGTGCAAAGCGTGAAATAAATAAAAACAGAAATAGAACAAATAGCAGATTTCCCCAATGCAAACAAATCGCAACCAAAACAAAAAGAGTCTACGCATCAGAATAGTACTCGTCAAACTGCTGCGGCGCAGCCCACACGCCGTTGCCCTGCACGCTCACGGCCGGCCCGCTCTCCGCCCAGTACTGGTTCCGCGCCCGCCGGTCGCGCTCAAACTCGGCCCACCGCTTCATCGTGATCTTGCTGCTGTCAAACTCGCCCTCGTACTCGATGCCGCCCTTCTTGGTCGTCTTCTTTTCGCCCGCCGTCTTGCGCGTCTCGCCCCACGAGAAGTCGTCAAACTTCCAGAATGCGTACGTCGGCAGAATAAAGTTCCAGACGGGCAGACTCAGCAGGTAAATAAACATCCACAGGACATACGTCCACGAGTGCGCCGTGATCACAATAAGAACGGCCGGCAGACCCAGGATGAGACCCAGCAAGACCAGCGGAATGATCTGCGGCGGCGAGTGCACAATCGAGATGATGACGACGTAAAACGTAAACGCAATGGCTGCCGGCAGCACGAGCGTGCCGATGAGCTCGATACCGATCAAGAACTGCATGCTGAAGCAGAACGTGCCGCACAGGTCGCGCACCAGCACAAGCTCCATCAGGTTGTGGATCGTCGAGTTGATCCAGCGCCGCCGCTGCGACAGCAGCACCATGAACGACTCGGGCACCGTCGTCTTGCACACCGCCTGCGGCACAAACACCTGCTTGCGCTTCGGGAATGTGCGCAGCATCAGCGTCGTGAGGTACCGGTCCTCGCCCAGCAGCAGCAGATTCTTCTTGTGCAGCGTGTCCACCACGTTCTCCGAGTAGTGCTCGACGACGTCGGGGTTCGCCAGGATCGGCACCCAGTAGTTTTGCGCGCCCTTGGGCGCCTTGATGCGGTACATGCTGAAACACCCGGGCAGACACGTCACACCACCAAACACCGACTCAAACGACTTGGACAGGTGGTGCGAGATAAAGTACTCGAACACCTGGATCGCAGACACCCACGACGCCCGTTTGTTGGCAATCTTGGTCTCGCCGCACAGGCCCATAATTTCAGGGTCCTTGACCATCGCAGACACCATGTGCGTGAGACTGTCGGGGAACACCTTGGTGTCCGCGTCCACCATCAGCACCACCTCGTAAAAATCGGGCGAAATGCCCGTCACCTTCCACAAGCCATTGAACATTTCGTACTCCAGCTCCGTCATACGCTCGTCAAACATGACCTTTTGCAGGAACGACATGAGGATAATCTGACTGTCACGCTTGCCACGGTTACCCGGCTTCGACTTTTTGGCCTCGTCGGGCGTGCCGCACTTGACAACAACCATCATCGGCACGCGCTGCTGCTTGTCCAGAGGGATGGATGACTTGACACCGTAGTCGTAGAAGCCGGCATAGATCTTGGCCATGTTGTGCCGCTTCGAGCCGCTGGCAACAGCAACGTACGAGAACGCCTCAACCTCCTCGGCCGGCACAGTCAGGTCCTTCATCATGCTCAGAACAATGTCCGGTGTCGACATGGACTCGCCCTTGCCCTTGATGAGGCCGTCACACACAACGAGAATTACCTTGTGGCTGTTGGGGTAGTCGGTCATGGCCACAGAGTTGAGTGTCGTGCGAATACCGAGCTCGCCTTCAGAGTAGGCTGTAACCAAGCAAATCGCGTGTGCAAGCGGGAAGCCAAACGGCATCCAGTCCGACGGCGGCTGCGGCACAACCGCCTCGTGGATAAACCCGGCAGGGCCAGGACCCTCGGTCGGGCTGCCGTTGCTTCCGTACGCGTTCGACCGGAGGTAGCTGCTGCTGTCGTTGCCTTGGTTATACAGAGAGTTGGGGTGCATCTGCTGCGAGCCCGATTGCTGCTGGCTGGCCATTGTTGTAGGTCCGTTGCGAATCCGCGATGTGCGGTCGCCAGCAGTGACGGCAGTAAAGCGAGACGTCGTGGGAAGGAAGCTGCTGCGCTTGCTGTTGCGGTCCGAGCTGGCGCCGGCGACACTGCTGCCAATGTCGCCCGGCATGCGGATGGGTGCGCGGTAGATATCCTCGCTCCAGTCCTCGATCTGCTTGTTGCGCTTGCGCATGTCCGACGACTGCGATGTCTTGTCGGCCGCGTACGTCTTACTGAGGAACCACTGGAAGATAATGGCCAGCACGAAACGCGCCAGCACGACGGACAAAATCAGCGCCAGAGACACATAGAGCACCACCTTGGATGCGATACAGCCGACCGTGTCGGTATCGACCGTGCCGACCTTGATGATTTCCTCAAAGCACTCGGCATACGCCTTGTCGCCGTGCGACTGGAACATGCGCGTCACATCGCGGCCGCGCACGGCCTGGTTGGCAGTCGTAGTGTTATCGCGCAGCTCCTTGAACCGATCCGGAATCGTGACTTCGGTTTCGTTAAACCAATACAAGAGATTCAGATCGAGAACATTTCCAGAGTACACAATCAGGTTGCGCGAGCTGTTCTTAACGTCGTCCCAGGTAAAGTAGACGTCGGCAGTGCCGTGAAGCTCAGTGTAGAACGTGCTGCGCGAGGCAGCCGTAGTGTGGCAAGCGTAGCCAAGATAGTAGGGAATAGTCAGGTTGACCTCGCTGGAACCGTCCTGGTTGAAGGTGTTGCAGGGAAAGTACCACGCCAGGTTGTCGCTGGAATCGGTAGGCACATCCGAGTTGGACGCAAGCGTGATCAGGTCCTTGCACTTGCCGTTGACGTTCTGGAACAGGAAGCTGCCGTCCTGGCCGCCGTGCTTCTCGGGCAAATCATACAAAACGTTGGAGCCGGACGGGATGCCCTCGGCCGCAGGGTGGCGCGAGGTGCTCAGGTCGTAAGCCACGCCGTGGAAGATCATGTAGCCGCTGTCGACCTCGTTGACGCGCAGGCGGACGCTGGGGTTGTTGCACACCACCTGGTTGAAACCAAAAGTCAAGAAACCAACAAAGGTCATGATGAGCAAAATGATGCTAATCAAACCCATCTTTTCACGCCACGCCCGCTGCTGCTCCTTGGATACCTTCTTGCAACATGACCGCAGCAAAAAGTCGGGGAACCAGAAAGTGATGATAGCACAGTAGACGTTCCACAGACTGGGCGGGCGTATTGTCTCGACCGTCTTATGGTCGCGCCTGCTGCTCTTGTGGATTTTGCCCGACTTTCCTGATCTGCCTCCTGACTTGCCGCGCTTGCCGTGGCCGCCGGATGAGCGCCGCCTTGTCTTTTCGCGGGCCTGTCTCTTCTCGGCGACCTCGTCGCTGTTTGTGCGGCTCCGGCTGACAACGCGGGGACTGTGTGAGGTGCTCGAAATAACATCGGTGGTGCCTTCGAGGTCTTCCAAAATAGGATCGTTTCCTGTTGACGAAGGAATGGTGTTCATGTTGGCGGCATGCTTGCGGTAGTGGTAGTTGGGGTGGTCTTTGCCTATCCGGTTGCGCTCTGGCCGGATCAAGCTCCGTTTTCTCTGAAAAGGTTGTGTTTGGGCATCGTGGACATCGGCGTGATCGGGAGACGGACTCAGAGGAAGGCTCTCGCCGGTTTCCTGTGGTCTGATTGTGTCGCCAAAGGAGCTGCCCAGTGACTGACCGCGCTGGTGGCGGCCTTCGACGGGGTAGTAGCCACCGGCTTCGACATCTGCTGGCCGGTTGCGGCGGGCCGGGGACTGACGGTATGAGTTTCGGGACTGGTGCGACGGACGGCCGCCCGGTCTATCGGGGAGAGACATGGCCCTGAAGTGTGTTAGTTTAGCGCTGTAGCTCAGTGGTAGTTGAGTGCTATGCTAGTGCTAGTGCTGGGGTGAGAGCGGAGCAACGCCAGCAAAGCCCTAGGCAACGGAGGCGATGCAATGCAGTGAGTGAGGTAGAAGGTATTCACCCTTTCGGAGCAGAATGTGTCGAGAATATCGATCGACGAGAGCGTCAAATTCGTGAGATTCGTAAGTGTTCGTAGATTGTGGAGGTAGAGCGCAAGTATGCGTGCGGTGGTGGTCGTTGAGTCGTTGGTGGAAAGTAAACAAAAATGAGGAAAAAGGATGTCTCTGGTTCGAGCGCAATGCAGTGCAAACGAGGAATAGAAATCAAACAATACAAACGAGTGTATGCGAATGACAAACAACGAGCGACGCTGCAGACAGCAAAGCGAGCGAGTGTGCACAGAGAAAGGAAGAATGACAAGAATGCAGAATAGAGTGACAGAATGCAGAATGACAGACGACAGATGACGAGAGGAAGAAAGATGGAAGAAGTTTGGAATGAGACGAGGAAAGCCAAGCCAAACACAGCAAGGGCCGGGGAAGTATGTAGAAAGTAGGAATACCTGTAGAAAGTAGGAATAGGGAATAGCAAAGATCTTACTCGTGCTTGTGTGTACAGAGTATGTACGAAGTACAGAGAGGAAGCAAGCTGGCCGGTGGAGACGGTGGTGTGGTGGTGCGGATGTAGCGTGCAGCGACAAGCTGAGAGGGGAGTGTGTTTCTGAGGAGACGAGCTGGTGGCTCTGGTCTGGTACAGCCGTCGAGGCGCCAAGCCGATTTGCTGAGAGCAACAGGAAGAAGTCGGTGGAGCGGCTCAAGTTGGACAGGGGTGGTCGTGGATTCGATGGATTAAAGTTGTTAGAGTTTGATGTCGAATATCTTGGTGATGTGAATATGAAGACAATCGAGATTGTGTTGTTTACTTGAGATCAGGGCAGTAGAGAAGACAGAGTATGCCAGGGTTGGCTGAAGGTGTGGTAGGCAGTGTCGTCGCGATGGTGACGCAGTCAGCACAACAACAGACGAAACAGACGAAACAGACAGCAAAAGACCCAGTCAAAACAATGAGAACAGGTCGAGCGGCATAGGCTAAAGTTGAGACAGCCAGGAATCGAGAGACACGGCTGTTTGATGTTTGGCGTTGACTGGAGTGTCTGAAGTAGATAGGAGTCAAGGCGAGAGAGAGGTAGAAAGTAGGTGAGGTCGAGGTGATGAAGTGTCGAGAAGTATTAGATTAGAAATTAAGTATCGAGTATGTGAGAGAGTAAGTTGTATGAGGCAGAAAGAAGACAAAAAAGAGGCAGACGACAAGATGCACGTCGATACAATGTAGATAGATACGCCGTCAGAAAAGGCAGCCGCGACCCGTCAATAACCTGATATTCTACAGAGATAATTCACAAAGCACCCAGAAGGGAAGCTGCATGCAGATGCAGGGGAGGCACGATGGGCCTGCAAGTCGCTCCTTCTTTAATTTTTTATTTCATTTGATTACCATAATATCATGAATAACCTCACAAGGTAATAAGCAGGTGGGCCAACTGCACACGAGATCCATCAAGTTTGCGGAGGATACGGAAGCAGGGACGGAATCGAGAGAAATAAAAGGCAAAAAGCAGGAATCAAGGGAGTATTGAGACGTACTCTGTAGAGTAGCTTTGTTTATTTCTTCGCCTATTTTTAGCTAGCTAGAACCAAGAGTGAAAAGCACAATACGCACTGTGCGGCCCGTCGCTAGTTGTCAATACAGGGTGAATACTTTTGAATACGAGGTCTCGGTGCGGCAGCAAGCGCTGTGGTTGGCTGGAGGGACAGCATGACCGACTGCAATAGGCTAGCAGCCGTTGCTGTAAGCTAAACGTGTTGCCGGGCAGGACCGATGTTGTCAAATACAGTGTTTTTTGTCAGTAGCACTGTACTTGGCTCGCCCCTCGTCTCGGTTTACGGGTCTTTTTGCAGAGGCAAAGGAAGCGAGCTCGTGTTCGATTAAGTTTTCTATACTATCGAAAGTCAATGTTCTAATGGGGATGATGATAAAGGATCACAAGGAGATTTATGTGAAAAAGGAAGAGAAAAATCAGAAGAAAAAAAAACTTAACGGACAACATATAACAACATGCAATATGACATCAGCGGGCATCAACTGAATTAATTACCACTGTATTGCTGTCCAAAGTCTAGATTGTCAAAACCTTAACAAGACCACTATTGCAGACATAAGAGAGTGGCTATTGCTCCAGTATTCGCCGTTGTCAGGTCACCAGACCGCTGGAACCCTGTCAATACCGACAGGACTGGATGATAGTAGAAGTGTTTACAATGCCGTGCGTGATATTTGGTATTGGTTGGTCAACGTGCTGTGCCTGACACGTCGAGTTGTGTATGCCTGATCATTGTTCAGAATAGACCCTGAAATGAGATGCAGTAAAGACACTGCTTCTAGAAAATACATTTCTTGCACATCTCGATTCGAAATAAAACTCCGAGCTACGAGATTTGATATGGCACAGCAGACGGCCCGGGTAAGTGATGTAGAAAAAGAAGAACAAGTGCATAACGGGCATGTCGTGGAAGTCTGGAATAAATTGAATTTCTTGGAGGCTCGGCTATGCCGTCATCGATTGTGGTTGTGTATCGTATCGCAATCGATAGGTTATCGAGGTTATCGAGGTTATCGAGTTATCGAGATAGATAGCATTCAGCCTCGCCATCTGAGTGATTGTGATTTGTTGTTGCTATTTCATTTGTATGTTCCTGTATATGCCAATGTAATTCTGCAATAGTTTTATTGATTTTCCTATGTTTTTTAAACCATAACACAAACGGTATTTATTTATCTGAAATTTATTGCTCTGGTCAGATATATATCCCTGAAATGGCATCTTGTCATAACGGACCAAATTCAGATCTCAAGGACCAGCATCAAAATCAAGTCATCAAAATCAAATCAACGACATCCAGTCGTAATCCAGCTACAGTCAATCCAAATAACTCCTAATCTATCTAGGACTGCCGGTTTCACCTGAATGAGGCTATTCAAGTTTGACGAGTCTGTTCGATATGCACGGCTGCGTTTAGCCTGTTTGATATTTCATTTCAACACAGTACGAGTATGCTCGGAGTTATTAGATGAGTAAAAGCAAGAGAAAGCCTTGGCATTTGTCACAGCATCGCAGCAATGGCAGAGTGATCAGCACGTGGAGGTATGTCTGATTAATTACCGACTCGTCTGAATGCAACAAGAACTGAGAATATGCTCATAAACACGACTATTATGTTTGTGCAAGCGAGCATTACCCAGTACAAGATATTTAATACAAGTTCAAGCTCAACAGAATCAAACAAATAAACGTAAACCAAGACAAAGAGTGCAGATCGGCTGGATTACGAGGTCAGTTGACAGCAAAAAGGGCACAAGTACGGAGAGTACGGGGTAGTGATGCTAGTGTGGCCGAGACGGGCCCGTATTTGGTATTTGATTCAGGGTCATCCTTCTAAAAAGCGGTCGTATATTGGATGCAACTGCATACTACAACCGATGGTACTGTGACGTTTATTGCAAAATCCAGCGTTTACTTCTGCTTTACCAACATGAACTACAACTAAGCATCTCTCATCGATGTTTAATAACTGCTCTTCAATCAGCTCACTGAGACACAATCCCGCTCATGTCTCGTTCATAAGCTGTTTCCTGTTTCTCTCGAGTTGATCAAGTAATTCTGGAATGAACGATTGTAAGAGAAACCTGCCATTGTAGCATTGTTGTCTGCATTACAAAATGAGAGAGAAGAAGGAAATACGGGGTAGCGAAATGATTACCCACTAGAGGGCGCTAGTGAGGAAACCTGGAGAAGCGATCGATGCGGCAGGCTGTTCAGGAGGAGAGAAAAGACTCAAGAAAGACCCTTTGGTTGCATCAGCGTTGCGCGATCTCGAGAGGTTTTTGTCAATTCATTTGTTGATATTGTGAATGAACTGATTGATACCCATCCCTTTGACTGAGGTTCTTGTCATCTCCGGCCTCCCTTTACTGCTGTCTCCATAGCTCCTTCCTGGTTGACCCCTTTCCAGTTCCCTTGGAGTTCCATTGCCCTCCATTGCATCCCTCTCCATGATCTCCTGTTTCCTGTTCTTCTTACGTAATTTATTGCTTGCATGTGCCATTGAGATGCTTTGAACAAGAAAGCAATTACGGAGTGTCCCAAAGCATGTGCATTCCACCACCATCACCACAGTCTGTCAGCAGACTTCGTATTGTATTCCTTTTGCTTTTCTTTTGTTTTATGTATTGACTTGTTGCCTGTAACACAGCACCATCTCACATGCATCGTGGCGTTGCCAAATCGCATCCATCTTGCATCGTATTCTGCAGTGTTCTGTGTTTTGTGTGTGCTATATCTTACATCTTACAGGGCTGTCAGTGCTAATCCTTTGCAGCCCGCATTCCGTCTGTCCATACCCTGGTCGACTCTTTCGTCATTACATTTCTGTCCAGCTCTTTCTGTCTTGTCTGCATCTTGATCGTGTCCTGTTTCTTGGGTTCTTGGTTGTTGGTTCTTGACTCACACCAGCTCCCTTCTTGCAGTCTGTAGTTGGTTTCTCTGCCCTGCGGTCTCTTATGCTCTCCTACTCGTCCCCTACAGTACTCCGTACAGTGAGAATACAAATCCTTCCGCTTCTTCCGACACTTCTAGAAACCCACTGACCACTGACCACACTGACCACTGACCAGTCCACGGACACTCCACCACCAATAACTCTAAAAATTAAGAATAAGAATGGCCTAATAAGATAAAAATAGGCATAGTCAGACGGGTGTAGAATGTACAAAGTAGAGAGAGGCAAATCCAAATCCAAACAAGCTGCAGAGAGGAGAGGCTCAGGCAGTGGAGACAACAACGACCTGAACACTGGACAGACACCACTGGAATTGCCTAGTCCGTCACACCTTTCACGTCTGCTTGGTCCTTCCTGTTTGATCTTGATCTTGCTCTTGCGTCTTTGCTCTGCCTCTACTTTGGTTCTCAACTCAACTCACTCAGTACTGAGAACACCATTGCATTATTTTATTTATTATTTTCATTGACATTTTCATTAATTGCATACTGCCCTACATCGGCTTCAGCTTGATTTAGTCCTACCAAAGACTACGACTACACAAAGACTACACTTGTTTGTTTGCACTATCTCGATAAGATACGATACGAGCTGAGCTTTGCATCTTGGATTCGGTTTTGAGTTTTCTTTTGCATCTGCATTTTTGATCTTGGGTCTTTGCATCGATCTTTGCATCTACTCTGCCTGTTTCTCCTGCAGCTGACGCCGACGTCTCACAACGCCAATCGCTTAACTCGACTGACACGAGCGATCAGTGCTGTCTGTTCTGTTTTCTGTTGAGGACGAGTTTATAAAGAGTTAGGAAGGAACAAAGTCGAGAGGAATACGTCAGCAGGAAGAGAAGAGCAGACAGCCAGGCAAGTGCACTGGTGGACGGGTCTTGCCTTCCCGTCTCGTTTTACCTTGTGCTTCACTCCTTCCGTCTTTTCTCTCTCTCCTCCTCCCACCTTTTTTACCACCTCTACCACCATCAAAATGGCCGCCGTGACTGCCCCGGCACCTGCTGCCACGTCGAGATCGCCCGTCTCCAGCACCATGCACCTCAAGCAGATGCCCACGCAGATGCCCACGCAGATGCCGCTGCACGACCTCAACGACATCCACGACATTAGCTCCATCCATGACCTGCCCCCATTGCCCGTCCCTGCCCGCGCAGACACAAACTCGCCGCGCATACGGCAGCCCCCCAAGTCGCCCGTCCAGGTCAACTTTCACCCAGAGAACTGGGCCCAGCCAGGGCACGTCGAGTACTCTCATGCTCACTCGCACTCGCAGTCTCAGTCTCAATCACAGTCGTACTCGATGGACCGTGCTCTGCCGCGGTCGCCCGATGCACCCACGCCGCCGCCACACGGCGACAATGTCGACACCCCCGACAACCGCCTCAGCAGGGGCACCACCAGCACCGAGCAGCAGCCCACCGAGTCGTCCGCCGCTACGAGCACCAGCACCAGCTCGGTCGATGACAACTTTCACGAGCCCAGCTATCTGACCAGCAACGGCAACCAGTCGGTGCCCGCGCTGCAGTACCACCACCAGCCGTACGCAGATGTGCCGCCGCCGCAGCCGTCCAGCTCGACGCCCGATCTCGGTCACGCCCGGCAAGCCAGCGGCAGTCCTGCCTCTGGCAATACCCCCATCAACCGCCACCTCACCCCTACATCCAACATCCGCCGCAGCTCATTACCGCGCCCGCAGTCGGCGTACTCGGTCTACTCGGACCTCGGCCGCGCGTCGCCCAACCGCGTGCCGTCCGCCCAGTCGTCGCGCATGTCCAAGTCGCCCGACCAGCGCCCGTCGTCGTACGCCGACATGCTCAATGTGCCCTACCCGCAGCCCGCGCCCGCGCCCATCACGCTCGACAACGCCCAGCTGCGCACCAATGTCGGCTCCAACGCGTCGCTCCTCAGCGCGCAAAAGACGCTCGAGATGTACCGCCAGAATGTCAAAAAGACAAATGACCTGTCGATCCAGTATTCGTTTGCCGTCTTTCTTATCTCTACCGCCCAGGAGCAATCATCTGCACAGTCCGATAGCGATAAAGAGACCCCGCTCGAGCTCGTGCGCGAGGCGCGCAGCATCCTGCAGCGCCTGTCCAACGCCGGATATCCGTTTGCCCAGTACTACCTCGCCGACGGCTACGCCTCTGGTTTGTTCAGCAAAGGCAAGGAAGACTACAACTCTGCCTTTCCCCTGTTTGTGCTCGCCGCAAAACACGGCCACGCAGAGTCCGCCTACCGCACCGCGCTGTCCTACGAGTTTGGCTGGGGCTGCCGCAAAGATCCCGCCAAGGCCGTCCAGTACCTCCGCACCGCCGCCGCCAAGCGCCACCCGGGTGCCATGACGCGCCTCGGCAAGGCCTGTTTGTCGGGCGACCTCGGCGAGAAGCGCTACCGCGAGGGAATCAAGTGGCTCAAGCTGGCCACCGAGTCCGCCGATGCCATCTACAACGCCGCACCCTACCAGCTCGGCTGCCTCTACGAGACCGGCTACGGCGACGATATTTTCCAGGACGAGAGCTACGCTGCCGAGCTCTTTACACAGGCCGCCGAGCTCGGCCACGCCGACGCCAACTACCGCATGGGTGACGCCTACGAGCACGGCCGCCTCAACTGCCCGCGCGACCCGGCGCTCAGCGTGCACTTTTACACCGGCGCCGCCGAGCGCGGGCACGCGGCGGCCATGATGGGCCTGTGTGCGTGGTACATGGTGGGCGCGGAGCCTTTGCTCGAAAAGGACGAAGAAGAGGCGTACGAGTGGGCGCGGCGGTCGGCCGATTTGGGGCACGTCAAGGCGCAGTACGCGGTGGGCTATTTCACCGAGATGGGCATCGGGTGCCGGCGCGACATTCTGGAGGCCAACGTGTGGTATGTGCGGGCGGCGGACGCGGGCGACGAGCGCGCGACGCAGCGACTGCAGGCGATCCGGGCGGCCGTGAGCGGCGGCCTCGGGGGCGGCGGGGGGACGCCGATGGAGGTTGGGCCGCCGCGGTCTGGAGCCGGGGGCAAGATCAAGAAGGGGTCCAAGGACTCCAAGGACGAGAACTGTGTTGTCATGTAGACTCTTTTGCTATTTCTGTTATTATCTTGTTTATCATGCATGGAGGATCTAAAAGGTGACGTTGGACGTCTTAATTGGTTTCATTTCATTTCATTTTGCTTTTTTCATTTCCATCGTTGTCTTGTCTGTTTATTCTATCTCAAGACCATAGTATATATGCAGCGGCGGTATCAATCCATTCTTCTTTTTATCTTTTCATCTTCTCATATTTCCATCCAACCCCCGTGATATCCCCTTCCACTGCATATGCCGTGTAGCCCGAGCACTGGCCAGTAGAATTAGCAGAAAGCAGAATGAGTTCGTTTTCTGTCCATTCAGTTTCTTCTTTTTTGCCTCTGCCTTTCTTTTCTCTTCTCCTCTCCTCTGTGAAAACTGACCGCCAGCCAGCAGATGCAGCCGGCCGAATACGACTGCAAACGAAGAGCGTTGCAAATGTTTGTATTTTCAGTTTATTAACAATGACATTATACAGAGGACAATGCAATAGCACTCAGCCATAGTAGCCGCCTGTAATCCCGTCACTCTATCATTCTCTTCTGCTCTGTATTGATACTCGGCATCCCTGTCAGTATCTCTGAGCTGTCACATCCACAGCATTTCGCTATTGTCTTCAATCGTCTTAGGGTATTTGTTTTAGGCGTGGTATTCTTAGTAAAAATTAAATTAAAAAAATACCAAAAGACTGAACTTTTGCTGTAGAATTCAAAGGGCCGTCTTCAATCTACAGCTTACTCATCGGTGCTCTTACTGAGTACACAATGGCTATTTTTTGGAGCTCAACACTTGCCGCCTGAGATCCACTAGGAGACGTCCAGCACTGCTCTATTACAGCCAGCTATCACTCATCACTGATCACTGCCAAACACAGTAGCCCAACCCCGCGCTTTTCTGCTCTATTCGGCACAGCGAGGACACGGCGCCTAATCTCGAGGATCTCGGCTGCTGCATCGCTCTTTCTCTTTCCGGTGCTTTAACCCCGTTTGCTCTCTTCATACTTTCTCTTTCTGTCAGCAGCTGCCTAATCAAGAAAGGCATTGCACATCGCCAGTCTCGCATCGCGACATTTCAGCCTCATCCTCATCTCCTCTCAAGTGCTCAAGTGCTCAAGTGCTCAAAGTCCGTCGATTCCCCGACTAGCTAAGCTCAAGTCGCCACACTACAACACTAAACACCCGCTAAAACACAAAGAACCGAGTACAAACACATCATACCATACTAGACCGCTGCCGACTCGTCACTACTCCAGTCTCATCCACCAGCAGTTCCGCTACTCTTGACTGAGTAGCTGTCTGTCCACTACCCGATTCGCTTCCGCCGTTTCTCTACTTGCCCTTGCCTGCACTCTGTCTGCACCAGCACGCGCCCTACTCATCCCGCTATCGTCGGCTCTCCATCGTCACCACCGCTCTTCATCGACCGCCTCGTCGTTCGTCTCTTTTGCTTCGTCTTGATCATTATCGTGACTATCCATCTCTTACGTCGCGCAGGCTTCTTACTGCCGACACTCGACAGTAACCGGCCTCCACCCACTCTTCGTACTCTGGCCTCCGCCATTCCGCGCATCCAACTATCGCATCTTATCATCAGCATCTCCCCACAATACGGGGCCGACACTCAATACCATCTGTCCATCTGATACCATTTCTCATATCATACATTTCAACCGGAGTTCGAGCTAGACGGCGATAAATTGAGCAAGGCATCACCAAGCAAACGCAAACCGCGGCGACTAAGAAATGCCGTGCAGCAACGGCGCAAGGCTGTCGAGCTCCTCTCTTCCTTGATTTCTCCATCTCTCATCTCCATCTCTAAACATCTCGACTTTAAACAACAGAATGCCCGACTCGAACCCGCCCAACTCGGCCGCTGATGTCACCGACCACACGCCGGCGCTCGAGGCACATCTGGCGTCCCAGGTAGAGCTTGTGGCCGAGCCTCCTGCCTCGTTTTATAACATGGTGTGGCCAGATGCCGACCCACCGGTGATGTCGCCTATCAACACCCTTCCGGAGACCGTGTATCCCGCCATGGATGAATTTCCCTACAATATGACCATGGCGTCTCTGATGAACCACGTGGCAGCCCAAGAAAGCACAGGCGCAGACACAGACGCAGAGGAGCCATTGTCCACATCTCCATCGACGCTGCCACCGCCGTCCAACCCGGTTGCCCCCCCAGCGCCGCTGATGGCAACGGTCTTTCCTGCCCATGTTCCCGCGCACCTTCCCATCGACATGCCCGACGACATGAACGGCGCCCTGACACCCGGCCTCACCACGGCCATGAACATCTACGACTTTGACGCCGCCACCGCCCTCATGAATGTCGCCACGGTCACCTTTGGTGTGCCCGCCCAGTTCCAGCAGCAGTACACCCTCAACAACCTCGCGCCGCCCAACGAAAACATAAAGTCGTTTCTCCGAGGCTGGGTGCGCCAGACCACGCGTCTCTACGGCCACAACAGCCAGAACCAGCTCCAAGCCGGTGAAAAGAACATGGCGCTCAACGAGCCGGCCGTCAACGGACAGATCAATAGGCCCGCATTTGTCATTCGCGCGTCTGACATCGAAACCGACCGCTGCGACCTGCAGGGCATCGACTGGAAGGCCATGGGCACAACATTTGAAGATGCCCGCGAGCGCCGTAGGCGCACGTACCAGAACTACACCAGCATCCCCGGGTCCGACACGTGGCTGGCCAATCCCGCCCGCAACGGGATGCCGCACACAAAACAGCCCTACTTCAACTTTCGGCAGACGCACATCCGCAAAGACATCCGCATCCCGCACTTCCAGCTGCGCAACCTGCTCGCGACCGCCTCGCGCGACCGCGTCTACTTTCCCGGCTCCAAAACCGGCACCGTGAGCCACTACAACATGCTCACCGAGGAGACCTCGCTGGCCCTCAAGTTCCCAAACTATGCCGACGTGCAAATATCGACCATTGCGGCTGGTCACGGTGTCTTGGTTGCTGGCGGGTTCAGCGGCGAGTACTGTGTCACCAACATTGACGCCGAGTTCGTCGACCAGCCGGCCTGGGACGTCAAGTGTTCTGGCAGCGTCACCGCGCGCTTCGAGAGCGGCATTTCGAACCACATCCAGGTCCACGGCCTGCGCGGCGCCGGGCCCGTCGCCGCCTTCTCATCCAACGACCAGGCCCTGCGCGTCCTCGACATCGCCACCAACAAGCTGCTGTGCGACGTGCGCTTCGACATGCCCCTCAACTGCAGCGCTGTCTCCCCCGACGGCCGCCTGCGCATCGTCGTCGGTGACACCAAGGACGCCTTTATCATACCCGCCGTGCCCGACCGCCACACCGCGCTGTCCGCCGACGGCATCCACCACCGGCCCGACATTTTGCAGAGCCTGTCGGGACACCGCGACTTTGGCTTTAGCTGCGCCTGGGCCGACGACGGCTATACCCTCGCCACCGGCGGCCAGGACCGCGCCGTCAAGATCTGGGACGCGCGCCGCTGGACCAATGCCCAGGGCGAGCCCGAGCCCGTGCTGACGCTCAAAACAAAAATGGCCGGCGCCCGCAGCCTGCACTTTTCGCCCGTCGGTGCTGGCAAGCGTTTGCTGTTTGTCGTCGAAGAGGCCGACATTGTCAGCGTCATCGACGCCCAGACGTACGCCGCCGCCCAGACCATTGAGCTGTTTGGCGAGATCGCCGGCGTCAGCCAGACCCCCGACGGCCAGGGCCTCACCGTGCTGTGCGCCGACACCACGCGCGGCGGCCTGCTGCAGTTCCAACGCAATCTGGACTGGCAGGCACAGGCCGCCGCCGTACACGACGAGACGAGGGCGGCGTGCGGGCCCATGTACAGCCTGGGCCCTGGTCTCGGCGGCCCGGGCCGGCCTGAACTCAGGCGGCGCAGCCCGGAGATGTGCTCGGAGACGTTTGACTGGGAGTGGTGCGGCATTGGGCACGGCACGGACGTGTCTGCGGCGGCGCATGCGCGGCGACTGCGGGTGTCTGCGCGGCGGATCCGGGCGGCGGCCACTGCGCGGGCGCGGCGGGCTTCGCGTACCTCGGTGCTTGACACTATGTACAGCCCGTACTAATTTTTTCTATTCTTTCTGGTTTTTCTTTTTATTTCTCTTGCATGGTCAGGATGGTTGTGGGTTGCATATCGAGGTGTTTCTTTCTTTTTCCATATTTGTTCCATTCTTTCTAATTCCCCTTACATTCGACATCTAGCCGGTGCTAGAACGACGCAACGACTTACGGCTTCTCTCTTCTATTTCTCTCTTTTTGACCTTGTAGCCTCGTTGGTCCTTGGCTACGTTTCTCTCTATTCCTGGCAGACATATACCCGATTTTGTATTTTGTTTGCATACTACTCAATACATTCAAGTCATGAATTACATCTCATTATGATAGATTACTATTCCAAAGCGGTCGTATTGAATGCCAAGTAGTGATATCAAGTGAGGAAACTCGGAAATTATAATTTGAAAGTAGAGTGAAAACGAAAACGCAAGACAACGCCGTATCAACGAGAAACAAAAAGCAAAACAATAGCGGAAACAAGACAACCAAAATGTGTATAGAAAAGACAACCCAAAAAGTAGTGGACGTTAGAGCAGTCATTAGAAAGCAAAGGCGCAGAAAGCTACCAAGGTACGCCATGTTCAATGAAGAAACGAAAAGAAGAAAAAAAAGGCAAACTGAAGGACAATCATTATCATGCGACAAGACACTCGTCACCAATTACCGCTTCTCGACGGTGTCAGGGCCAAACTCCTCGGGCCGGCTGGGGTCGACAAAGCACGACAGACGGACATCGCCCTGGCTAGCACCCACAGTCACCCAGACGTGCTTGGAGGCGGGAACGGGCTCAGCAGTTGCTGAGCCAGGAGCGCGCTTCCACGTCTCGCGCGCACCCGTCCACCGGAGACGGCCAGCACGGCTTCTGTCGCTGTTGCCAATGCCGCCGTTGGCCACCCACTCGCGCACAATGCTGCGAATGAACTCGACCTTGTGGCGGAAGTCGTTGGCTGCAGGAATGTTCTGAAGCTCGGGGCGGATCACAGGCCGGCGTCTGCTAGAAGTCGTGCCAGAGGCCGACGTAGATGACACCGAGCCGCCCACGCCAAAGTTGAGCAGCGTCTGCAGCGGGTACGACAGCACGCTGCGCTCGTCAAGTGCCGACTCGTCAAGCATGCCCGTGGCAGCTAGCTCCTCGGCGGCCTTGGCCGGCAGGTGCCAGAAGTGGCACCACACGCCACCAGCATCGATAACAAGCTTGGTGTGGTCGGGGAAGTTGAACTGCAGGTGGCCGTCGCAGAACACCCAGCAGCCGACATCACCGAAGCGCTGGTAGAACGTCACCAGGTCGCTGGGAATGGGGTTGCTGTCGGCTGCCGCTGCGGCCTGTGCCTTGCGTGCAGACTCCTTGTCGCCAGCCTCTAGCTCACGACCGTAGGCCAGCATGTAGTTGGCAAACTTCTTCCATAGCACAATGCGAGCACGCTTGCGGTGATCGTAGATATCCTTGCCGGGCGGCAGCTTGGCTGAGGCGCCGGTGTGCGGATCAACTGCGATGCGGAAATGGCTGGGCTCGACACGCACACGGTGCAGGCCCTCCTCGCCGTTGTTCTCGTAGAAGCAGATGCTCTTGGTGATGGGGACACCCGAGTCGGTGTGCATGGGCACGACCTGGTGGCGGTCAGGGTAGCTTGGGTCGTCGCGGCGAACAATATGGCGCTCGGCGTTGTGGACGAGCAGACAGGCGGGAGGCAGGTAGCCGCCCTGCTCAGTGGATGATGAGCTAGAAGAGCTGGAGGACTCAGCCGGAATCGACATCAGGATGCAGCCGATGCTGCCGTCGTTCAGGATATAGCCCACGCCAAACCGGTTGGTGTAGTCAACCCACTTGATGACAATCTGAGGAGGGGTGGCAAATGCTCTATCGCGTGTCGCGGAAGTAAAGGCCATAGTGCGAGCGTTGAGGGCACGGTCAAGCTCAGCCTGCAGCTTGCGAAGACGCAGCATGACAGCATCGGGCTCGCTGTTGGGAATATGCTCCTGGACCTCGGTCGGGCTGAAGAGAGACAGGGCGTGAACACCGGGCGCAGACTCTTGTCTTGTGTGCGTCTTGAGAACGACGGGGGCGGCCGGTGCAACCTCTGCAGATGCACTGCGGGAGGCAGTTCTTCTCTCTGTCGCGGGCTTGCTGCTGGGGAGGAGGGTCCGTGTGCGAGACGTGCCTGCGGGCTTGGAGGCTGCCGCCTTTTGCTCGCGAGCCTGCAGCGACAGCGAGTTTGTGAGAGGGATATCGCGCCGTGCAGACGGTCTGCGGACGAGGGTGGTGGTTGTTGCAGAAGCTGCAGAGGGCATGGGTGCGGCATCGACACTCTGCTGCACCGGCAGTACAGGCTCAGCTGGTGTGGCGCTGCGAGTAGGTCTACCTTGCGCGCGCTGCTGCGAGGCAAAGCTCTGAGGGGGAGCCCGGAGGAGGTTGGCAGGTGCTAATGGCAGAGAACCTGTCGCGGCAGATCTCTTGTGAACTGACTCCATGGCGTTGGCGACGACGGATGCGGTTTGTGTAGACCACTCGGACAGGGGTGGCTGGGAAGAAGTAGGGATCGACGGTGTTGAGGACGACATGGTGATGGGAACGGTAGGCACAGAAGAAGTCTGTTGTGACTGGATGCGCGAGGTGTTTGAGGTTGCTACGGCACCGTTCTGCAGAAGACGGTTCTCCTGGACCCAGTTCTCAAAAGGACGGTAGACGATGTTGTCTGCAAGCGGGATGGCCGGTGTCAGGCCAGCCTGCTCCTCGGCGGCCATCTCGCGCCAAACGGGCTTGGACAAGATCTTGGTCGAGTTCCAGGGGCCAATGTTGCATGTGCTGCACATCTCCTGGAGTGTCTCCAGGTTCTGGGCCTGCACTCTGCGGCTGCTGGGCTGCTGGTAGAAAGCGTCGTTGTCGGGAGGCAGCTCCTTGAGCTTGACGGTCATGTCCTCGGGCTTGGGCATGTAGCCCATGATGAAGAAGGGGTGCTCAACAATGGCATCGGGGTCGGGGCGCATGTGTGGTTCCTGCAGCATGGATGCAACAACGTGCTTGGCCTCTTCACTGATGACACGGCCGTCGCGTGTCGGCCACTCGTAATCACGCTCCCGTGCCCGGCGGTAGATCTCGTCGGTAGTGGAGGACTGAAACGGTGGCTTGGATGTGAGCATGGCAAACATGATAATGCCCAGACTCCAGATGTCGACCATGTGGTCATGGCCCTTCTTGCCCTTCTCGAGGATCTCGGGGGCGATGTAGTTGGGGGTGCCGCAGAGGGTGGTGCGACGGATGGTCTGCATGTCGCGGCCGGTAACAAGCAGGGCAGCGAGGCCAAAGTCACCGATCTTGGCGTTCATGTTCTTGTCGAGGAAGACGTTGCCCATCTTGAGATCACGGTGGATGATGCCCTTGGCGTGCATGTACTTGATGGCACCGGCGATCTGGACGCCGTAGAAGCGCACCTCGGGCTCGGTGACACCGCGACGACGCTTGACCATGTCCATGAGCGAGCCGTTGGGGCACAGCTCGAGCACGAGGTATGTTGAGCTCTCAAAGGAGAACGCGCGGAAGAACTGGACGATGTTGACCTGGCGCATCTTGGAGTGAATTTGCAGCTCGGTTTGGAACTGTTTGTTAGTCTCTGTCAAGAAAGTGCATATAATCGTAACACACCTTTTGCTCCATCTTGGTGGGCATCTTGCTCTTGACAATCTTGAGCGCATACAACTTCTTGGTGCCGGCGAGAGTGCCCGCGTAGCAGACGGCAAAGCCGCCCTTGCCCAGCATCTTGCCGACCTGGTAGACGGCGCCATCCTTGCGATCAACGCTGGGAGGCTCGGTGACGTTGGGCGGCGGCGGTGGCGGGTGCTCCTTGTCCTTTGCGGCCTTGAGCTGCGCGGCAGCCTTGGTCTTCAGATCGGCTGTTGTGCTACGCGGACGGCGGGCATTGGCATCCCTAGGAGACAGTGCCTCCATATCGATGCCCTTTCCGACCATGTTGAGAGAGAAGTCGTCGCGTAGTGAGGGTGGCGGTCATGCGACGGCGGTAATGATGATGTCCGGTATTAATGTTGTTATTGGTCGCGTCGATGGTGTCGATGTGTCGAGGTCGTCGTCGAGGTCGTCGGTGTCGGGGTTGTCGTTGTTGTTGTCGATGGTCTGTTGACAGGTTAGAGATGAGAGAGGTTGAGAGCAGGAGACTGAGGTGTTATGGGATATGAGTGACAGCAAGTGGGTCATCGCAATATCAACAAATATGAGACCAGCAAGCAGCGCAGGCAACGGACAGGCGGTCAAGAGTGAAAGGATTAAAAGTGAAGAATTAAAATGAAGAAAACAAAAGACAGAAAATCTAAATGACATACTCACCGATTTGAAGACGCGAATTAAAAAGTCATCAAACAAATGCAAACCTGTCGTGAACTAGAGCCGGCAGATGTCCCGTAGGTGTCGAGGTGTTGGTGGTCGTGAAGAAACAAAGAAACGATGAAGCACAGAGAGCAGAGACGCGAGCAATGAGAGGCCAATATGAGCTATGAGAGCCTTGTTAGTAAACGGTAGCATATGGTAGTAACGGATGGAGCCGATGGTTGCTGGGCAACATGTCTTTAGCAGGAAAAACTGGGGCATAATTGGGAGCTGTGATTGGTTGGCCATCAACGTCGACCGACACCCACCGGCCTCCACATAGACCCTGATTATGTAATAATTCGGGTGAGCTTTGGACCAGGCTGACATCCCACGGCGTCAATCGCAGCTCGACGGCGACAGCCTGTGATTGACGAGTACATTGACGGCTTTTGCAGATTGATCTGTGTGTTTTCTACCATTCAGCATATCAAACCCGGTCAAATCAAGGCGACAACATCATCGACGACACCCCACGACCCCTCCCCTCCTCGACGACATCCTCAATCACCTCGACTCTTACATCCGATCTACGACTAGATAAGACGGTCCTCATTCCTGACGACACCATACCTCGGCCTGCAAAGGCACTCCCGAATCTACCGACCTCTCCTCCCTCTCCGCCACCATGGTCGCCCTCCCCCTCTTCAAGCTCGGAGCTCTCTTCGTGCGGCACATTTCTAAATACGGCGCAGTACGTTTTCTCCCTCTCTTATATCTACATCTACAAAGCTAACCTCTAATAGAACCAAATCAAAGTCCGCGCGCACGAAAATGTCCGCTTCCGCGCCTTTGCCGCCCGCTACGGCCAGCACATCCACCAGCTCAACATGCGCATGAACGTCGCCCTGCTGCGCAACGCCAACCCCGAGAAGGAGAAGCGCGCCAAGGAAAAGGCCGAGGCCGCCGAGACGCCGACCGCCAAGACAAAAGAAGAGGTCGAGAAGGAAGAGCGCGCCAAGGCCAAGGAGGAGGCAACGCGCGCAAAGTACGGCACGACCGCCAAGGAGTCGCACCCCGTGTCGCAGATCATCAACCCGACGGCGAGCGTGTGGCGGCGCAAGTTCCGCGCGCTGCCCGAGGCCAAGGCGGTCGCTCTGTTTGCCGACGTCATCGGCGACGTTTTCATTCTGGGGATTGCCAGTCTGCTCGTCATCTACGAGTACTACAAGTCGGCGACGAAGCCCGACACCAACGGCGAGCGCATCAAGGAGCTGACGCGGCAGCTGGAGGAGCTGCAGCAGGCTGCCGAGGAGAACCGGCGGCAGGAGCTGCGCAGTGAGAGCCGGATCCTGGCGATGGAGTCGGCACTACGCGGGTTCCGCGACCCCAAGACAAAACAGCCGCTGCTGGCGCCGGCGCCGGCCGAGCCAACAAATGAGCCACCAGCACAGACATCCCAGGCGGCATGACGGCTTAGTCACTTTTGTAAATAGAAAACAACGGAAGGCGCGGCCGGTATCTCAAAGTCCTGAATACGGAAAGACCGCCGCTTTCTCCCGCCTTACCACTACCCCTCGGCAAACAGGTTTGCCTGACGACACATGAACACAATATAGACTTCTTTTGTACATAGAACCAGCTTAGAACGCATCCACGACGCAGAACCATTCTCACTCTCATTCTCACTCTCATCAATCTGTTCCAATGAGTCCCCTACACAGCAGGGCATCGGCGCCGTACCGGCCTCCATTTGGTGATCGCCGCGACGGTGTGCCGGCCGCCAGCAAACCCGCTCGTAGTCTCCGGCGGTCGCATCTGCCACCTGTTAACACGGCCTCCGTCTCACCTACACTTTCGACAAGAGCCGCGGCAATGCCTTCTACAGCACCACCTCTGAGACCGACGCGGCCTGGTCTTCTACTATCGAGACAGACCCCGACTCAGACCCTACGGGCTCCGCCAGCTTTCACGGCTCCAAAACCCAGCCAGCCTCGCTCCATGGGCCCGTCTGCGCTGCCTTCCAAGCCACACCCACCGCGCAAGACCCGGACCATCCAGAGCATGCTCTTTTGTGCGTCGCTCCAAGACCACGCAGTCTGGGGCCCCGTCGTGCCGCTCCTTCAGGCGAGCAAGACGCAGCCGGGCTGGGCCAAGGCCCATCTAAGCTCACACGATCTTTCTGTCAGCGTTGGCTACGATGGTGCAGATACAACGATTCGCTTTGTTTTGATGACGGCCGGCGATGTCGGCCAGCCCGACACGACAAAGAGGCTGCAGCGCTTGGCCGCGCGCAAGAACGGCGAAGGCGCGGTTGTTTTCTTTCTGTTAAAGGCTGACGACAGCGTTGACACGATGTCGGCTTATGGCCAGCTCCAGGACGAATTACTACAGACGGCGGTGTCGATTCTCCCGCTGACGGCGGTGGAGACGCTGCTGGCGACGGTGGCAGCGATTTGCGGGCAGCTGACTGCCGCTGTGGCCGAACCTGATGACAGCAAGGACCGCATATACAAGGTGCTGCGGATGCACTTTGGCGATGCGGTGCCGGTGTCTGCCGAGGGAGCCAAAAGACTGGTGGCGGCATGCAAAGCCGAGGCGCGGCAGCCGGTTGCACTTCACGATGTGATTGCATTCGGCGAGCGTCTCAAACAGAGCGGCCGTCTTGAAGATGTTCTCGGAGATCACCATTAATTTTAATTAATTTCATTAACAACCCTACAAGGGTTCGACGCCTCCCGACTGTTGGCGTCGATCGTGGCCACGAGCTAGGGCCTACCCGTGTTGTGCGGGAGCGTGCCGAGCAGGCAGTTTCTTTGTTCTTCTTTGTTCGTTTTTCCTATTGTCTTTTCTATTTTCTATTATTTTCTATTGTCAACTCTAGACCAGAGTCGTCCAGAGTCAGGGGTTGTCCAGATCAACGATTGTGGCTTGTTGGCTGCAAGCGGGCGCTTATTGTTGTTTCAGTCTTGTTTTCTTACGCAATATATTTTCTATTCTTGACTTATATTCTTATGGCCATGTGTGGTGACAGGCGGTTCCATGAAGGATCTAGAAGACGGCTTGCGACACTGCAGACAGGAGGAACATCTGCAGAAGGGAAGAGAAGAACAATTCATGGTGATCAGAATATACAAGAAGAAGGCATCCGCAAGCAAAAGATGCAAGTGCGGATGAGGACGGCGCTTACAATGTCTGGGCCAGCTGTGGCCACTCTATCTGCATGTCAGCTACACAAGGCGCGTAGATGCTATGTATGGGATGTCTTGTGTAGAGTTGTGGAATCAATACTGCGCCATCCCATAGAGACTTGTTATCTGTGATGAATTTGTCTTCTCACATAGCCAACCCTCAACATCATCTGTGCACGGCCTGCATATCTCTGCATATCTGCTCATCTGCATAACGCTATGAAGTGTGATATGCAACAGTCACCCGCGTAGCCGTACGAGTATTCATATGAGCACTAATATTCACAATACAATCACTCAATCACAAGAAGCAGCTTTCACAATCACCTACAATCACTAAATCACAGTGATCCTTCACAGCTTATCACTGTTGATCACTTCCAACGACAGCAGTAAGATCTCCCCGCCGTGCCATTCGGACGTTAATCCCTATGCGGCATGCAGACTGCAAGTGATGCGTAGTAGAAATAGTCGGTCTGAATATGCGGAGAAGCTACAAAGTGTTTGCATTGCTATTGCTGTCAGACTGATGTGATGAGTTGCGTTGTCTGCATACAATCAGTCTGCAGATGCAACACAAGTGCCGTTGGCGATGCCAACGACAAAAATAGAACGGCCATGGAAAAGGCCTCAACCTTGGCCACGTCTTGGTAGGATATGAATATAAATGTGAGGCTGGCAGGAGAAAAGGGTCCGGTCCATAGTCAGTAGATGATTCCAGATCAGATGTCAAGACTAGATCATCCCATGCCCAATATTGATACCAGATGTGACGACTTTATCCACTGTTCAATATTGTTTCTCCTTGGCTCGATACGGTGAACACTATCTTTTATGAGTCTTGATACCGAGCCAGCCGTGTCTTTCTAAATACTCGGGTCATCCCAAGACCGTCGCCATCACAACTCTGTAAGGGAGCATTAGCGGGACAGTGACCAAATATAAATAGACCAAGCTGAGGAGAACCATGTGCCATCATGAACTGCTCTGCAGTGATAATGATAATACGCCGTAGGGCCATGCAGTCTGGTGCATACGGCCCCCAAATGGCGAGTCGAGGTGATGATTGTCGGGAGCGCATGTCGGTTATGTCTGTATTATGGAGATGTACTGAGTAGCTGAAAGGAGTGACCGTCGCATTTCTCAACAGTATGTGAATACTGGGAGGCATTAGGGATCTTCGAATCACACCGAAGTATTTTCCGCCCTTTTTCCTCTTTTCCTCTTCCCTTCTTCTTGGTATTCTATTTCTAGTGGTAGCATCGGTCAGTAGAACATCACATGTCTGTCTGTAAGAAGATCATGGCAGGCCTCGAAAGCATTGGCAGGTATCGTCGCGACCAGAAACAGCACGACCGGGCTTTGGCCGACGTCATCACCAGAGAATCAATAGAGGACTAAAAGAGAAATATAAATAGTTGACCGTTTTGGCGGCCGGGTGATGATATATATCACGGCATGGTGAAGGCAGCGGGGATGAAGTCGGACTGGGCCAATGAGAGCGGGTGTGCAACCGCCCAGCTAGCGTAAAGTAGGAACCGACCCGTCACTGTGGGGCGGCATGCAGCGAGCACTTCTCTGTACTCTGTATTACACCGCATATTGGGCAAGATGGTCAGGTCCAAGTCAAGGCGAAGATAGAATAAAGCCGTCTTGGAAATATCAAAGAAGTGGTCATGGGATGATTTGCAGGGTCTGAAATACTTCTTTGCAGAGTAGCATCAGAAGCAAAGAATAAGCCCTCAGATAGAAGTCGATAGTTCAATATTCATTCAAAATCAAAAACAATCAAAGCTGAAGAAACACAATAAGAAAAAGAAACGACCGTTGAACCGTTGAGGTGGCTGGGATTGAGACATCCGGGCTCCGATATGTCTTGGTCTAGTAATCTGTAAAACCAATAGTATGTGCGATCTGAGCATGGACACACACATCGTAGAGGTGGTGTTTGGCGCTGGTGCCGTCGGGATCCTTTTGATTGCGGCATCTACCAGCGTCGTCAGGGGAAGTGCAGATTCAACGGCAAAGTGCACTTTTGGTTTGCATCCTATTGGCAGACATTTTGGGAGAGGCAGTGCTGTGTCAAATAAGAAAAACAGCGTCTCGCTGATGGTGTTGTGAAAGTTCCCTCTGTACAGCTGAGAGGGTGTGGACGGCACGTCAGCACTCTATGCGTGATTATATAAGTATCTCTGTTCAGACGTCAGGTATTGAATCTTGATAGCATTCACAATGTTGAGCAGTAAAATATTTATAATTATCTAAACCAACGGCTTCATTGTTGGTATTTTCTAGGTGAAAAATAATACTTGTATTTACAGCATTATACCGTGACAAAGTAATTTTTTCAAATATCTTCATCTGATATCAAGTTGCATCGAAATAGCTATTAATAAAAATATAAATCCTCGAATGGCACCTCAAAACAGCAGCGCACTTGTCCAGCAAATGTAAGAGTTATTTAACAAATACTTAAACAAAGAAAAAGAAGATAATTAAATTCACCCGACTCATACCGTCTTCTATTGCCTCCCCCCATGTCTCTGAATGTCTCTCGTGATCTCCAAGACACTCCATGTCGTACTTTTGAAAAACAACCGACACGTGAGGCTTTATCATGAAAATACTCTGTAATACCAACTAAAAGCTGACCGCCAGTCGTTTGTCTACATCGATTTGCTAACCTGGGAGCCTGGGTAGAGTTGACTTTGATAGTTCACCTGATATCAGGGTTCACTCCACCGATGCAAGCTATCTATTATCGTGTCGCTCCACCGCTCAAGACTCACTAAATTGCTGCTCAAGGCAGGCGAGATGGAGTAGTATTGCAATCTGCAAGCTACAGAATAATATAAGATGTCTGTCGACGTACAGAATATGAAAGCGAGTGCATATCAAAATAGAACCCCGCTCCGTGCAGGCGGGCCGTTACCAACGGTGATCGAGTCAATCTGATGTCAAGATTGGGGGCCGTTCCCGTCAGCTGTGTGCTGATTATTGTGCTGATTATGGTTATCACAACGTGCTGCTTACTCTGTAGGTGGTATCATCACATTTACCCCGCTTAGTCATCTTCGCTACAGCACATATATTTCCAGCACAGCAACAGCTCTCCATCAGATACTCCGTAACTCCATTCGACCCCTACCAATTTTCTCTGAATACTCTGTACACACCTCCTGTCACCAAGCTAGCGAAACCAGGGGTCGTCGAGACCCCTGTCGCCTCATGTCTGTGGCTCTGGTGCTAGTGGATTCTGAGCTGTGATTGGCTGGATGACTTATACTGCGACTCTTCTAACCGCCCACTCACAGCCGGGATCCCCTCTCTCGCTGGCCTCTCGCTCAGTCCTCTCCGTGTCTTTTCTCTTTCTCGGTCTTTCTTCTCTTTTGTCTCTCATGAAGCTCTCTTATTGCTTCTTATTACCTCGTGCTCTGCCAATGACCAGCCTCTCTAAATATATTCCGCAATTTGTCTCTAATTGTCTTGCTTCTCGTCTCCTCTCGTCTTCTCTCCACCTCGTATTGCTGGGCAGTGCTTTGCTCAAATTGTCAAGAAATGTCGTCCAATGCATTGCTCTCCGCAGACTCTGCAATAAGAAGTACTCAGTAGTAAAAGTAGCCGTGATCCATAAATGTGATCAGATCAGAAGTGATCGAGACTACACTATTGAAGGCCAAGCCAGGCCAAATTGATCAGTGATAGCCATGCGCCCACCCATGCATGCACACGAATGCACACACGGCGGCTTCTTTTGTCTTTTATCTTTCTTTTTCTTTATTATCGTTGTTGAGTTGAGTGATTACGAGTACTAACAAGAGAGATACATATGCAGCAGCTTCCCTCTTTATCACCTCTCCCGCTGGTTTTGTTTTTGATTTTCTCTTGATTTTCTCTTGATTCTGATTTTGATTTCGATCTCTATTTGATTCTCCCTCCTCTTTCTACCTCTCTCCCTCCCTGTCGAACATCAAACTCGCATCTCTTGACTCTTCACTCTCAAACCCTCTCTGTTTCCAACGCATAATCTGCCCAACACCTTGGCCGCTTGTCCGCTCTTCTGTCCGCTCTTCTGCCCACTTTGCCTGCTTGAGCCTCTGCCTCCATCTTCAAACCTCTTCAAACACCTCCGTGCTCCGCCTCCTGATCTCCAGCCAGCAGTCTAGTCACTCTACCACTACCGAACCTTAACTCCTGGCATACTCTCTACACTCTACACTCGACTAACCCACGCCTCGCATCACCTGTACATACGATATCGACGGCATCTAATTGTATACGACTTTATATTCATTTTCATCTTCATTTTCATCTTCATTTTCATATCATCTTCACGGCTCTTATTCATTAGATCATACGACACGACCTCACGATCATCGACTCATTTGATTATTCGCATAATTCTCGCATTTTAAACCCATCTTTGTTTCTTCTTGCATCTACTCTTGATACCCATTCATCTGTTTTTCGTTTCTGTTTCTCGTCTCATTTACAATCACTCGATACTCCTCGTTTCTCATTCTCATCATCTCATACCGGAATTGAAATTGCCATCCTCAAAATCAACTTTCCCATCCTGAAGCAACTTTGCCATCCTCATTACTATCTTATCACTATCATACTATCCGCATCCCCTGACGACCCCTTTGTCTCTCTGGTGTTTCTGATACACTGGCCCCGGTCGATACGAGATACACTACTTCAAAGTCTATTCCAAGCAGAGCCTCAGACACAAGCGAGCGATACGACTCCACCAACCTAAAATCAGAAACGATAGCTGTTTGGCTTTTGCTTTTGATTTTTTAGAGTCGAGTTTACACCTATGCTTGCCGCTGTAATAGACCAAGAAACCCGAGCCTGGATATCTGAAGAACAGTCGACAGAATTTACAGAATCAAGAAGAATAAATCAAAGGCAAAGACAAAAACAAAAACAAAGTCGACACTGCCCCATCTCAAACACAAAACATCACATACAAACACTGCCACTCCAAACACAAACACTCTCCCTGACCCAAGCATAATACGACTTGTATCCATACTCTACCCATACTCTATTCTACATCAACCCACAAACATCCGACACGGGCCCCCGTTGGAAACTGGGCCGTCTCATACAAGACACTCCCGGCCTCGGGTGTCAGCCTGGGGCTCTCTATTGTATTGAGCCCCATTGTCTAAGGTCTACTCTATATTCGATTGTCCATCCAAAGTGGAAGACGGGAATTAAGGGTCAAAAAGAGAATACCATCTCTTTTTCAAAATCCCATCTCGACTCCTTTTCTACTTACTCCCTCCCTTTACTTTTCGTTTCTCTTTCTCTTCCTCTTACTTTTCTTCTTCTTCCTTTCTCTTCTGCAGCGCTGTGCACTCGCTTTGTCGATACCCTTCTTTCATATCGACACTGGTTGTTGTTTTCGATTCTTTCACGATTCTTTATTATTATTCCTTCGCTTATTCTCTTCGACTTTTACTTTCGACTTTACGATTTTTTTTAACTCACGGGTACCGGTTGCCTGTTCTCTTCGACTTCTTTTTCTTTCCTCTTTCGCTTCTTAATCGTTCGCCACGACTCACGAGTTCATTCTCTGATATTCCTGACGCCTCAAATCCGACGAATCTACAAAGAACGAATATACTATCTACACCAAATCTACAAAATGGGCCGTCTTATCAAGAACCACTGGGCACGCCTCATCGTCCTGACCGCTGCAGCTTGTATGTTCTTCTTCTCTCTCCGTGACCTAGAAAGGTACTAACGTTCTAGACCAAGTTGCTGCTGCCATCGAGGGCTTCTTCTGGCCAAAGGTCTTCTGGGACTTTCTCACCCGCAACCTCGACCCCATCGTCAAGCCCGTTCCTATTTTACAGATAATCAACCTGCTGCTCGGTCTCGCCGTGCTCGCCTGGGAGTGGCCGCTGGGCGCGCTCGCCGGCTCGGCCTTCCACCGCAGCCTGGAGACGCGGCTGGCGCTGATTCCGCTGGCGGCGCTGGCGGCGGTGCTGCTGTACCAGGGCACGAACGCGGCAATCTACTATGTGGTGGGCATGATGGTGTACACGTGGGCGTACAGCGAGGGCGAGGTGATTTGTGCGAAGCCGTGGACGCTGCCGCAGCGCACCCAGCGGGGGCGTGTGTAGATGTCTGACGGAGACGGTAGATGTCCAGGCGTCGTTAGATGCCTGGCATCAACGTCGACGTCGACATCTATCGAAACGTCTACCTCACAAGAAAAAAAAGCAAACAAAACAGAGAATGCCCGCCTCTACCTTCCGGGCTTCTCAACCAATACCAACATCTACAATAGTAGAATACATAGAACGCCTCGGAGGCGTGTGAACCAGCGGAGGATCCAGACAGGACAATGGGATGATTCTTTATACCAAGTACTTGATATTAAGCGACAGCGAGCGATTATTTATTGATTAATTTTTATTTTATTTCACACACCGTATCCAAGAGATGAACATGAAACAGCAATCACACAGATGATGGAAGATAATGATAAGATGATATAAAAGTCTATACGCTATGTAAAAACCGCTCATGCTAGATATAAAGAACAAAAGATAAAGGTATACAAAAAGGAGACTACTCGGCCTTGCCGTCAGGGACGCTGCCCTGCTCCGACGAGCCGGAAATCTCCTGGTCCGTCAGCGTGTGCGACTCCGCCTGCGGGCCCACGTAGTTCTTGCGGCCGTCAAACACCCACTGCAGACCGGCAATCACCAGCACGACGCCAAACGCGACAATCGAGTAGTTCATGTTGTTGCCCGTCACCGGGTACTCGGGCGGGAACACAAACAGCACGGTCGTCAGCAGCGTCCAGGCGATGCCGACAATGTTGCAGGTCCAGCCAAAGACGGGGCCCATCTTGAACGCGCGCGACTCGGGCAGCATGTTGCGGCCGCGCAGGCAGTGGATGGTGGGGGGGATGGCGTAGGTGACGCCGAGGCCGACGACGGAGGCGGCGACAATGGCGTTGAAGGCCGAGCTGCTGCCCAGGAACACCAGGCCAAAGACGACGACCCAGCCGGTGGTCCACAGAAGAGCATTCAGGGGAACATCCAGACCAGTGTGGACGCGCGCAAAGACGTTGCTAAAGGGCAGGCCGCGGTCGCGGGCAAAGGCGTAGCTCATGCGGCTGCTGGTGGTCATGAGGGCGGTCGACGTGAAGAGCATGCAGATGAGAGGGAACATGAGCAGGCAGACGGCGCCGGCCTTGCTGTTGGTGGCCTGGTAGATGATGGTCAGGAGCGGGCCGGCGGACGCGCTGTTGACGGCGTCAATGTCCGTGATGCAGAACAGCAGGCAGCTCAGGAAAACAAAGCCGGTGAACATGCCGATGCCGATGCTGTAGAGCATAATCTTGGGGCCCTCGACCGTCGGGTTGGGGATCTCCTCGATCATGTGGATGGTGCCGTCGAAGCCGGTCAGGGCAAAGGCGCCCTGCAGCAGGCCCAGCATCCAGGCCAGGCCGTCGGGCCAGCCGACCTCGTTGAGCACGGCGCCGTAGACAAACGAGCCGGGCTGGTAGTCGGGCGTCGCGCAGGCCAGCACGGTGATGGAAATGATGACAAAGCCGGCGAGCGACCACAAAAAGGCGGCCTTGGTAAAGTACGGCAGCAGGCGCGTCGAAAAGGCATTGATAAAGAAAGCGGCAAAGGTAAAGGCGCAGTAGATGAGGAACTGGTGCCAGGCCTTGGACTCGTACGAGTCGTCCATGAGCGAGATGATGTTGAGCACGAGGGTGCTGCCGAGCAGGCCGCCGGTGGCGGTCAGACACACCCAGGCGCCGACGTTGATCCAGCCCGTGACAAAGCCGATGGCGCGCGCGTAGCTGGGCCAGCTGATGACGGAGGCCCAGTGGTACTGGCCGCCGGCGGTGGGGTAGGCAGAGAGGAACTCGGCGAGCGAGGCGGCGAGGCAAAGGTTGCAGACGCCGGCGACCATGAGGCCCCAGACGACGGCGCTGGGGCCGCCCGAGGGCAGGGCGAGGTTCATGGAGGTGGACAGGGCGGTCCAGCTGTTGAGGATGGCAAAGGCGAGGCCGAGCATGGAGAGTTTTGAAAAGTTGCGCTCGAGTTCCTGCTTGTGGCCCATGCGCTCGAGGGCGGCGGCCTCGGCGCTGAGTTCAGCGTTGCGTTTGTTTGCTTCCTCCATTGTGAGTATGAGAGTGGGATGGAGATGAGAATGGGGAAGAGGAGTGAGTGAAAGAGAGAGGAGCAAAGAGAACAAAAGAAGGACAATGGGAGGTCTGGGTTATATATTTTCTGGAGGCATGGGATTTGCTACATTTGGATGTAGAATAAGACACGACCGGTCGAGGAGAGAGTGACAGGCGACGCCCAGACTCCCACATCCCACAATCTGACAGGTGCTAAATAATAAGAATAAATAATACTAGTAGATAGGGACCTAAGGAGATAAAAAAGTACGCGAGTTATCAGTTGTTGAGCCCAGTTGAATCGATTAAATCCAATAAATCCAGAGATTAAATCCAGACGACGACGGGGTTACTGAGAGAGTGAGTACATGATACATGATACAAGGTACAAGAGAGCAGGGTCTCGGACGAACAATTACCATCCAGTTTGCTGTTTGCCTTCTTCCTGTTATCCTCGTCTTTTCGCCTCTTCTCCTCATCTGCCCTCTCTGCTCTCTACATCCCAGAGCCTGTATACGACCGAGTATTTCGGCTGACACTTCCTAGTTTGGTCTATGTGGGTAAAACTCTGGCTAATCCGTTGTACTCCAAAGAATCTCCAGAATAATCCCCAAAGACTGGAAATAAAGACTGAAATAAAGCCAGAATAAGAAAGCATCAGAAATCCTTACTTGAGGCAAACGTGTAATCGCCTGGGTTCCCCGGACTGGCCGCCATGATAGGCCCAATGCTTGACTAATTGCGGACACGGCGACCAACAAAGAGCGCCCTTGTTACGTAACGCCGTTTTCTTATGGGATCTGCATTGTTTTTTTGTGTGTCTTTTCTGCTGTCACTCTCCAGCATTCTCCGCAGAACGCACCTGCCGTCTGGAGATGTGGAAGTTGTGTAGACAAGTATCTTACAGAGTAGGAAGGAACGCATTACTCGACGATGTAGGAAGGAACAGTTAAGATACAGATTACTAAGAAGTCACAGGGCTGACGGCTACCTATCTAAGCATCACCCAAAGATGCATCTAATTCGATCGCCAAGAAGCCGAGCCGGCACATTATTCAGTCTGCCGCGTTCCGTGCAGCATTCTGGAAGCCAAGCCGCCAGGCGTTGAATGAACACTCAGAAGGAGAAAAGCCAACCAACGCACGCCAAATACCGCCTAAACGCCCACTAAGCAGGGGTATGACTCGCTGAAATCGCTCCCAATAGCTCTGATAGCGCTCTTCCACAGGTGTAAATACTCTCCCTCACCACATAATCCGCAGTGTGCTATTCGCGCCGGAGAGTCGGAGAATCAGCTATTTCTACATTCACTACGGAGAGAAGGTACAAGGTGTACAAAGTGGCATGCGCCCTTATCTTATGCCCCACATAGTCGGTAATAGTATTGACTAATTTCGTATTTCTGTTTTCTTTACTTCGTACATTCTTTACATTCTTCTGTGTCTCGCCTGCAAACAGCAACGTTTTTCCGGACTGGTCAACCCTCTGAGACCCTGTTCTCCGCGATATCTTTGATACGAACGCGAACGACTGGTGCCTGCCGGTCTATCTCTACTTGTCTCGATGTATTTATACTTTTAAATGGTGAAATGAATGCATCTGATTTGATGTGTTTGAGGTTCAATCTCGAGATAGACGATCCGCTAACATGAGTTCAGTACTAAGTACTTTGTAGATGAAATGCTCTGATCAAGATAACCGGAGGATGCGAGGATGCAAGGAGTACGCAACCTGTCTCAAGATACGCTTGTCATGCATGCACTGAAGACGTGCCACGCGAGTTCTCGAAGTCGTGGGGTCTTCCACAAGTGAGGCTTTTACAAGGTGGTGACGCCTCATGGCATGTCTATCTGGTGTCTTCTCGGTCTGCTTTTTTGTTAATGTGATGTCTGTCAAGGTGTGTGCATGGGTGACTGGTGCAGGAGGCACAGCAGGGTAGCAGCAGCGTAGCAGTTGGTGCAATGCCTCCTTTGGTGGCAGTTGCAGGACTGTCTTTTTGATACTGATATCTCGGCACGACATGCCTAAAATAATCAGCTGCAGTAGATCCAACGAGTAATGCAGGCACGTCTTCTAGAAGCCCGGGTGCAACGTCGGGTAGTGTTAGTTCTAGTGTTGGCAATGGTTAGACTGTCTATCTGTCCATCCCTGTTTACCTTGCATCAAAGCGCAAAGCTTGACTGACACGATGCTGCCGGTGCCACCGAGGACGTGCGTCGTGCCGACAACCGCTGATTCTTTTTATTGAATGGCTGTGCTAACTATGCTAACTATGCTAGCTATGCCATGTTATGCTAATGCTCGCGATGCTCTCTGCTGATGTCGCGTGTTGCGTTGCTCTGTTTGACCTCGGTCAAGGATAGAGCTGCCAGATCCATCCGTCCGCCCTTGCCATGTCATGTACTCAGTATCCTCGGTATCTGCCAGGTCCACGTCTCCACGAGCTTGGACCGTTTGACGTCGACTGATTGCAGTGACGTTGTTGCTATCTACTCTGTGCCAGGCTACATTGCTTGTTTCGGTTTCCATTTGTCCAGATATTTGTAAAGATAGACTCGAGGGTTAATATCAGCCTCGGTGACCTTATCTATCTACTCAGTATCTCCATCTCTGATAACTGAGCCTGATCTACCCCTGATCGTGGGTGCAATCTGCAATCTGCAATGACGCCACACACCCTCTCCTCTGCACGGCTGTGTGCTCAGGAATTACTGCATCCAGTATGTCCATGCGGCCACCCTTCCAGAGTAGATTTTAAACTTCAATTAAACAAGCGGACCTGCGGCAGTAGGCGTAGCGTCGGCAATATACGATGCAGGTTGATCATGATAACTGATAGTCTGATAGATAAAATAACGGCCGGCTATAGATCATCGTCGGGTATGGTGTTGATGACTAAGCTTGCTCTGAGCGAGTGTGTCCAGATACTCCTGATGAACCATTTCTCATTTCCAGCATTCACTCTGCATCTTCAGCTTTCTAAAGTGAACATCTCATACATTCAGCAGTCAACATGGGCAAGTATGGAACACATAATAGAACACACAGCTGACGTGACAGTGACACTCTCTACAAGTCTCCCTTCTTCCCAGAAGCTGGACGCACTATGATCATGGAGTTGCTTGTCAAAGACGACTTCACAAACCGAACAGCAAATGCAAGGCCGGGCCTGAACCCATCTATTTCTCTCAATTCTAGGTCAAGTACATCACACTTCAACAAAGCAAAACGCCAATTGGATGAGCTCACCAGACACTGCCATCTGCATTCGTATGATGACTAATCACGTCTGCCAGCTGGTTGCCAGCCGACAAGGTGCTGATAATAATCAGTATCAAGCCTCAAGCTCGCCAGGTTTCCCTCAATGTTATCATACCGAGCCTGCCAGCTTTGTACTAGATTGTGCGTTCTCTTCAACGTCAAATTATACGAATAGGCAGGCCGTTTGATGTTTGATGTCCATTGGTTCGATATGGCTCACTTTTACTCATGATGACTCATCATGGCTCATTGAGTATCTCCTCACTGGTCAGACCACCAATATCAAGCACATCACGCACGATGCAATTGAGTGTAGAATTGGGTACAGCTCGTGTCAATTGATCAACTGATGCTACAGACTGGTGTTCTGCTCGTCGAATCTGTTGACTGTGTGTGCTGGCTGGCTGATCAGCTGCTCGAGCAGTGATGCTCACTCAGCTGCCTACAAGATCCGAGACACAGCTGCATTCAGCGTCTTCTCTAGTCTTATCTTTGTCACTCGTGCTTCAGTTCACTGATTCTCTCTAGATGCTCGAAATTGTTTATTTGTTCATGCTAATGCTATCGTAGCTGGTATCATTTCTCGTGCCTCCCGCTTAGTGGGCCGTCCGCGTGCCCTGCGACTCGTTGCGGAAGCCTTGGCGCTCGGGCGCCTCCGACTCCTGCACGGTGCCCTTGGTCAGGATCTCCTTGATCACGGCGTCCTCGTCGCTGGTGCCAAACTCGTTCTCGAGCGTGCCCTTGGCGGCGGTGTTGAAGGGGCCCTGGGGACCCTGGCGGTGGGTGGTAAAGATCTGGAAGGTCGAGACGAAGTGGGCGAGGGGCACGGAGGCGTCCTTGAGCCACTTTTGGTAGTCGTTGATGTCGTCGACGAAGACGACAAAGTCCTCGTCGGTGCCCTTGAAGTGGACCTTTGTCTGGGTAGTCTCGCCGCGAGCCATTTTGGATGTGTGGGTGGTGGTGGTGGTGGTGGTGATGGTGGTGGTAGATAAGGTTGATTGAATTGGAGTAGAAGTGAAATTGATTGAAGACTGATGTCGCCAAGTGATGATGTTGATGATGGTTGATGAGGATGAATGGAAAGGATGAAGAACAGGACAGAGACTGCTATTTATGTGCCTGAGCTGATTGCGTGACCTCACCGTATCCAGCAAGTGCGTCTTGCAGGTGCCTCTCTCGTGCTTTCTGTTTCCTTCTTCTCCTGTCTGCAAGTATCTTTCCGTCCTGTTTGCAGCATTCTGCACCCAGATGGCGCTGCTCGATACACGCGACATCATGAGCCATAATACGTCATAGGTACAAAGGGCGGGAAATAAGTGGGGATCTGCCTACAGCCTGCAACTTGAGAGTCAACAGCAAACAATGCTGGGCAAGCAGCCCGCAGATCGAAGCTTCTGTAATCATCCAATTGCACAATGACATCGTTTGTTGTAGAGAGTAAAGCTCCATAGTATTCAATCGGCTTGGCAGCTACCCCTCGTACTCCATCTTTCCTCAGCCTCCAGAGCTCTTTCATCCTCAATCTCCTCCTCTCGTGATACCTTTTGTACGTCATTGTGGACCAGACAGCTCCATAGAACCAACAAGACAGACACGAGACAAGACAATCATTTCATAAGAATACATAGCTTGGCTACCAAAATAGCAAAATGCCAATTGACGATATCGTGATCTCATTCTGGAGACATCTCCAAGGCAGCCAGAATGGAGAACGTGGAGATGCCATGAACAAAACAAACCAAAAGATCTCTCCACGACAACTCCACGAACAGAAGCTTCTCGCTCTCAACTTCCACAACATCCACTCAGTGAATCTTCTTCGTTCGATGGAGACTCGGACGGTGCATGCTGGGCCGCTTCAACCACCGCCGTGACGGCTTGGTCTCCATCTCCTCGACCCGCTCCCCTTCCTTCTGTTGCGAATGCTCTTCACGATCTCGATCCTCACGGCGCTCCATCCTGAATGTCGACCTCAACGTCAACAGTTCGCCTGTCGCGCTTGCTGAGCTCTTCGACTCCTGCCCGCTCGACCTCGGCCGCGCGATCACAGCCCGCAAAAACGACGAAGATGTGGCTGATGCCATTAAGGGTATTGACGGCAGAGACGGAAGCACGGTCTGGGGTATTGCAGAGACAGCTCCATAGCTCTCATCCAGGCCTCCGAGAAGCTGGGCCGGTGGGCATCGCGGAATCTTGGCTGCTCTCTCGCTCGACTCTTTACGGAAAAGAGAATACTTGGGACGTTGAGGCTCGGTCGGCGGTTCCTTTGCGTTCCCAGACAACGAGTACGCCTTGGCTTCGTCTCCCGATGATGAGCTCAGCCTTGCCTTGAATAGCTTGACCGTCTTTTCCGACTTCTTGTCCTTGTCCGTCTCTTCATGGTAGAGGCTGGCACCAGCCTTAGCATCGCGGTCATGGTGTCTCAGTAGGCCATGCCCGATACCCAATCGCATTCTGTGTTCGCCAGACTGTTGGCGTGGCGATGGCGATGCCTTGGGTATCGGCTGGCTCGCAAAGATAGCCTCGCTCGTCATGTCGGCCATGACAGCTGGCGGGCGTGCGATTGTCCGTCTCCCAAAGGTGCTACTGAGACTCGGTACATTGATCTTGCGCATCATGGCAGACGCAGACGGGCGGATCCGCTCAGTACGGTTGCGAGGCGACAGTGTTGACGATATGAGCATATCCCGGGTGCAGACGTCCGAAATCAACGACTCCAGCCGTGCCCGGTCACCTCTGGAAGGCGCTATAATGGGAACGCGCGATGCCTTCAGCACAGAATGCGATCTACCGATGCTGAGCTGCCGTGAGAGAGACTGCGATTCGCCCTTCTCCGAGCTGGTATTCTTCAGAATGACCTGGAACAGCTGCACTTTGGGCGGTACAGTGGTTGCTCGACGGATAGAGTGTTTCCGAACACTGCTATCCGGAGACTTGAGCGCTGCTCCAAGTGTCTTGGCGTCGAGTCCGAGGAACGTAAACATTAGCCGGTCGGACTGATACTCATGGTTGTCTTCCCGCCGTCCGCCGTCGTGGATCCGGTGCCGCCATTCTTCTTCTTCGCTTTTGGTGCTTGCTGTCATCAGTATTTCGTACAGCTTGCCACGGCTTTCGAACATGACTTTCCATGAAAAGGGAGCCGAGTGGCATTGTAGACCTGCCCTGTTAGTATATGCTTCATTTCGGTAGAATCTTGAAGTAGATCGTAGAGTTGAGTACCCACCTCTTCCATTGTCGGCCTGCTCCAGACTGCACTTTATCAGAGGAATACAGGCCTGTAGCTCGTACAGCTTGCCCGTCTTGTCGACAATGGCCAGGCAAAGCCAGCTGTGATAGAGAAGACAAATCATGTAGCTACCTCGCACCGAGGCCTGCGTTTGCCAGCATACGTGAAGCACTCCACAGAGGTCGATGCGGCCAAACTGTCGAATCTGGCTTTTTGTGGCGCCATTCCTGGCATCAGCCGGAAATACCAACCGTTCTTGCAACAGCCACGTCTTTTCGAGATGGGACTTGAAGAAAGGGTCTTCTGTGGCATTATTCATCGCAATGGTTACCTGGTGCAGCTTCTCGAGGGCAGTCTCAATGTCTGAGTGTGAGCGCGGGCAGTCGCAGACTGGTGTAGACTTGAGGAGCTCCTGGAGAAGAAGAGGGTATCTGCACGCCCGTTGTATCGGCTACATGGTTAGTATTCGAGAATCTGCCAACGTTTACTATAATGATTACCTTGGCAAGAAGGTCGTCAATCGAAAGCGCTCGCTTCGAGTCTTGCCAATCCCGCGAGTAGCTCAGACAAGACGCCAGCGCTTCAAGGCCCCTTTGGTGGTCTCCCCAGTTGGGTATCGACCGATATGTGACCTTGAGGTCGTCGAGAACCATGTCGAGTTTGGCTCTGTACTCTTCGTATATGTAGAAACGATCGATTCTGCGGACAAACACATTGGCTGCTTGAGCTGCAATTTCGGGAGCAATGGTCATCTCGGTGACTTCTTTGCGGAGGGTGGACTGTCGTTTCCCCTTACCTTGGCCTTCGGAGGCAATATTGGAAGTCGCGGACATCCGTGCCGGAAGTGATTGGGCGCCAAAGAGTGGGCGCGGCATTGACAGATGCGAGTACTCGGAGTCGGGGATTACTCTGTGCAGCTCACCGAGTATCTGGTCGTGGAGCTCGACAATGTCAGTCAAGTTGCTGTACATTGATAGGCGCAGTCCAGCGTCCGCCGAGGGTGAGGATGCAAAGATTGTCATGTATGCCTATTTGTCAGTATACTTGCAGTAATTTTGCCGATAACCAAACTCACATTCATCAGAAATTTAATGTCACCAATGTAGCCCTCCTCCGTCTCGATCAGCTCCTCGAGAATGCGTCTGCGGTGAATAGAGCGCGCCACAATATGTGCTTCCGCAAGTTGTTTCTGCCTGTCGTTGGCCGTGTCATCATCTGACTGTCTTGCAGACATGGAAAATCGGCTGCTGCGGTCCGTCGTTCTGGACAACACCTTGGAAGACCTCGCTTGTTTCCGCGACGAGGGTCCAATGCTAGCTGTGGCAAATCCACTGATGCTGGCATCGCGGATGCCGGCGACGTATGCAAAGGACGACACGGACGACGAGTGCCGACGGTAGCTCGAGTCGCCAAGCGTTCTCGGTGTCAGAAGATTTGCAATAGCATCCGTGTCGAGATTCGGCTCTTCTTGCTGGTTGTAGCGGTGCCGTTCTGCGCGTCGGCGGTTGAATGTCTGCACCCATTTCCGGAATGGCCGCCGTGTCTGGGCTTGCGCTGGTTGTGGGCCTGACAGAAATGCCTTTGAACTCTCGATGGTTTCTCTGAGGGCCTCCCCGACAGGAATCTCAGGCATATTGTCGGTGTAGTCGTCCAATGTCCCATCCTGAGAGCTGTGCGCTCTCATTCCCAGGATTGGCCGTCCAGTGTAGGGGACATCGGGCCGGCAGCGGAACAACATATCGTCTGCCGTCTGCGGGATGTTGCGTGCGATTGGATCTTCAGTTCCCAAAGCCTGTTCACCTTGTGAAGACGATACAAGTTTCAGTGGCTGTCTTGATGCCTCTTCCACGGTTGTTGCTGCCACAGTAGACACCTCCAGCGTTCCCGATGGTGTAGCCTCGATGGTGCATTTCTTGAGCTGCTCGGTGACCTCGAGGTGGTCGATCTCTTCAGGGTTTTGGATGTTCTCAATGTTCTCTTGCGATCCGCCTCCGGCCAGCGGACGGCAGACCCGGACCGAGCCACACGGAGACTCTGCTGCATGACTCTCTTCGGCGGCAACGTCGGCGTCGACGGCTAGTGGTGGCGGTATCGGCAAGGGAAGAGTGTCGAGAACTCCAATGTCCTCCATGGCGTATTATTGATCCTGGTATTGATGGCTGAGTGATGTAATAAGGAATAAATGACTTTAGTGCTGTGGGTTTAGGGATGAGAGTCCGGAATATGGCCTAGCCAGAGATGTTCACACGATCTAAATTCCCACGATAGTTGTCCATCAACAAACTTAAATAGGCAGGGAGGGAAGATCTGAAACTTTCGTATTGAGGAAGCTACGATGAAATAAAGTGATTCCCTCGACAACCCCGGATTTGTAAATTCGATCCCATGAGGAAAGAGCGACTGAGAGCTGGCCCTGCTCCTTCCCAAACTGGCAACAGTGCGCTGATACTTGGATGCTCCCATCCACGATCTCCCAGCGGGAATATCAAATAATCACATTACAGGCTCAATATCGAATAAAGCTTGAAATAAATTTGTATCCTTCTAACTATACTGTGCATATGTTTTTTTCTTTGTATTTTTATTCTCAATCCTGATGTGTAGACGTTCATTTGAAGATATGACATAAGCAGCACTTACACTGAGAGTAAAGTGGGTCCCACTACACCACGTTTCACGCGCGTCATTCTGCCTGGCAGCTCGATATCTGTAGCGCTTCACAGGCGCTCTCCACTTCATCCAGACTTTGAGATTGGATTCGCATCGCAACGTCACTTTCACTTTATATTGCTCGCCACTTCTTTGACGATGGAAAACATCCATGCGCCCACAATCCCGTCGGGGCCGACGACGGGCCGGCAGACCAACGGCAACAACCAGCACCTCTCCTTCACCGAGCTGCAGCGCAAGAAGGACGACATGGAGGCCGAGCTGTCGGCCCTGGGCAGCGTGCTCGATTCTGTGTGTACTTTAGAACTATCTTGTTATATTTCTTAGTTTTACTAACCAGCAGCACAATGTCGACATGAATACGTCTCTTTTGACGCCAGACGGCTTCCCTCGTGCCGACCTCGATGTTGCTCAGAGTGAGTGGTTCTGCTCGAGATATTGGTTTAATACTGACGAAAAGTTCGCACGACGCGGTCTCGAATCATCCATCTGCGCAACGACTACAAAGATTTGATGGCGAAGATTGAAAAGTTTCTGCACGAGCACTTTGCCAGCCTCAACGAGGACGGTGAGGCAGCGGGCGCAAACGGCGCAAACGGATTGAACGGCACAAACGCAAACGGCACAAACGGCACGATTCTGCCCGATTCTGTAGCAGTGGTCGAGCCGCCCTTTGCCAAGATCAACTCGGTCGTTGACAACAGCCCGGCAGCCGAGGCTGGACTCAAGGCGGGCGACCAGATCCGGCGATTTGGCTATGTCGAGCACAGCAACCACGACGGCCTGCGGCGGGTCGGCGAGTGTGTGCAAGGCAATGAGGGGGTATGTATTGCAACATTACAAAGTAAAAAATATGAAATCAAAATACTAACAACAAAGCAACGCATTCTTGTCAAGATTTCGCGAAGTACGGGGTCGGGCGTGGAAGAGCTGACTCTGAACCTGACGCCACGTCGCGACTGGGGAGGACGAGGGCTGCTGGGCTGCCACATCCTGCCATTATGAAGATGTGGGCAAAGATAAGGAGGTGCACAACAGAAATGTTGCCAAAATATAAGAGCTATTTTCAAACACTCCCAACCTGCCGTGGGTTCTGCCGCTGGTGACGGCCGAGCCGAGATACCGTCTTGACGCCCAACGTGTGACTCTACTGGTGACTGACTGGCACTCTCATTGCTCAGGTGGCGATCTTATACGTGGTTATCAAGCAATATGAAGAAAAAGTGTAGTATTCAACAGAAACGAGGCTCATCGCCATCTCGCCTGATGCCACGGACCACGCCTGACTCACATTGCTATCGGTCAGGCTACAAACAGACCATTATCGATGTGTGAATATGATGAATTACTAATACAAATTATGAAATCAGCGTTTGTTGGCAGAAATGTGTTGGGCTCATGATTATCATCGCCATGTGAACACCACATAAACTCTACTTAGTAAAACTGCTGCACACCTGCCTGTAAGCGGCCTGTGAGATGCCTGCAACAGGTGCTGCAAAGCTCCTTTGAAAGCTCCTGCAAACAGCTCTTTAGAAGCCGCCAATCACAGCTTGCCGTTCTGCCTGCCTGCGCTGCCTACTGTGCCTGCCGTACTCGCCTGCTGTGACCCCCCCATCCTTCTGTATTTGTGCTCCTGTTTGCCACTACCTGCCTACTGTGCCTAGATTCACTGCCCTGTACCTGAGGGGCAGTGCTGACAAATGCCACACGTGACGTAGCTGCACCCCTCTTGCTCTGTAGTATCCGCTAAAATGGACCCCCGCCTGCCCGCCCGCCGCCTGTCGCCGCCCAACCTTGTTCTGCTTTTTGCTTGCTTTTGCTTGACCGTGCATTTTGCAGGGCAGTCCTGTGCTGTGGCGCTAGTGTCAAAAGCAAGAGCAGAAGCTGCCCGCCAAATCGGTTGGCGCCTGCTGCTGGAGGAGCAACAGCAGAGTAAAACTAATAGCAATAATAAATACTAAAATAGCAAAATAAAACCAATAATAAAAAGAAATTCTTTTTCGCCCACCCTCTCACTCTCTCCCTTTTCCCTTCCTTCTCCTTCTCCACGATACCATTCACAACGAACCCCTCTCTCTCTCTCTCTCTCTTTCATCACCCGCAAACCAGCATCGCGAAAGGTAAGCCCCAAAACAGAACCTCTCGACACCAGCCATTCCCTTTTAATCTCCGTCACCTGTCTATCCGTCTCTCGTCTTCATCGTTCTACCTATATATACCCCGTCCCTCTTCCCTCGTACCCTCGTCGTCGTCCCGGTCTCGCCATCTCCCCGCCTTATTTGTGCCTTTTTTGTTGTCTTGAGAATCACAGACTCTCGTCGGAAGCCCAAAACGCAAGTCCCCTACTAGAATTGTCCGGCCTTTTACGAACGTCACGAAAGTCACGAAGACCCTGAAGACGGACAAAGAACAAAAATACCAAAAATACACAGAAATACACAAACGCCCAACCGACGGCCAACAAGCGTCACCGTCACCTGTCACCCATCACCCAACCCTCATCATCACGATCCAGCCCAGCCCACACATTTATCACACAAACACCTCCCTCACCTCACGATACACTTGACGATATATCCTGGATCATAGCTAACAGTCATCCTGCTCAGACTTTCGAGCTTTTCGCATTACGACTTTGCTTCCCTTCCTCTTTTCATATCTGCAATCATGGCTGAGGCCGCTAGCAATGTGCCGACCTTCAAGCTGGTCCTTGTCGGTGACGGTGGTACTGGCAAGGTAAGACTCTTCGACTCCTGACGCAGGGCTCTCAGACTGCATTGTATCCTCGACGACGACGGCGTCTCGCGACCTTATCGCAGCTTGGCACGAATCATCACGAGACGACATGCCCAAGAGCTGTCGCACACGACGTCCGCGAGTCTCGAGGATACATTAGCTCTGATGAGCTCACACGATCAATAGCAACGACACTAACTCATCTACAGACCACTTTCGTCAAGCGCCACTTGACTGGTGAGTTTGAGAAGAAGTACATCGCCACCCTCGGTGTCGACGTTCACCCCCTGGGTTTCACCACGGTAAGATAATTTCTCCCAAAATCTTCCACGCGCAAGACAGCTTCTAACTGTGCAGAACTTCGGCCCCATCCAGTTCGATGTCTGGGATACCGCCGGTCAGGAGAAGTTCGGTGGCCTGCGTGACGGTTACTACATCAACGGCCAGTGCGGTATCATCATGTTCGACGTGACTTCCCGCATCACCTACAAGAACGTCCCCAACTGGCACCGTGACCTGGTCCGTGTCTGCGAGAACATCCCCATTGTTCTGTGCGGTAACAAGGTCGACGTCAAGGAGCGCAAGGTCAAGGCCAAGACCATCACCTTCCACCGCAAGAAGAACCTCCAGTACTACGACATCTCGGCCAAGTCCAACTACAACTTCGAGAAGCCCTTCCTGTGGCTCGGCCGCAAGCTGGTCGGCAACCCCAGCCTGGTACGTTTCCTTCTTTTCTTATCTTGCCTTCTTTCGCATCTACTAACAAAATGTAGGAGTTCGTCGCTGCCCCCGCCCTGGCTCCCCCCACCGCCCAGGTCGACGAGGCCCTGCTCGCCCAGTACCAGAAGGAGCTGGACGATGCTGCCAGCATGCCCCTGCCCCTCAACGACGAGGATGATGACGATCTGTAAACGGATCGCCACCGTACGACTCGCCTTCTTGACTTGAACTTCTGGACAATCAATGAATCATTTTTTTCTCTGTCTTTTGACGTTACCCGCCCTCACGTCGCCGGTGTTCTTGTGAACCGATAAACTGTCTACGAGCCCGTCACCCTACATTCGATATCCGACACTACGCCTCTCGTCCGAACGATTACACACGATAAACTGTGGAAAGATTAGATGGTGGAGGCCGGTGGTAGTGGCGATGGCCGGTGTCTGAAGAAGGAAATGTTGAAGAGTCAATAAGAAAGAGGATGCACTGAGCGATCAGAAGAATAAGAACGGAAATTTTGCTTTGCTTCTTTGCCTTGTTTATAACCCAGCCTGCACACGACCAGCAGGCGGGAATGATTAAGAATGGATAGATAGATGACGTCCTTGGAGATGTATGAAATAAAACGGAGACGCTTTCATATATATTTAAGTATTTTGAAGTAGGATATCTATGGTGCAACGGATGAGACAAGGCTTTGTGCAAGGCTGCGAGTCTCGAGCTAGCAGTGGCACGATCTCGTAGTATGCAATGTATTCCGTCTTGTATACTGTTTCTTTTACGCGATACTTCACTTCTCAATCGTATCACCGCTATGCTCATGTATTGAATACTCTAATGCATAAATGCACGCAATATACCTGCATCAGAAACATCTCGATCTCGATCGACACTCAAGAAAAAGGCGGTGAGCACGAGTGTCTACTTTGTAAGGCGGTCAGCCTCCGCGGGGCACCGTTATCGAATATTGCCATGACCGTCCGTTATGACATATTACACTGTACTCGTACTGTGGTTAACAGCTCAGCCTTGTTTACATTGCAACAACAAAGAGTTTTGGTGTAAATACTACACAATAAAGGTTGAATATCTGGTTCGATTTTGGTGAAATATATTCAACTGAAAACACTTTTTTAAAATTTTACAAAATATATGAATGAGTATGGTAATCGTATGTTATCTACTAAATATTTCAATAATTTACAGCATGCAGAGCAGAATATATCAAAAACCCTTAACACCAAAAATCACCTTTACAAAAGCACAGCTATCAACGACTAAAAAGCAAACTTTAGGTCTAACGAGCACACTTGACTTTTCTCAATAACAGACGACGACCTCTTGGTATTGTTTGTTTACTTTCCAGCATCCAAACAAACAGCTATATCCCTCATTGTTTTTATCGTCTTCAGTACGAGGTCCTGAGATATTCAAACTTTAATATCGCATGTGGAGAGCACTATCGCAGCATTCTTTCTTTTGTATTTTGTGCAGCTTGAGCTTCTTGCTACCCGAGTCAGACATTCACCGCAAGTGGGCCACGTGCCTGCGTATATGTAGAGGAAGAAGAGGGAAGAGAGAAACATAAGAGCTCGGGGAATTAGACTACAGAATAGAAGACTAGAAGATGCTGCAGAATACTTTGTAGGATAGGTTAAGCTGCCTACATTCCAGTCCGAGATGAGGTGGTCTTTGGTTTTAGAGCTCACATAGAAAAAGGTACGGCGGTTAAAGTATGCAAAGTAGTCATTAAACGACATGCCTGCAGTTGTGTTCCTGGATTATGGGAGATTTGATGGGAGTTAGACATTTTGATCCTTGGAGATTCTTAATAGCAATAGTAAACAGAACCAAGCTGAGCTCGCTCCAGGAGTTCGTGACAAGCAACACGTCAATTCAATCCAGTTCAGTCTGGAGACGCTGGGCCAATTTTGCAGATTTCAAGGATCTAAAGTTTTCACTTTGTCCCCTGACTTTATCATTTGTACTTACTGAGACGGAGAAAGAGAATGACACGACACGTCTGAGCAGACCCGTTATTCGTACTTTGCACGTTGAGCCTAGTTTGTAGAACGTCCCGACGCGCCGCGGTATGGACGTGTCTACAAGGGGATGGATTGAAGTAGCACAAGTCTACAAGTATGAATTCAGTACAGTGCTCACCTGCCACCGTCACGTCACTGTCGGATGGAGACAAGGAAATAAATTGCCATTAGGATGTCGCTCTTATTACTCTCCTCTTTGAAAGCCTCCCCTGGACGTGTCGTCACTCTGTATTAGAGACGCGACAGCTGGAGAAAGCCAGACGTGTTTCGCGATTGATGGCAGAGCGACAAAAAGAAAAGAAAGGTAAAGAAATAACGAAAGATAAAAAAACACGACACAATGACAATGGCTGGTTATAATACGAGCATCATAGCATATGTACGACGTCTGACTGCATACTGAAATGAACGACCAAGAATTGAGAATTACTTCAGCTCAAGCGCAGATTCAATTGCAAGTATCAAAGTAGCTCGAGCGCGTCTACTCCATATGGAGCCGACCAAGACTGCAAGGGTGAAGAGCTTAAGAGAAATCAAGACAAGGTCCGTGTTTGTCTGAGATGTATTTTGCATTTTATTTTATTTCAGTTTTAATAGGCATGACGGAGAATTGACACTGACTCGGAAGACGCATTGAAGATCAGGAACAAACGAGAGACAAAAGAAAGAATAGAGAAAAGAAAGTTGTCAGATACCAAGGAAGGAGAGACATTGCATTGGCATATGCACGTGAAATGGGGGAAGAGATGCAGGCTGCAGGGAAAGAGAGGCGCAGGCTGGCCCCGCCGGCACGACGACGACGCGACCCAGCTATTGGCAGAAAATGGCAGTGCGGTTGGCGGAGCTGCAAGAAACTAATTGGCGGCAGCCGGAGCCGACCTGCCGCCTGCATAATGCAGATTGCACTGTACTGTGTGCAACGTAGGGAGCATCGTGCATATGCACTCCTATGAAGGGAAATTAATGTTTACTCTGTGATGTTTAGATGCATGCGTTTGTTTTCTTGTTTTCTCTTTTCTTCTCTTTACTATTCGTCTTGCCTTCTTCTGTATGTGCTAAGATTATGTTTAGATGCTGCACATTCTTGCACGCTGGAATCTGACATGGCGAATCGACACCGGCAATTGGAAATGGGAAATGAAAGACTTCAATTCAAGATACCAAAAGACATGGAAAAGATGACCAGAAGGAAGAAGAAAAGAAAAGACTTCAAAACAGCTTAAACAGCGACGGGGGGTTGGAAACAAACGCGCAGCAAATGGCCGATGCACAGCCCGCTGTAATTAATTGCAACTTTAAATAGCATCTGGCACTTTCTCATACACGGTAGAAAGCATTTAAATCGAATTTAAACGCATTTCAATAGCACGCAAATGGCACTCAAAAACCCAATTAGCACGACAAACAGCATAAATGGCTCTGTTATGGCTGCGAGAATCGCCTGGTCAACCAAACGCTGTAGTTTATTTGCATAATTGCCTATTTAGGAAACCAGGTTTGGCGTCGCGTCTTGTGATTGGCCAACGCGAACGACATGAGGAGCTGGACGAGGCACGAGCAGAGTGGAGCCTCATCTGCGTCACGTAAAAAATGAAGAAAAAGAATCGATCAAATTAGATGGGAATGCTTACATGATATGGCAATAGGGGCGGTTGTTATTGTATTATGCATTATGCGGATGGTAGAAAGTAGACTGCAAAGTACAATGTAGAGTAGGGGAGAGAAGAGAAGAGACGAAAAGACAGACGACATAAAGAAAACAGACGCGAAGCTGCTTGCACTACCGACGTACGACTGCAGGGCGTGTCGAGAGTCGAGACGTCAAGTGTCTGATATCGTCGAAAGGAGCATACAAGGAACACTCAAGGAGCACTCAAGAAGGCACACCAAACGCCATCAAAGCAGGGCGGGGAATGGCCCGAGGGGGTGCACGTTAAGCGTTAAGCGGAACGCGTGCTATTAGAGCCTGTAAATAACTACAGAGACAGCAGATCAAAGTCTTCCTTTTCATGGGGTAGCAATATAGTGGTGTTCTCACTGGTATTACCAATATGCACGAGAAATGGGAGCCACTATTTGCAGCCGATAGTGTAGCACAGTATGGAGTCATTGCCAGTTCGCGTGTCTTGTATATTTTGTGGGCGTCTCTCTAAGTAGAAGGAGCGGGCTTGCTGGGTCGTGTCTGTCTGATCCGCTATTCGATCGCGCCTGCCCTTTCTATTAACTTTTGCCTCGTCTGTACCTCTTTACTTCCTCTTTAACTCTTTACTTTTTACTACTGCTCCTTCCCTTTTTCTTCTTCTTCTCCCTTGCTCTTTCCTTTTCTCTTTCTTCTTGATCTCTTTGATCTTGATCTTTATGCTCTTTCCTATCTTCATCCACATCTCAGTCGTTCCTTCCTTTGCGTGCTTTAGTCGTAGAAGCCGACGCGTATCATACGCTTCCACTCGTTAATAGACCTCCTCGTTCCTTCCTCGCGATCTCTCTCTCACCAACTCTCACGTCTCTCTCGCCTTCTTTCACGTCTACCTCGCTCTACTCACATCAAATCGACATCATGGCCACAACAACCTCGCCAATGGCCGCTCCCAACGCGTCGACCGAGCAGCTTTCCTCCTCCCCGGGCAACAACACCGAAAAGCTCGAGGATTCTTCTTTTCTCTCGTCCGACGCAGGCGACGATTCTATGCTCCGGCACCCCAAGGGCAAGCGGAAACGGACTGCGTAAGTTTTTGAGTCATTCGAAATGGCTGGAAATTTCGAGAGCACCAAAAAAACGCGTGTCTGTGGTACATTGGGCACTTTATTTCGAGATGGAGTGTGCTGTGTGCTGTCACACGATAGCCGGCCAATTGGACGCGAGCCCATGCTAACAACCCCTCCAGTGCTAAGGACAAGTCCATCCTCGAGTCTGCCTACCTCGCCAACCCCAAGCCCGACAAAACGGCACGTCTCGATATTGTCAGCCAGGTTTCTCTGAACGAGAAGGAAGTCCAGGTATGTTTGTGCATTGCATTGGCTCGCATTTTATTGCGGGTCTTGGGCTCTCATCACGATAGATTGAACGCGCCCAATCTAATAATATGCTAACAACACAGATTTGGTTCCAGAACCGCCGACAGAACGACCGCCGCAAATCACGCCCACTCTCACCCCAGGAAATCGCTGCCCTCCGCTATGGCGGCATGCACCCCCTCTCCGACAACATGTCGCCCTTTGGCCACCCCGGCCTGTCACAGCACTCGTCCTTCTCATCCGACGGCGCCAGCTCTTCTCCTCCCCACCACCCGCAATTCAACTCGTCCTCCATGATGCCGACTATGCCCGCCATGCACTCTACAACGCCTGCCTCATCCCCCGAAATTGGCCCATGGGCCCCCGAAGCTCTCGCCCGGAGACAGTCCGAGGAGCGCCTGCACCAACTACAACAGACCCCCAACCACATGGCCCGCAGCCGCGACGGCGCCGAGACGGGCAACATGTCCAGCGCGCCTGCAGTCCAGACCCCTGCAACAAACTCGTCCTTCTCGTCGTCGATTGGCTCTGTCGGCTACCTGGCAAACCGCTGGAACATGCACAGCTCATTCTCTACGCCCTCTTCGCTGAGCGGCGGACACATCACCCCCGGAACTGAGGGATCCCGCGACGACTCGGCCAGACGCGAGCCCTTTATCCGCACCGCCTCGGCCTCTTCTACACCTGTTCTCCCTCCTCCCTCCGCACACCAGCAGCAGGCTCCGGCACAGCGCCCATTCCGCCTGTGTCTTTCTCTCGAGGGCAAGGCTGAGGTCATGCCCAGCCAGTCTCCCTCTCCACCGCGCCGCCTTCCCCTGCCTCACACCGCCCTGGATCTCGACCAGAGATTGAGCAGCGGCAGCGGCAACGAGAGCCCCATGGCCTCTCTTCCTGCCATCCGCCGCGCTGGCCTGAACCGCAGCCAGTCTGCCAATACCAACACCAACAGCGGCCTGACCCTGCCGCCCATCTCCAGCCTGACCAGCTCGCTGGCCAACGGCGCCGCCCCTCCCCCGATGCCGCAATCGATTGCACACCCGCCCCGTCTCCTGCGCGGCCGCTCGCGCGATGTACACGCCTGGGAGTCTGTCTGCGACGCCGAGACTCGTGTTGACGACGAGCTGAGCGCCCATGCTGAAAACGAAGCTAGCGGTTCGGCCATTGCCGCCATTAGCCTGCTGCGCTCCGCGTCCAACACTAGCACTAGCTCGGTGCTCCAGCCTAACGGCAACAGACGCAACAACATGGTCCGTCCCGGCGCCGCACGGCCTGGCCAGAAGCGCGCCAAGCTTGGCCGTGCTCTGAGCAGTGTCGCACGCATGCAGAGCGGCAACGAAAACGCTCAGCCCGACAAGGTGTGGGTGGACGACGAGAAGAAGAAGAAGCTCAAGCTCTCGACGCTACTGTCTGGCAGTGGCGACTCGGACAAAGAAAACTGGAGCCCCGACAGCGAGAGCCGCTCTGTCGTGAGCGCTGGCAACTCTGCTCCCATCAACCCTGTCAACCCTCGCCGTGCACCCCTGCCTGCGTCACGAAATGGACAGCAGCGCTCGATCCTGGGCGAGGGCAAGGCCGGCAACGCACGGCCTGCATCGCGCGCATCCGGTATCGAGATTTACGAAGACGGCGCCAGCGACAGCACACCGGTGAAGCGCATCCAGCTGTCGCGTGCGACGACCCTTCCTGGCGGCGACGTCGAGCGCTTTATCCGCGGCTCGGCCGAGGTGAGCCCGAGCAAGCGAGGCGACATGGACTGCGTGGCCGGTCTGCTGTCGCTGTCGCAGGGCAACTGGCGGTAGGCGGACGAGAACAATCAGAATGATTATGATTTGTTATTTGTTTACGCTCTACGCTGCCATGCCGACGATGTACGACTATGTACTACTGGATCTATTGGAAAAGAACAAGACATTGGAAATTTCAGCATGGCGAAAGCCTTGAAATCTAATGACTAATTTAATGTATGATGCCCTATCTTTGTCTCTTTCTTTCTATCTCTCTGTCTTTCTTTATTGTGTTTCTTTGAGTCTTCTCTTTCTCTCCTTATTTCTCGATCTTCACGGATTAAAGACGCTTATGATGGGAACGGACAACAGCACCCCAACACTTCACAACACCTCGACGACACACGTCAACACCACCACCACCACATCACCAAGAGTTTAAGAGAAACGTGCAAAAGGAAAAGCCAGTTCTGTGTACTTTTATGTTTCCTTTGTTTATTTCATTTTTCGATCTGTCTTTTATTCGTTTCTTGTGTTCTTATTGTAATACCAACTATGACGGTTACCGGTGTTATCTTTTTTATCTTTCATCTTTACCTTTATCTTTACCTCACTTTCATTACAATTTCATTTGTTCATCAGTCTTTCCTGTGTGTGAAGCTCAGATTCAGTATTGTCTAATTCTAGTAAAGTCTGTACTATGAGAGTCTGTTTGTAAGGGTAAAAAGTATAATGTGCTTTGGTTCGTATCGATCGTATCTAACAGTGGCTAGAGATAACAAAAAAGATGTGCAGCAAACAAGAAGCTAGAAGTATAAAAGGTAATATAGAAGAGTATAAAAGAAGAAAGCAAGAAACGACAACATTTGAGCTGTGCAACAGGCTTGGTTGCTTGGGAATATACCAGCCCAAGGGAATATGTACGAAAGAGATATCAAGTCAAAATAAACAAGTTTACATGCCCAGCAGACTCATCTGCCGCCGCAGCGGGCTCGGCGCAACACTGCCCTCCTCGCTCGCATAGTAGCCAGAGTCCGTGTCAATGTCCCACTCGGCCTCGTCCTTGCCGTCCGCACCGGCCAGGTCGACCGCGCTGTCGCTGGTGCCCAGCGACGGGTCAAAGCCCTTTTGCGTCGCCGCCCGCGTGTTCCACCGCAGCGTGCGCGACACCGAGTTGAACCACTCGCTGTCCGTGCGCGTCACCGTCGGGAAGGGGTACTGCGACGCCGTGATCGTGACGCAGTCGCCCGGCTTGAGCTCGAGGCGGCCCTTGCCGTCAAACGCGCAGTACGCCGTCGCGCGGCTGTTGCGCGGGATGGACACGCGCAGCAGCATGGTGTCGGACAGCACCATGGGGCGGAACGACAGGGTGTGGGGGCAGATGGGGGTCAGCAGGATGGCGGGGATGTCGGGGTGCACGAGCGAGCCGCCGGCGGACAGCGAGTAGGCGGTCGAGCCGGTGGGCGTCGAGAAGATGCAGCCGTCGGCCTGGACGACGGTGAGCAGCTCGTCGTCGCCGTAGAGCTCGAGGTTGGAGACGTACGGCGACGGGCCGCGGTCGATGACGAGCTCGTTGAGGACCTCGAACTGCTCGCCCTCCTCGAGCGGCGAGCTGGACGAGCTGGAGGAAGACGCCGAGCCGGTCGCGCCGTCGCGGTAGACGGTACACGTAAAGCGCATGCGCAGGTTCACGCGCATGCCGTCGCTGCCCATGAGGCGGTCGAGGTGATCGCGGAAGCGCTCGTACTCAAAGGTCGTGAGGAAGCCGAGCGAGCCCAGACTAAAGGACAGCACGGGCGGCACGATGCGCTGGAAGAGCCACGACGTGAACAGCACGGTGCCGTCGCCGCCGAGCGTGATCACCAGATCAAACTTTTCCGGCTGGCTCCAGCACAGGTCGGGCGTCCAGTAGCGCAGCATGGAATCGAAGCGGCGCGGGTTGGCCGCGACAATCGACGCAGCACCGAAGCGGCGCGAGTTGCGCAGCTTGGCGTCGACATACACGTTGACGCCGACGTCGGAGCCGTAGCGCGGCGTGGCCAGCAGCCACTGGGTGAGCTCGCGCGTGAGGACGACGAGCTGGTTGTCGCGGGCCTTGGTGACGATCATGATGTTGTGGACGGCGCGGCGGATGGGGCGGCGCTGCAGCTGCTTGGAGACCTCGCGCACGCCGGTGGCGGTCTGGACGAGGCGCGAGTGCGACATGTACTCGTCGTTCTTGATCTCCTCGAGGACCTTGTCAATGTCGACGGCGTCGTCAAAGCGCTGGTGGTAATAGCACGGCGACTTGAGGCCCGAGAAGGCAAAGTTGGCGGCGGCGGACGAGTTGGGGCCGACGGTGGTGGGCGTGGCGTTGTTGCGCAGCGCGAGGTCGTTCAGAGCGTCGCACAGCTGCTTCTGGGTAGTCTGCGTGCTCTGGATCTCAGTCTGCGTCTGCGTCTCGGCCTCGGCAAGCTCGGCTGCGTGGACGACGGTCTCGACGTCCGAGTTGTCCATGGCGGGCCCGAGATCGGCGGCGGCGGCCAAGGTGCTGAGCTGGCTGTTGAGGCTGGGCAGGCCGGCGGACTTGGAGCCGGACTTGGGCGGGCGCATGGTGGCGTTGAGGACGCCGGTGAGCGAGAGGGCCTCGGGCTTGTGGCTGCGGGCAACCGAGGCGAGGGCCTTGATGATGGTCTGGCGCGGGACAGTGTCGAGGGTTCCGTGGTGAGCGCGGGCCGATTGGGGTCTACGCAATGCGGCGGGCTCACCTAGACGGTCAGCCGCATGCTGTTGTGAGGGTGAGAAGGCAGGGAGGGCTGTAGATGGAGAGAGTGTTGTAGTCGCAGAGGCAGACAGCCCGGATGCAGAGGTCGGGATGCTGCCGGTATAAGTACTGGGCCCCACGCTAGAGGAGTTAAGACGCTGCGACTCCGGCGAGTCCAGCACGAGAGGCGACAGTGGTAGCGGCACTTGCAACACTGCAGGGTCGACTGCCAAAGTGGAAGAGTGGATCTCTGTGGTAGCGGGCATTTTGGCGGGTGTTGTGTTCTGTGTCTTGTGTCTTGACGTGCTACAGCGGAGTTAGTGAGGGTCCGCCGGTAAAAGCGTAGAGCGCCATAAATGCGCCTAAAAGGGAGAAGGCCGGAGTGTTTCTAGCGAGTTTGAGGGAGGGGGTGACACTGGCAGGGGAAGGACCAGGGCAGGATTAGGGATTATTGAGAGGATTAAGGACACCGGTGGGGAAGTATAGGTAAGCTTTCTGGGAGGTCTGTGTAGGTCCGAGGGTACTGGGTAAGGAAAGAGCAAGGCAGGAAGCGTGTAAGTGGAATAGGGAAAGAGCGACCGAGGAACCGAGACATCAGGAAGCCCGGAAGGTGGGGGGAACGGTGTGAGCAGCCAAAACAGGAAGTGCGTGACCATGTGCATTAGCTCATGGCGTATGCTTGTGTGACTTACAGAAGAATCGAGAAAATGTAGAATTAATATCAGGGATCGTAAAAGGTGTGTTCGCTTTTATCTGTGATTGCCCGAGGCGAGGCCGGTGTACGATGTGTCCGACGGAGGGTGGGGATATTAGGTAAGCTGCGGTCTAAGTCTGGATTGGGAAGTTAGCAGAGGAAGGAAGGAGGAAGGAGCGACGGGTAGATAGCAGAGGAAGAAAAGTGAAGAGAAGAAATAAAGAGAAGATGAGGAAGAGACGCACCGTGACGAGTGTACAGCACTGGTTGGTGTTGAGCGAGTGATGGCGATCTGTCCTGCAGGCGAGCGTTGTGTGATGGCGAATAGAGGAGTTGAGATGCTGCAGATGAGGATGCAGATGCAAGATATAGCTATAAATAGGTGGCGTTCAGATGCTGCAGTGTGACGAGATGTGATGAGGTGAGGTTGAGGAGGCAGTTGATAGAAGTGATGAGAAGAGAAGGTAATAGTAATAGAAAGTATTGAAAAGAGAAGAAGAGAAGAACAAGAGAAGAAAAAGTTTGCCGGTCTAGATGCAAAGAGCAGGTCTATGTGAGGGTATATTCGAACGAGAGGACGAGGCGAGACGAGGCGAAGGGCAGATGTAATGTAAAGAAGAAGAAGAAAGCAAAAGACAAATCAAAGCTCCAGAGCTGATTGATATTGCCAACAAGACGAACAAAGATGCAGATGGGCCAACGTGAAGAAGACTGAAGAGAAAGAAGAGAGAAGAGGAGAGCACACAGAACGAAGAGAAAGGGAACAGAATGCTTTAAACTGATCGTCTGGGATCACGGTTGCAAGTAGACAACAGCTGCAACAGCTTCAAGCTCCTCCTACTTTGTAGACCCAGACGACGTCGAGGATCATCGCAGCTTTGTCGCCTCTGTGTGTTGGCTGTAGGAGTAGGATCTGTCGCGGGAGAGCAGGGGTGGCAGCTACTCCTGTTGGGACAAGGGTGGTCTGGGAGTCTGGGAGTCTGGTAGTTCTGGGCCCGCTGGATCTTACTCAGTCTCCAGTACTGAGTATTACTGGGCCTCTCGGGTCTATTGTTAGCATTGTTTGGGTTGTCACAGTGTCGTATCGTCTCGTCCCTTTTCTTACTTTAATATTCACCTTGTTTCTCTACTTGTCTTCCACTGTCCTCTCTTTTCTACTTTCTTCATCTACCTCCCTCTACCCCCTCATCTGTTTTATCCGTGCATCCCCAGTTGCCGCCCGCTCCCGCCAGCATTGTCTACAAAAATAGAGGAGACGCAGGGTAGTGTCTTCAGGGGAAGTAGTCAAGTGACTGATGAAGTTAGATAGGAGATTGAAGTGATATCAAGGAGATACCAAAGTATCAAAGGATATCAGATATGAATATCAAAACAGCTACTCTTCATTGGCCTGTCCGCGTGCACTCCTGTTTGAATATCCTATCTTGCAGCAGACCAGAAGATGGAAGAAACACTTGTGCGGTAGTAAAGCCGGCTGTCACATTGAGTAAACAGAACGTGATAGATAGTAGATAGTTTGTGACATGCAATCAGTTACTTTTCGTATCTCTTCGGACAAAGACATCTTCATGACTGCCATCTTCATGACTCCAGGTTGCCTCCTTTCTTCGGCATATCTGCTTCCATCTTCATATCCTTCACAAGACACTTGGCTGCTCCTCAATACGTAAGCTCTTCTTGTCCTCTCCATCTTTACGAATACATCTTTTCGTCCTTACTCGTCCTTCTCGCTGCTCGCCCTACTTTGTACGTGCTCGCTCTTCGCTTTTGCGCCTCCTTTCCCCGTTCTTGGCGTACCTGCATAACATGCAACACTGGTAGCTGTAGATATATAAATATATACAAGGCCTGCTCCAAAAGCTTGTGGTGCGTGGATCCTGATGTCGCGAACTGCAGGGATCGTCTGCGCACTGAGTACTGATATCGGATCGATGTCTGTACTGTCACTTGTATCTATCTCTAGAAAACGACGCCCGTCTCAAGCTCGTAAGGATAGTGCCCCTTGTATTATCTGTATTGTCTACACCCTGCCTCTCCTCACAGGGCAGCACATAAGCTTTCTTGACTTTCTTGTCGTTCTTGTCACGCATAAAGCCCGAGCCGCCGATGCTGATACTTGTCTGGTAGTTGTTCTTATTTGCTCATCACCTGCAGAGTGCATCCTCATCGTATGCTCTATCCCGCCACTCAGAGCCCGAGTTTGACCCTGCAGATCACACCGCTGCCTTTGGTCTCTCGCGCGAATCAATCAGTGGTGATATGTCTAGTCGTGAACTTGCAATGGGTAGTCAGTGGATTGGATGAAATTGGTATGATAGTCCATATGATATTGATATCCCCCACTCTGCCTGCCTCTAACTTTGTTCCTTCCTTTTGTGTTTCTTCATGTCCTTGATATCTGCGCTTGCTATGTTTGACATGTGCGATTCATCGTTCCTTCTCTTTCTGACCATGGCGCACGAGATCGACACGTTGTAGTCGCTAAAACAATACCTCGTACAAAAACAACTAATAAAAAGTATATAAATGGAAGGAAGGGCCGTCCCAGACGGGCTATTTTCCGATTGCTCTTGCCTTATTCGATCATTATTCGATACCCGCCACGTGCTGCCGCCAGCCTGTGACGGCTTTACTCTTTCCATCTTCAAACAGCTGCCAAGGCCGTGTCAACCTCCGTATTTATGTGCTCTATGTTGTGACGGAAATAGGGAAATAACCTATCTACAAACTACTTTTGCTGCTGCCGTATCTCCTTTCCACAGTGATTGCTCTCATTTGTGCTCGTTTCTCCAAACAAAAGAAACTGAAAACAGGGCTCTCTTTCGTCTTGAAGTCCGAATATTGTTTTACTGTTTGAAGATGGAAGAAGTAATGCCGCCACTCCAAGCGGAGCCCTGTCTCATCTCTGTAAAGCACCTGCACCGGCGACGCTGAGTGGCCCGCGGACTTCTAATTTCTCTATTTACGGAGCCCCCAACCCTCAAAACGAACATTTTCACACAGCAACAAAAGATGAAACTGAAACACTCCTTCCCCTTGGAAAGATTATGTCACCATTAAATGCAGTAGAGCCTCACTCCATAGATGCATTCTCAAAACGCGACCGTGCCAGTTAGACCCACCAGGTCGTGTTTGAGATAAGCAAAGGAGCAAGTGGAATATAGAAATGGAACTAGAATACCAAATGGTGGTAATATTGATTGAATTGATTTGGTAGAACATGAAAACAAATGAAGCGGTGAGATGAAGCAGGAGTATGGTTGCAGTTGGAGTACCATTGCTTCCTGACCAGGCAAGGAGGGCGACTGGTTACCGAGAAGCGTGATGGCGAGTGATGGGTGATAGAGTGACGGTGACGGCGATGATGACGGTGACGATGACGGCTGGTGGGTTGGCTAGTTGGCTTTATTTCATCGTCGAGCGCCCTTCCAATGACGGTCAACGACATAATAAAACCAACCAACCAACCAACCACCCGCCAGCGTCACCGTCACCACCGAGTGATGGCAAGGAACAGGCCAAGAGCCAAGCCAGGTCATCGTCCCATATCCTGTATCCATTCCATATCCATTCCATATCCATTCCGTCCATACTCCTTACCCAGACCCCATCACCATGTAGCCGCCAGTGTCCATCACTGGTGGATTGGGTTGGGTGATGAGCTGATGACAGAAGAATACTCGACAGCCAAGCCGGCACATTTTTTCCGAATGGATTTTGACATGTGTCTCTTTGGCCGCCCACTGTCCTTGCTGATTTGTTGTTCATTGTATTGTTCATTCGTGTAATATCGTCGTCGTCCTTTGCATTGAGCCGTTGTGCGTCGCGGCTCGATGGCGGCTCGGCCTCTGTCGTTTCTGGTAGTGATCTACCCATATAGCCAAGCGGCTGGTGTAGCTCTCTCACGGCTCGTCGCGACTGCCGTCTATTGGCTGCCGCGGCTTGATGGTTTAGTATGGTGTGCTGTGGTGTGCTTATGCCGTGCAAGCGTACGAATGCTCTGTAGTGTGAGTATAGCCGGTGGTTGTCTTCATCGCTTTCATTCTTCGAGACACTCAAAGGCGCTCACTGCTTCCACTTGAGAGCATCCTCCAGCTTGCCCTGCATCGTCGACCGCACAAACTGCCGCATGTCGGGACCGTCGCTGCTGTGGCTGCCCACCTTCTTGTCCAGCGCCATGCCGTCTGCGTCGTCGTCGTCGGCTGTGGCGCAGCACATCTTGCGTGCTGCCGCCACGACGTCATCCCACTCGTCCATGGAGAACTCGCCCTCGCTCTCGGCGAGCAGCAGCTTGTCGTGGTGTGCGGCAAAGGCCAGGACGTGCGTCGAGCGGGCGACGGCGGCGTCTCTGGGCGAGAAGCTGGAGACCAGCTTGTAGTCGTTGTCGCTAGGAGTGTTGTCGGGGACGTAGGCAAACGACGCGGCGGTGGCGGTTGTGCGCAGCGGGATGCTAGCCGACAGGAGCGCCAGCACGGCGCTCTGCAGCAGAGCCGGAACGGCGCCAATGTTCTGTCTGTTAGTTTTCGATCAAGCAAAGACAAGAGTAAGACATACCAGTCCGGGAAGGTTGAGCTTGGTGTTGACATAGTCGTTCTCGGGGGCAGACTGGATCTGCAGGACAATCTGGATCAGGCACCGGGGAAAGTCTTGGACGAGGATGATTTCATGGAGCGTCTTCTGGAGGATTGATTCGAGGTGGCGTTCACTCGGGCCTTATATGTTAGCTTCTGCAAGTAATTCTGTATGTTATTATAGAGTCGTAGAAAGATGAGACAGGGTGGCCAGAGATGATGCCCAAATGACATGTTGAACGAACGATGTCGTATGAGACGGGGCAGCCCCTGGCCACCCTGGGTTTAGGAGCACGATTTCCAGCAGCAATAGAAAAGGCAAAGGCAAAGGCAAAGACAATAAAGAAAACTAACCTCCAACACCTGCGGCAGGCCGGACCACCACGTCGACAGACGCCTCGTCGGGGTCCTCGTCGCGGCGCTGCACCTCCAGCGGTCCGTTGGCCGTCGCCGTGATGGTGTAGCCGGCGTGCGAGTATGTGGCCGAGCCGTCTGCACGAGGCAGAGTCGACAGATGTGCGACCGGTTCAGAGACAGTCATTGTGGCGTTGTGGTTGTGGTAGATGAGTGGACGTATTCGATGACAGGCCCAAATTTTGGAGTTTTTGGTATTTTGAAAAATTCACGACTCAATTGCTGGAGCTGTCCCGTTGGCACTAGCGCAAAACGGTGGGACTATCCGTTATCTTATCGGTTGTTGGAAGAAAGTACACTCGCACATTTGTATCATAGGACCCCGCAAGACGGAACTATTCTTATCGATAAGCGATCGTCTCACTGACACGTCCAGTCCACGGCCTGGTAGGGGCAAAACGCCACTGCCATTGAGCTCATAACCATAACGGTGCCCGCGCTGCTCTGGACCCTTGTACTTCTTTCTGACTTCAACCTACGTCCAACCACAACTTATGAATTCGAAACACAAAGTCCTGACATTGAACGACCTTCCAATAGACTCTTCTACTTGAGATCAAAGACCACATTACAATACAACAACAACGACACAACGCCGCCATGGCTACGACAGCCCCCCCATCGCTGACAGCAGCTTCGGCCCCGACAGTCCCGTCTGTAGCCGCTACGGCTGCTGCTACCGGTGGCATCCCCAACCTCCGCGATCGTATCCCGAAACTCCAGGCTCGCCGCCGCTCTGCAGCTCCCTCGAACCAGAGCCCCGCCCCCGAAACACCCTCTCTTCCTCCCCCATCAGCACCCATTGGATCAGAATCCGAAGCCTCGTTCACCACTCCTCGCCGCCGCATATTGAGCCCCGGCGACCATGAACTCTTTCTGGCATCGCCTACCTGTTCGCTTCTCCAGGCATGGGTCTTTGGCTTGGCCGAGTCTGTTGTCGATACCCCGGCCGGTGTCTACGCCGACGCCCTGAAGGAGCTGGCTGCAACCAAGAGCAAGAAGACCGAGTCTACAGAGTCAGAGACAATTCCTGGCCAGTGGCGCCCCGAAGAGCATCAAAAGATCTACCAAAAGAACCTGCCGCAGCGCCCGCTGTCGCCCATCATCGTGTCCCTGCTGGCCATCCTCGACGAGGCCGAGGAGCTCGTCTACGCAACACCCCCCGACGACGCCGGCGGCTCGCGCTTTGGCAACAAGCGCTTCCGCCAGTTTGTTGACCAGGTCCGCCAGCGCGCGCCCCAGTGGCACGCCACTCTGGGTCTGGACAGCGACAAACAGGCCGACGCCGCTGCCGAGGCCACGGCCTACCTGAGCCACGCCTTTGGCAACCGCGCGCGCATCGACTACGGCTCTGGCCACGAGCTGCACTTTGTCGTGTGGCTGCTGTGCCTGTACCAGCTGGGTTTGTTCAAGTCGCCCGCTGACGATATGCCCGCGCTCGTGCTGTGCGTGTTTGCGCGCTACCTCGACGTCATGCGCGTCGTCCAGACCACGTACTACCTCGAACCCGCCGGCTCGCACGGCGTCTGGGGTCTCGATGACTACCAGTTTCTGCCGTTTTTGTTCGGTGCCGCCCAGCTGCTCAACCACCGCTACATCACGCCGCGCGCCGTGCACCAGCCGCTGACGCTCGAGCAGTTTGGCGACGACTACCAGTACCTGGGCCAGGTTCGGTTTGTCAACAGCATCAAAGTGGCGACGTCGGACGTGCCTGTATCAGCAGACTCACCTACGGCTTCTGCCGCTGCTGCCGCCGCGGCCGGGAACAGCCTGCGCTGGCACAGCCCGATGCTGGACGACATCTCGGCGGCCAAGTCGTGGGCCAAGATCGAGGGCGGCATGCGGCGTATGTTTCTGGCCGAGGTGCTCAAGAAGCTGCCGGTGATGCAGCACTTTTTGTTTGGGTCGCTGGTGCCGGCGGCGGCGGGCATGACGCCGGCGCGCGACGAGCAGGAGGGCGAGGAGGAAGACAGCGAGGACGAGGACGCGATTACAGACGGCAACGACAAGGTCGATGTCTACCAGGAGGGCGATGTGCGGCACATCCACAAGGCGAGCGGATGGGGCGACTGCTGCGGCATCCGGGTGCCGAGCAGTTTTGGCGCGGCGGGCGAGATGCGGAAGCGCGGCGGCGACACGCTGCGGCGGATCCCTTTTGACTAGACATGTTTCGTTATCCAAGAAATATATAGTATAGTGCATGCATATTTTGGCGTCTATCATCATAGTTATGAAATTATCCATTATAAAGTTTATACAAGAGGTCGAAATGAAATTGAATAGATGGACATCTGAGCTCGACTGTAATGTGATGTTGAGACATGAGACCCTCATTCCAGCGAATCAGTTAATTGCATTGTTGAAGTATTAGAATTAACGGCGATCATATCGTCTGGGCATTAAGCATAGCATATGTAGAGTGTGGACCATAAGGAAAGCAGATTAGAAACATTGAAGAGAGAAGACGATTAAACAAATTGATTGAGATAACTGTGAATGATAAATAATGATGCAACATGCCACGAGGGTATCAGAGCAATGGCCGCCTGACTGGACGCCGCCAGTCGAAATGCAAGTAATGATGTCGGCAAGGAATAGATGGACGCAGATTGAAACAGAAACAGAAAACAGAAACAGAAACGCAAACCATAGGTAAAGAGCAAGGCGAGCCAGAGCCAAACGTGAGCAGATGAGAACTTGTGAAAAAGAAAGAACGCAGAAACAAAGACAACAAACTGGTGGCTGAGATATAGAGCAGGAATGAAGAAAAGCAAAACAGGTAAATGTAAGGGAGACAGGATCAATCTTCCCAAATGGTCTCCAGATCGAGATCGCCTCTGCGCTCGGCACCGCAGACACTCCAGCGCTTCCGCTTGTCGCGTGAACCAAAGGCTAGGGTACGACCGCGAGTCGGGGTATCCAGGCCCGCGCCCTTCTTGCCGTCCCCGTTCTCGGCTGCCTCTGCTGCTGCCTTGAGCTGGGCAATGCGCTCGGCTTCGACGGCCGCTTCTTCGGCATCTGGCGAGTCGGGGATAGTCTCCAAGCTAGAGATACTAGGGCTGCGTGACCGCGTGGATGTGGGTGTGGAGGGCACCGATGATGAAGACAGCCCGTTGAGGCTGCTGTATGACGGCGCCGACAGGAGCATATCCGACGGGCGGTAGACTGGCGACGAGGCGGCTGACGAGGTTGGTGTGGTTGCACCTAGAGAAGGCGCGGACGGGCTTTCAGCGATAGTGCCAATGTTGCCGCCTGAGAAACTCGAGAAGCCCGATGCAGAAGGCAGAGGAGACGATGCGGAAGAGATGAGTGCCGGTGCCGAGGTCGTGAAGCCAGGCGCCGAGGTAGGGCCGCTGCTTGGCGACACGCGCCGGTAGGGCGACGATGGACGGCGAGTTCTGGCGAGCGGCTGGCTCACGATGCCTAGCTCAGAGACATTATCATCAGGGATGCTAGGAAGCGTGTGGATGCCGAGGTTCGGGGAGCTATTCCGTTCATGCAGCTGACGGTCCGAGTCGTGGATGACGGATACACGAGTGGGAGACGAAGGGTAGGCATCCTCGACCAGACTCTTTTTGGGAGTGCGCATAGTCAGAGCAGGTGGCCGATGGCCCAAGGACGGGCTGAAGCTTCTGGGGTCCCGCCGGAACTGAAGGTGACCAGCGCCGTTGACGCCGGGCATGGACTGTGTGCGACCCATGGCAGGTGGGTACAGGCTACCAACACTAGCAGTAGACCGGGACCGCATGTGTGAACCCGATAGTGGCGATGTAGTGCGAGGACGGTATGGGATGGGAGGCGGAGATGACCATGAAGGCGAGACTGGGGAGATGGGCTCGGTAGAACGGCGGGCGTATGGCTTGCGCAAGTTATTTTCGGAGTCGGAGGCAGAGCGGGGAGACAGAGGCGTTGGTGATGCAAAAGTCAGGGACGAGTTATGAAGCCGCAGTGTTGGCAATGGGGAGGAGCGGAACTCCTCCATGCGCTCGGTCTCTGGCACGGGCTCCATTGTGTAGATGCGTTAAGTGTTGAGTTTAGCTTGTAAATGGCTGCATCGATGATGAATGTAGAAGGGGAAAGTTGAGGTAGAGAAGTCCAAAGAGATCGAGGAATACAAAAAACCGAGAAGTCGAGATTGAAATACCGAGTGCGCAGTGCGAGGTATACAAGGGCGAGGAGGTGGTGAGATGGTGAAATGTGATTCGACGACAACGTACGACGAGATGGCTGTTTCGTTTAGTTGATGCTGGGGTGTGATAGGCTGTAGCTTGGTGTATTTCGCGTGGTGTACAAGTGCAGAATTGTGAGTGGCTGCAAGGCTGAAGGCTGAGAGATTGAAGGGGAGCGTAAAAGGACCAAGGACCGTAAAGCGTGAGGAGCTTATATCTTATCCGTTGGCCATTCTATGTCTGAGAGCAGCAGAAGTAGCAAACACAAGCAGCGGCATAAACCAGCAGTGTGCAGGTACTCTGCATAAAAGGGTTGTGTTCCGAAGGACTCAACAGGCTGCCGTGCAACACAAACGGATGAGAGGCGAAGCGGTGACTGTGTCGGTGTGGCAGGTGGAGGTGGATGTGAAAGTGGAGGATGCAGGGACGAGGCGAAGAGGAGGTCGATGGAGATGGAGATGCAGATGGAGATGCAGATAGGAGAGGCGGGGATGCAGGGCCTTCTGTAAGTCTTCCTCTGTTCTTCGTGTTGAGCAGCTCACGATGGCTGGATCGAGACGCGGCAGGGCATTTCCCGTGGACGAGCAATGCAGTGCAGTAAGTGCAGGAGTGCAGTCCAGAATCAAGTCGCTGGCTGGAGACGTCGATATTGCTTCGGCTGAGTGTTTGTAGGAATAGAACAGGCGTTAAGATCGAAGCGAAGAGAGAACCGGGTCGGTCTAGACTTGTGACGGCAGAATTCGAGTCGGTAAGAGAGGCGTTGAAAGCGGGAGGGACGCGAGGGAGGCGGCAGGTTGTCGGAGTTGAGGATAAGAGGGAGAGATCGTGGGGATGGGCGGTTAAAGGGAGAGACGGTGCGGACGAGGGAGTATAAGAAGAGAAGAGGAATAAGGAGGAGGAGAGGTCTGAGACGATGAGGATGGAAGGGAGAGAAGAAGAATGCAAAGGAGGGGAAGACAGGAGAAAAGCAGAAGCAGAAACAGAAGGCAAAAGGCAAAAAGGGAAAGGATTAGGTACGGCGATACAAGACGACAAAAGAGGCAAGAGCACCAGGAATGTGAAATGTAAATGAAATGCAAGAGCCACAGAGGTGGAGGATGTGCACCAGAGAGCTACAGAGTGAGAGAGTAGAGCAGTAGAGTGCTCCGTAATACCAAGAGAGGATGTCACAGGGGCTAAAAGCGGGGGTAGGATGGAGCGTCCAGGGAAGATGGGCAATGGAAAGAGGCAAGTGGAAAGGGTAGGCGGTATTTTATGGAGCCGGCCGAGATGGCCTAGACGGGCGGTTGTCTGTAGCAAATGTAGATATGTCGATATTGTGTATTAATTAGTCATTGAGGAATGGAACGAAATGGGAAAGAGCAGTCCTGCGGGCAGTAAAAAAAGAAGGCACGAGAGGCAGCAGGTTGTCTAAATAGCAAATCGAGAAGGTGCGTCATGTGCGCTGAAGAACCAAAGAAGTGATGAAGAAATTAAACGGGCGCAGGCAGGGAAGGTGTGCCCGGCGAGCCGCTGTGCCTTTCCCAGAACGGAATGCGCAGAGCCAATCAGCGTGCATGCATCTAGATCTTATGCGCTTTGCGGTACAAAGTAATAGAGAATAAAGAACAACAGTCCAAATACAAATACAAAAACAAATACATACAAAGAGGACATTGTGCATCGTAGAAACCGATAAATAGCCCGGGCCAGATCTTTGTATCGGTAGTCGAGAGATGGGTTAAAAGCATGGCCCATGCGCCCAAAGTAAGACATTTGTCTTGGAAGGGCGTCACGCAGCATAGATGGGTGAGAGCGCATCCTACGATGCCTGGATCGAGACGACAAAAGAAAGCAACAAAAGAAAAGAAAGCAGACATTAAACAAAGAGCAAGGCGCAGGAATGGGATAAAGGGTCGCATTATCGCAGATACCAGCATATTGGCACAGGCCTGTTTGAGACAAGAGGCCCTGAAATCCATCCAACAGGCTGTTCTTTGTCGGCAGGCGCGACCGGTACGGCGCTATTGCCACTTGCCTCCCGCTGTCCATTGTCAAGTATTAGCACTAATACAGCGTAGTTAGAGCTAGCGGGTGCCAGAATAGGAAGTTGCAATCCACAGGGTCCGGTCGAACCATGGAAGCACGTTTCTCTGTGGAAGGAGCGACCTATTCTGCATATTCCTGATCTGTTCTTGCTTCAGATCAGACGGCACAGAATAGGAGCAGTTACTAATACGAGACTGTCTAACAATTGTGAGATTCTGAGCACTGAGCACCGAGCACCCCATGATACTGCAATCAATCAAATGTCGTTTACTTGGTAGAATACCCAAATAAAGGCCGTGCATTCATCACGAAGATCCGCGGGGAACAGTATGCTTGTTAATGCCATTCACCGGCTGCACTGGTTGCATTGGCTGCAGGGGCTCAAAGCAAATTGCGTGTATGCAACGCCCTGTTGTATGGAGTATTTAGAGTTGATAGGCCAGGCATTTTAATAGATAAAGCCTCGCATGTAAGATAGTAGTGGTAAGGCCTCTTTCGGGCCTGTAAAACCAGTTGATGCGCTGTCCGGCTCCATACGTGTCATGCTGTAACAGAGGCAACGAATGATGGGCAAGGCAAGACGCGATCCGGGTGAAGAGCGTATTAATATAAACAAAAGAGAAACAACAATAAACAAGCACGCAATAAGAAGGGAGTATCGACGGGAAGAAAGCAACCCCGAAGAAACAAACAAACGGGGTTACAATTGTTTGCTGTTTGATAGGTGTATGAACGTCATGAGCTCTGAAGCTGAGCTGTTTGGGACGTGTCTGGGCACAGGCTGGAGCTGGAGCTGCAACTGTGCCAGCCTCTAACGAGTTGAAAACGCAGTGACAGATATCAGAACGCGCCGAGCTCCAGGAGGGGGATTCGAGACTCTTGATATTTCAGTGAAGCAGGTGAGGACAGTTGAGAGGCCAAGCAGTACGTTATATGCTTCACATTGGGCTCGGTATGCTTGCCTGTCTGAAAACAAGGTCAAAGTGCTACAATACGAGAGCCCCTCCATGTTTTGCTTTATGATATATGCCCAAAGTTTTGCTTCAGACTCTGCTGGTCTTAATATTGATTGCTTCTCTGAACATGTTAAATTTTGAAATTGGCTGTTTTGTTTAAGGAAATGAATTACCATGACTGCAAAATATAAAATATGAGAAAAATAAGATCAATATACACAACGAAACAACGTTAAAAAAGCTATGCTCTGATACCCGTGACATGTCGTTATGAATCTGCACTTTCTACAGCCGTGACACCCTTCCGTCATATAGATGCCGTTATCCTTCCGTTTCTTCACATGTCGGCATCAAGCTCCGTTTCCAGAACGGTACAAAACGGACCATACAAACGCTGACGCATGCAGCATTTATCGACCCCAGAAACGGCACTACCCCACACTTGTCATAGTGGGGCTATGCTGCCGTGTGCCCGTCCAGAGCCAAAGCTCAAAACTGGCCAGTCATGGCACATGACTCTCAGAACAAGCAGAAAAAAACACAAAACAGCCGTGAAAGGCCGAGCTCTCTATGGCCAGAGTGCGATCACTGGCACGCGGTGCCCCGTTTCTCCATTCTGCTTCCCCAATAAAACCGGGGCAGACGTACATTAGCGCCGTTTGGCTGGGTAAACGGAGAGTATTGTAGAGAATGGCAGGAGCAGTCACAAGTCAGTCACAAGTCAGTCATCGGGAAGTTGCAATGCGATAATATCTGCCATCACAACACTCTCACGTCGACACACACTCTCTGTCTTGGATTGGATTATTCGTCTTGACTAAAGATCTGCAACGCGCTGTATCAACTTTTGGCTACCAAGATTGCTTATACGACCACTCGGCATCTCGACCATCTTCACCGTCAAGTCATCTGAAGCGACATCGTCATTGTTGACTCGCCTCGGCTGTCTTCTCTACCACCACATACTCACTACGGATCTACACTTGCGTACTCACAACAGCCCCTCGATACGCACCGACTGTCGCCAGAAATGATACGACTCCCACGGGCCGTGGCCCTGCTGCCACACTCGGCCCCGCGTATCTCATCGCGCATCCCATCTCGCTTCTCATCCCCCTCCTCAATCATCTCACAACAACCGACACCACGGCACTCACGACAACAGCCATGCCGCGCTCACTCTACAACATCCTCACCATCTTCACATACACCTACATCCCACACACCACAAGATGAAGGCTTCCACCAGCGCCGGTGGGCATCCACATTACCGCCGGCGCCCATCATGCCACAACAGATGCGGCCCAAGACGGCCATCTTCTTTCCGGGTATGTTGTCATCCACGGAGCGCTCATCTACATCTTACTAACCTCCACAGGCCAAGGTGTACAAAAAGTCGGCATGCTGACGCCGTGGCTCGAGGCGTTCCCTATCACGGCGCGCGAAATAGTACAAGAAATCGACCACTGCATGGGCTTCAAGCTGTCCGACATCATCCAAGACGGGCCGGGCAAGCGGCTCACTACGACTGTCAACGCCCAGCCCGCCATCATGGCCACGTCCATCCTGATCCTGCGCATCCTCGAGCGCGAGTTTGGCTTCCGCGTCGCCGACCGCTTTGACGTCACCCTCGGCCACTCGCTCGGCGAGTTTGCCGCCCTCGTTGCCGGCGGCTACATGCAGTTTGAAGACGGCCTGTACCTTGTGCGCCGCCGCGCCGAGGCCATGGCGCGGGCCACCAAGCTCGTGCGCGACGAGCGCGGCGGCGAGTACGGCATGGTGGCTGTTGTGACCGAGCCCGAGTACATGGAGCCGCTGGTGACCGCCATCCATAGGTTTCTTGACGGCCTCGCGGAATGTGCACCGACGGCGGCCAACCTGGTCGTCACCGACAGCTACCACCTCAAGAACGAGGGGTCGCCGCCGAGCATGCAGGTGTCGATTGCCAACATCAACAGCAAGAACCAGATCGTGCTGAGCGGCAACATCCACCGCATCGGCGAGCTGATGACGCAGGTGCGCCTGTTCCTGGGGCACGACCCGCGCGCCGTGCGCCTCAACTCGGACAGCCCCTTCCACAGCCCCATCATGCGCCCGGCAACGGCCGAGATTCGGCAGCTGCTGGCGGGCCGCAGCCGCGTCAAGGGCCGCGAGGACAAGGACATTATCACCTTTCCGGGCACTCTTCCGTGCATCAGCAACGTCACGGCGCGCCCCTTCACAAGTCTGAGCGATATGAAGGAGCTGCTGGCGTTGCAGTGCGAGGAGACGATACACTGGTGGGACAGCATCCGGTACCTGGACCAGGAGCAGCGGGTGCGGCGGTGGGTGGGCATTGGGCCGGGCAAGGTTGGGCGCAACCTCGTGGGCAAGGAGGTCGGCATGCGCGGCAAGGACCTTATCAAGGGCGGCGGTGTATGGGCGATCACAGACCCGATAGATATTGAGGACGTGCTGCGCGGTCTCGACGAGACGGAGTCGTTTGTCGATATTGAGGAGGAGGATGAGGACTGGGGCGAGAGATACCACCACTAGCACTTATGCCTGTGAAAATTTTCATTTCTATATATTTATCTTGAATAATACCCATTTTACTGCAATTGAAGCCCGGATGTGAAGCTGGTGATGATGCCAATGTTGGTTCAATGGGCGTGCACTGTAAATAGCTGTGGATAGCTGTAAATGCGAACGGATAGCGGCTTATCCACTGTATTTCTTATCTTATCGGGCCATCACCAATATTTTGGCTTGTCGACGGACTTCAGCCTTCAACTGCAAACCCTCGACAATCACCACAAGCACCACAACCACACGATGTCGCACAGCAAACGAAACACCAGCCGCGCCGTCTTCACCTCGCACGAGCGCTCTCTCGCCAAGGCCGCCTGGTCGCAGTCGTCCGCCCGCCTCGGCCGCGAGTCCTTTCTGCCCTTTGCCTCGTGCGCCCTCTGCCTCGAGCCCGCCCAGGACCCCGTCGCCTGCGCCGCCGCCGGCGACATCTTTTGCCGCGAGTGCGCTTTGTCGAATATCCTCGCCCAGAAGAAGGAGCTCAAGCGGCTCGAAAAGGAACGCGCGCACGACGAGCGCGAGCGCGCCGAGCGCGAGGCCCGCGACGACGCCGAGGCCCAGGCGCGCGCCGTCCACGAGTTTGAGCTCGTGCAGGCCGGTTTAGAGAAGAAGGGTCTGAAAAACAAGACTACCGGGGAAGACAAAAAAAGAAAATTTGACTTTGAAGACGAGCTGGAGCGCGTCGCCGAAGAGGACCGCTCCAAGGCGCGGCGCGCCATCGAGGCCGACCGCGCCGCCGCGCACGACGCCAAGGCGCTGCCGTCGTTCTGGACGCCCAGCGAGACGCCGGGGTCCATCAAGGGCAAGGCCGATCCAAGGACTCTTATTGATGTGTCCAAGAAAGTGCCTAGCGAACCCGTGTGCCCCGCCGGCCGCGATGGCCACGCGTACGCCTTGCACTCGCTGGTGTCGGTGCACTTTGAGCTCGACGCCAAGAAGCAGAGGGTGTGCCCGGCGTGCAGCAAGGCGCTGACGAATGCGAGCCGCGCGGTGCTGGCGAAGCCGTGTGGGCACGTGCTGTGCCGGAGCTGCATCCACCAGTTTGTGCGGCCGCCGACGGGGCCTGTGGTCGACCCGCACGCCGAGCCGGGGACGACGGGGCATGTGCGGTGCTATGTGTGCGAGGCCGACTTGGAGGAGGACGACAAGAACGACAAGAAGGAGAAGAGCAAAAAAGACAAAAAGGACAAGAAAGAAAAGAAGGACAAGCGGATACGGCCTGGACTGGTCGATATCCGGAGCGAGGGCACTGGCTTTTCGGGCGGCGGCGTCAGCGAAGTCAAGAAGAACGGCATTGCGTTTCAGTGCTAGTCGTCAGCATATCTCATTACATACGGAGTTGGTCTCATCATTTATATTTATATTTAGCATATGTACATAATACCCATTTCATTCAACCCCAAACGCCTATATGCAAACTATGAGCCCTCGCGTCTGCCATTGATGACGCGCGGGCTTTTCGATACCATGTTAAATATCAGGCTGCCGTCGTCGTCAAAATCACGGCCCTTGGTGATGGACCGGGGCAGAGGCGGCTGTCTTTGCTGCAGCTGAAGACGGCGTCCCGCTGCAATGGCGTCGGGATAAAACGCCGTCGGCTCCGATGCCCGCGACGAGGCCAGGCCGGCCACTTCTCTCGGCCGCCGCTGGTAGGCAGCTGTCTGAGGAGGCTGTCGCCGGATAGGAGCAGGCTGAGGAGGACGCGAAACACGAGTCGACACACGCGACGTGACATTGCTAACGCTGTCGTCGACATCCACGGTGCCTTTGCTCGCCACCGACGACGTGTCGAGCCACGTCTCGACGGCGTTCTTGACCTTGGCCTTGGCCTCGCTGATGGGGTGAGGCTGTGTAGGCGGTTGTATCTGTCTGGTAGTAGTGGCAGGGGCAGCGGCTGTTGCCGGTGAAGGTGACGCACGCCGCCGACTGACCACCGACAAGACAAACTGCAGAATGTAGCCGTATATTGACCGCTGCAGGGCCATCGTAAGACCGTGACCAAGGGCGGCCGTCAAGACCGAGCGCAGCCAGTCGGCATAGACGGCCCCCACGCCGCCGGACCGCAGCATCTGCAGCAGCACCGCGAGGACGTTGTACTGCCGCTTGCTGGGCGGTTTCTCGTGGTGGTGTGGCCTTGGCCGCCTTGAGTTGTGGTGCTCGTCGTCGTCGTCCAGGAAGATCAGCGGCGCATCGTCTTCCTCGATATCTCTTGTCAGCGTCGCCCGCCACCGCTGCTCTGTCGCCTCGGCGGCCGCCGCGTGGAAGGGGTATGTGAGGCCGGTCGCGACGAGCTTGCTCGCGGCTGCCAGCACAAACGTCGTGACGGCGGCCACCACCTCGGTGTGCACTTTAGAATGAGCTCGCTGCCGCCGCCGTGCCAGATAGCTGGCGACACTGCGGGCCAGGACCTCGTGCACGCAAAACGTCAGACCCGGGTCGATGGCCAGCACGGCGTCGTCCTCGAGCGCGGGCAGCGACCAGCGGTACCCAGCCGGGCGCTCGGGCCCGGCGGCAAAGCCAAACAGGCGTGTGAAGACGGACGCGGTCGCGCCGACGAGGAACGCGTCCTTGGCAGCGCGGTGGGTTTTCTTTTCTGCGGGAGCGGCATTGCCGGTGTACTGGGCGGTGGCGGCGACGTAGTAGGTAAAGAAGAAGATGAGCCCGTTGGCGGCAGACCGCGTGGCTATTGATTTCGGGTGTGCAGACAAGTCCACCGCCTCGTCGCCCCTGCCCCTCTGCCGCGGCCGGCCTCGACGCTCTTCAGGGGACACGCGGTCTGTGAGGAGGGCAGACACAGCAGAGGCGGCCGAGCCGGACACGGCAAAGGACACGAGTTCCGAGAGGGACATGTTGGATTGTGTGTGAGAGGAAAAGAAAGAAAGAAGAAGAGAAAGAAGAAACAAAAGAAAGGGTCAAAACAAAGTATCATGGAGACGATGGGGCCGATGCAGCATCGCATCCATATATAAACATGGAGTCGTGGAGACAGTCCACTTCAGTCTCAGCACTCAGCACTCAGCACTCTGTATTCTGTATTCTGTATTCTCTATCACATTTGCTTGCAATCCATCACTTGTGACCCGCCAGTTGAGCCCTGTCTTTTGGTCTTCTCTCTTCTCCGAGTCAGCTCAAAGTAACAGCACACCAAGTCGTATCGGCCTTACTTGTTTTCTTTTTTCTTTTCGTTCATTTACTTATATAAAAACTGTTTATCGACATCTTCAACGGATTGGACCACGAACCACGAACCACAAACAGCCTCGGCGACGCGGCACCTATTCCTCCTCTCTCCTCCTCTTCTGCACCTTTGCCTCCCCTCGCCTCATCACATCCGCCATTCACACCCGTGCCAGCACGCCCATTGGTGCCTTATTTGTGTCGGCTGTCATCTGTATCTTATGTTGTACCGTTGTACTATCAAGAATCAAGTTTGCATCAATTTGTATCTATTTGCATCAATTGTATCGTTTATGACCATCTACAGCCATTGATTCCCATGTATTTGAATGCACATGTGAATACACACGCACACTCTCTTGTCTCAGCGTGTAGCATTACTCGACCCGGCTCTTTGGGATCAGAATCATCCAGCTCAACTCTCACAAACACAGCAAGTACAAAGCACACCGCATGACACCCGAGCTCGTGCTCATTCTGCGGCTGGGCATCGACGCTCCACCCGTCGACGTGGTTGGGCTGGCGAGCGCATTATCGTGTTGTGTACTCAGTAGTCAGACCAGCCTTCTTTTCTCTGTTTCTCTGCGATAGCTTCTCCAACGTGTGTATGCTTTCTTTTTCTCGTTGCTCAGTCTACGTGATCCCTGCTGACAGGGTCCAACCGGATTGCGTCCTCGAGGCGCATGACCCACGACACGGTTGTAGCCGCCGACAGGAGGTGATAAAGACGGTGAAGTAGCTTCTGTGTATTTTGCATGCATATGTCTTGTCATTGCATTCTTATCTTGCATTATTCAAAGCTCGTGAAGATAAACGTGTAAAATCATTTCATTATCAAAGACACCTATCCCAGCACGCAATATCCAAAATGCAATAGATCATGGACATGCCTGCCCGCCAAACAAACGCCAGTATGCCCAGTAAAGTATAAAACAGAAGAACGAAGACATGCAAAAATGAAGAGTAGGAGAAGAAAACAAATGAAACGTATAAAGAAAACAGCACAGAAGGGTATAATAAGGGAACCAGCAACAAAAAGTTACTTGTACAACAGCGGCAACAACGCTTTGCAGATCTAGCGCATCGCAGGCCCTGATGCCGGCACTGGCGGCGACGAGAGCGACGGCGCTGCAGGAATGGGTATTGGCGTGGTCGATGTCGCGCGTGGTGCGGCTGCGGCTGCTGTGATGGTGGGTGTAGACGATGACGCAGACGCCGGCACCGCGGGTGGCATCATGAGAAGCGCGTCAATGTCCGGGTCGCCAAAGGCGTCGTCGCTGTCCTCTGGGTCCACATCCATTGCTCCTCCTGCGCCTGCTCCTGCTCCTGCACCCGCGTCTCCTACGCCGGGGTGCCCCGCGGGCAGCGACTGCTTGCCGAACCCGGACACGGCAAAGATATTGAGCCGGCCGCCATTAGTGGCCATGTTCAGCTGCTCGTATAGCCGTGCCAGCTCGTACTGCCGCCGAATGGGCATGTACGACGGCTGCGGCACCACTGGCCGCGGCCGCCAGTTGGCCAGCGCGTTCATCACTGCCGCGGCCTCTTCGTCCTCGTCGATTGCGCCGCTGTTGACGTCATCGTCGTCCTCGGCCGGCGCACTCGCGTCGATTGCTGCTTCTGTGGATTGTTAGTATTTGTTATCAAGCAAACGGGATTAAAATACGTACTCTGCTGCTTGGCTTGGTTCTTCTTCTGGTAGGCGGCCAGGAGCATGTCGTAGGGAAGCGACCGTCCCGGCACCGCACGCTTAGCACCCATGCTGTGGCTCTTGCATGTCAGCGACCGCGCGCACGCCATGCCGTTGGGCAGGATCACACCGCACTGCCGCTCCACGTCCACGGGTCCCTTGGGCTTGGCCGTCTTGGGCTTCGCTTCTTCCTTCTTCTTTTTCTTGGGCGCCGCCTTTTCGATTTCTGCGTCCGCCTTGCGCTTCTTGTTCGCTGTCGCGCCGGCACCCGCCGCGCCGCCCGCAGAGCCGTCGGCCGCCTTCTTGCCCGCCGTCGTCTTCTTGCCGCCCTTGCCACTCGGCGTGCCCGTGGCCTTCTTGTCGTCATCGCTGTCGCTAGATTCGTCGTCGCCGCCCGCACCCCCGCCGCCCTCGGCCTTGCGCTTTTCTTCCTCCTCTTCGCGCGCGGCTTGCTCACGCGCCCGCTCGCGCGCCTCCTTGGCCTCCTTCTTGCGCTGCGCCTTTTCCTTCTTGAGTTTCAAGCAGGCGGCAATGTGTTGTTTTGCTGCCGTGCTCAGGACGCTCTTCTTGCAGTGCTTGCACATCTGCAGGTTGACGGCGTCCTCGAGAGGGCGGCCGGTGGCAAATGTTTCGCGTGCCGTTTCGTCGAGTTGGTTGACCAGCTGGTTGGCCACGGGGGTTGGTGATGGCGGCGGAATCGTGGAGTTCTTACCTCCCTTTTTCTTTTCCTCTGTTTGTGTTAGATCTGTCCAAAGGATGTTCAAAGGAAGTCCGCAAGACATCCGGAAGATGCTCAGTAATATATGTAGACATCCAACCAAACTTACGATCAACGTATGTGCCATCTTTCCAGTTGCCGGGCTTGGTGTGTTTCGGCGGCGGCTTCTTAAGTTTGATCACGCCGCTGGTTTTTGATGCGCTCGGCGCAGGTGTGTCTTTTGCATCTTTGTCTTTTGCATCTTTTGCGTCCTTGACATCCTTGTCCTTGCTGTCCTTGTCCTTTTTGGATGCGACCTTGATAGTGCCTTCTTCATCCTTGATCTTGGCGGACGCGCCCTTTTTGTTTGCTGGCGTCGCGGGCGCCGGCGACGACGACACGCCTTTTCGCGCGTCCGTCATTGTGTGTGTTTATATGGCAGAGGTTTTCTGAGGTAGTTTGCGGCAGACCGCGTGCGCGATAGCTGTCGCTATCGTCGATGGTGGGTGTCGATGTGCTGTCGATGTGCTGGGTGAGGCTGATACGGAGGCGCGGTACCGGCAGCAATTTAAAATGAGGCTGCCGTCGCCGAGTTGTCCAAACAGGCTGTGCTTCTTGGCAGAAATTCGTGGCGCCGTGTAAGTAGTTCGGCAACCGTATAGATTGCTGTAGCAGTCGTGATGGCGTGGCCTCGTCCCGATGTTCGTCGTCGTGTCGTGCGTGTTGATAGATGTCGTCGGTTCAAGTGGATTACACACACGTCCCGTTGCTGGTATGGAGTACTGTTTGCGGTAAGCTAGCCCGATCCAGCAAAGGCGATCACTAATTCACGTGATGTACTATGCACATGATCACGTGATAATTTTGTCTTTCCCATCGACGAGCGAGTGAAGCAGTACGACAACGGACATTCATCGTGCATCACAAAAGTGAATGATTGATGCAAACGATTCATGTATTCACGAGATAGTATTCATGCAGGTCCAAGGACTGAAAAGTATGCCAGGAACCTTCTTTTCCTGAACCTAAAAGGACAGCCTACCAAACGCCAGCCAAAAGCAGCCAAAAAGCAACCAAAAATAATAAAGAGAATCAAAACCAAGCAAGCAATGCCATTCATAGATCACATGCCATTCTGCTGGTCGCCAACAGTGGCCATCCGCCGCAGTTCGTACTCGCGCGTGAACTCACGGCTCAGGTGGCCGAGCGACGCGACCAGCTGCTTGCACACCTCGACGAGGGCCTCCTTGGGCGTGATGGTGCCGTCGGTCTGCACGCGCAGCAGGACTTCTGCGACGTTGGGATGTGCGATCTTGTAACCGGCCAGGAGGACCTTGGGGTGCTGCTTGAGGTGCTCTGCAATCAGGTTGCCGAGCGTGTGGTCCTCCTTCTTCATAAGAAAGTCGGATGTGTTTGCCATGCCTTTTATTAGATGCGGACTTTTTGATACTTTCTAAGTGACAACTTACTGGCAAAGGGCGTCTCGGTAATCTTCTTCTCGCCATCGCCAAGGATGAAGAGCTCGAATCTAGACGGTGTAAGCTTGTGTACTGACAGAGTTGCTGGCCTCCCATCCCAGCCGCACAGAACCTCCGCAGAACATTGCCGTGTTTGTATGCCATGGTGCCATTTGTGACTCTGCTGCCTTTGGTGTCTTGGGGGAATGTGTTCTAAAGTGATTGTAGTTGGGCAGAACGTCGTGCTTCTTAATGTGGAAGGCCGAGGCTAAGAGGCCGATTCACTGATCAAAACTGATGGCATACTGCCATCATTTGGCAGCATTCACTTGAATGGCCGCAGATACAGTATGTAGACTGGCAGCAAGGTGAAGCTTTGCAACCATTCACTTGCGTGTCTTCATGGCTAGCAATTGTAGACCCAACCGTAGCAGATCCCATCACGGCATCCCATATCCCAATGCGCCTTCCGAAGCAAACACGAGGTCAGATGTATGCACCACTTGGTAGAGAGCCATGTCTCGGGAGTATGCTTGTCGACTTGTCGTGGCCTCAACCAAGCAGGCTACGCGTGGGGGCGGCAGGTGGGCACAGTCTGGGAGAGTGGCCGGGGAGGCAGAGAGGGTCGGGGTGGCCTGGTGATGGCAGCAGAGTGAATGTCGGCAGAAAGAGATTCTTCGATGTGCGAGGGAGTGGCAGCAGGCGACGGCACAATAGTGTCTTACCTGTCCGGTGCGTTCATAGTTGCGACGGGGGTGTGGTCGTCGGGGAGTCGGGGAGTAAGATGAAGAGAATGCGGGAAGGTCGACGAGTGAATGAAGGAGCTCGTAGATGCGATGTAAGGCTCGAGTCAAGGGTCGTAAGGCGAAAGACAGATGGCGGAATGGCGGAATGGCGGAATGAGTGAAGTTGAGCAAAGAGGTCACGTCGCGAAGGCCAGGCCAAAAGCAGCAAAGCGAAGCTCCCCAAAAATCGAGTGGTGGCGGTTGGAAGGCTGAGACCCGCTTTTATTGGCTCTTTCCTACTCTTGTCTGTACTGAGTACGAGCCTCAAGCTTCCAGCTATTCGAGTTCACAACGCAAGGCTGCAAGACTACACAATCTCTAAACCCAATTGTGGATTTTGAAATCACCAAGAAAAAAACTAAAGTTATTTATTCGATTAAAAAGGAATCAAGAACTGCCTTAATGAAGAATCGAGCACCCAACAAAAGAAGCAAAAAAAAAAAACACAAACAAAAAAAAAACGTACAGCAGAGGGTATTCGCTGGTCGTCACCGACCCAACTACTAATCCGCCGATCACTGGTTTGACTAGGGGAGAGCGGACGGGATCCCGTATTTTCCGGTGTCTATGGCCGTACGTGTTAGAATGACAGTTGAGAGGTCTTATATAGTAAGGTGCAAGATATTGGCCTCAGCTAACCTGCGTTGCCGACAGCAGCTCTTTCATCAGTCAACAGGGTACAGCAATATTGTGTGTCCTTTGATTTATTAGAGTAAGGCACCTCTTGTTGAAATTTTATTCCTTTTTTTGTATGTTCTGGCCGATTTAATGTGCATTTTTGTGCAATTTTTTATTCTTGATATAATTTTCAAGAAACGTGCGAAAGAAATTTATGTAGAAGCATTAGCAAGTGAGCAAAAAGTACAACCTACCCTCAAGTTTTTTTCTCTTGTGATCTCAGACTTACTTACCAGATAAGCTTTTTTAAACTCTTGTGCTGACTTTTACTAAAAAAATCTAAAATACCTGAAGAAAGATACCGTAGCTGATTCGCAAACGATGATTACATAAGACATCCAGCCAAACCCAAAATCTTTTCCAAAAAAAGTACCAGCAAAACTTAGCATCTTTACCATCAAGTCATGATGATCAAAAAGTAAAAAAAAATCAAAAAGAAAGGTTGATGAGAGTGGGACTTGAACCCACGCGGATTGCTCCATAGGAACCTTAATCCTACGCCATAACCAACTCGGCCATCTCACCGTGGTGTATGGTGGAGGGCATCGTGGGAGGGTCAATGTAGGGGGGCGCGGTGTGAAAGCCGGCCAAAAAAAAAAAATCAAACAAGAGAGCTCCACGATGCAAAATCTAAAAGCAAAAAGCAAAAAGAATGTTGATGAGAGTGGGACTTGAACCCACGCGGATTGCTCCATAGGAACCTTAATCCTACGCCATAACCAACTCGGCCATCTCACCAGTGGTGTGCTGCTCTGTGGAGAGCTGCTGATGGAAATTCGCGAGCTGCTTGGGATTATGGGTGGGCGGTGTGGTGATTTGATTTGATTTGATTTGATTTATTGTGATATTTAATCTTAATGCTATCTTGCTATCAAGGCCGAAACCAGTGACTATAGACAACAAGTAGAGCACGATATCTAAGTTGCATCGGCGTGCCGCTGCCGATCGGATGAATAGATGCAGTCTGATTTGTTCGCGCAGGTGTGATTGGCAGACGGGATGGACTGCACATGTTGGGCCTCTCTGCATTGACCATTGACATGCATGCAGGCCGTTAACTGTTTCGGCGGTGACAGTTATGAGTAGGACAATGCAGATCTGCTTGCCAGGTAATATACAACAACTGCCGGCTATTCTGCGGGGAGTTGTATTGCTGTGGCTGTCTTCTCCGCACTCTTCCCCAGACTCGACTACTTTGAATTACCCAGCTACGCGAGTCACTATCCCTTTTTGGAGCAGGCTTGTCGTATCTGGTAAAAACACGGGGTAGACGATCATGTTGAATTAAGAGTCAGGATAACTGAAATCAAATTCAAGTTCAAAATCTAGATAAAAAACACGGGACACGACACCGTAGGATGCATGCAGCGATATGCAGCGCGAGAACGGCATCCCGAGTAGATGGACAAAAACAGGGACGGACTACAGCTGAACGAAAACAAAAGAGCAAACCGCGAATGAGCAAAGCAGATAGCATAGCATATAGAAAATGAAGTACGCAAAAGCAGCAAGGAAAACAAGAGGCGTGCATGGTGCCGATGGTGGGGGGTAGCCGACTTCCGCCCACGCAGGCTTAAGGCTTGTCAACCAGGATGCCAATGAATCACATGGGCACGGTCAGATATCCATGAATCGTAGAGTCCAAGTCGTAGCCGGAGTAATTGTCGGAGTAGCTATGGCGGCCTGGCTATATAAGGATATACCCGTCCTCGTGTTCGTGTGTTCGTGATGATCATTGTCACACACATCCCGAAAGATACAGACCCCAAGGTCAAAATACTACAAAATGTCGGGCCACATTGAAACATCCCTCTGGGCCAACCGCAAGTGCCTCGTCATCTGCGCCGTCGTCGCCGTCGCCAACATGCAGTACGGCCTCGACTCCGCCGTCGTCAGCAGCCTCCAGGCCATGCCCGGCTTCCTCAAGGTCTACGGCAGCCCCGACCCCGCGGCCGCGGGCGGCTACACCATTGGCAGCACCTTCCAGCAGCTCATCGGCTCGCTGCTCACGCTCGGCGCGTTCCTGTCGTCGCTCGTCGCCGGCGGCTTTGCGCACTTTTTCGGCCGCAAGCCCGCGCTGTGGCTCGCGTGCCTGCTCACGGCCGCGGGCTGCGCCATCCAGATTGCCACCGAGGACAAGGGCGTGGTGTACCTTGGTCGGCTGGTCCTCGGTATTGGCAACGGCTTTTTGGTCACCTTTTCCAACATCTACACGGCCGAGGCGGCGCCGGCGCACCTGCGCGCCGTCATGGTCGCGCTGTTCTCCGAATGGGTCAACATTGGCAGCATTGTCGGCTCGGTGGTGACGAATGCGCTGCGCAACCGCCTGGACAAGACGTCGTACCAGATTCCGATTGGCACGTTGTTCATTGTGCCCGCGCTTCTCGCCGTCGGCCTTCTCTTCGTGCCTGAGTCGCCGCGCTACCTCATGTACAAGGGCCGCGAGGCCGAGGCGCGCAAGGCGCTCGAGTCGCTGCGCGGGTCGGCGATCTCGCGCGAGCAGATCGAGCTCGAGTGGGTGGAGATGGTGCGCGGCATCGAGGAGGAGAAGCGCATTGCGCGGTCGGTTGGACCGGTCGACATGTACCGCGGCACAGACCTGCGGCGCACGCTGCTGTGCTACGGTGTGATTGCGTCGCAGACGGGCTCGGGCAGCTGGTTTATCATTTCGTACGCGACATACTTTATGACGGTGTCGGGCCTCACGGTCGACGAGGCATTCAAGTACAGTGTCATGAACACGTGTATTGGTTTTATTGGTGTCAACGTGGGCATCTACTCGATGCGGCACCTGACGGGCCGCCGCGGCATCCTCATGATTGGCGCAGTGACGCAGGGCTGCTGCATGCTGGCCATGGCGGTGGCCGCGACGGTGGCGGACGGCACGATTGCGGCGCGCAATTGTCTGATTGCGTTTATTGCGCTGTACCAGTTCTGCTACAACGCGTTTGTCGGCGACGCCAGCTACCCCGTGTCGACGGAGCTCGTCAGCACGCGCCTGCGGTCGTGGTCGGTCGGCTCGGCCATCAGCCTCGGCTACTTTTTGGCATGGCTCACTGGCTTCTGCTCGCCCTACTTTATCAACCCGAGCAACATGAACTGGGTATGTTATTTCCTATCTATTCTATTATTCTTTACAATACTAACAAGAAAGGGCGCCAAATACGGCTATATCTGGGCAGGCTCCAACCTCTGCTGCCTCGTCTTCTTCTTCTTCTTTATCCCCGAGCTCAAGGGCCGCTCGCTCGAGGAGATTGACGAGCTCTTTGCTAAGCGCGTGCCCGCGTGGAAGTTCAAGTCCTACCAGACGACGATTCTAGCCGACGCCATGCAGGAGGTACAAAAGCTGGACGACGGTGCTGAGGTGGTAGGCAGCGCAGACGCGAAGACCGAACAGAGGGACCGCGCGCGCAGCAGCTCGTCCAACAAAGACGAGGGAATCGTGGTTGAGCATTCGCGATAAGCGTATGCTGTGATTGGCTCAGCACTCTATGTCAGCAAGATACTAAATCAAGTACTTTAAAAAAATGTATAATGATGTTGTAGTAGACTTGCGTCTGAAGGACGAGGTGGCAAAGCCAGTGTGCCTCCCAACAGAAAGCAGTTACACATACTGAGTAGAGATTATATTCAACTTGTAAGTAAATCCAACTTGTAACATATATTGAGTATTTGATTGTAGACTTTGACCACCATGAGAAATAGACAGAGCTCGAGAGTGTGACCAGCGAAGCCTGACTTACACATAATCGGACCCACTTTATACCGAATTAGGCAATTCGAACTACATCGAAGGTAAAGTGGTGATGATGCTCAGAGGCGATATACCACGGCATTGAACACGGGGCAAGCCCAGAATAAAAGGATAGACACTACCAGGAGCATAATTCGGTGGCGCAAGACACATGTGTCTGTGATATCGCGGTGTATTGTGTGTCAGCATCATTAACATCAAAAGTACCAAGAAGTACACTATGAATACTGGACTTGAGATAGTAGACTCGAGATAGTAGACTCACGATAGTTGCTGGTGAGGAGTGGCTGATAGTAGGCTCTCCTCAGACTATATAAGACCGGCTGCTCCCCATGCAATCTGGGTTTCTCTTCTCTCCTTTCTCTTCACGAATTTCGTAACCACTCCCACTCCCATCAAACCTTCAAATCTTTCAAACTTTTTAAATCATCCAAATCTTTCCACCTTCCACCTTCTACCTTTTACCTTCCTCCTTCCACCTTTCCAACCCACTCCCCAGTCAACCCCCCAAACCGCAATCATGCGTTTCACCATCGGCGTTCTCTTCGCATTCCTCTTCTGGTTTGTCAGCGTCAGTGCCTCTGGTCTTGGCGCTTGTGTGAAGCGTCCCGACCCTTCTGCACCTGAGAAGGGCGACCTCTACACCATGCGCATTGCCCATGGTGAGAACATTGCCGAGTCCCACGGCGAGCACCCCAGCCGCCCCGGTAGCTACTACTACCACGCTCTGCGTGAGTGCCGCCCCCAGCAGTTCACCGCTGTCTACGACAGCCAGGGCAACGCTCACCTCGAGTTTGTCATCAAGGACCGCAAGGTGGCCGGCCTCCCCCTCAAGGGCCCCAACCGCAACGTCTGCGACGTCAAGGCCATCATCGGCCACGCCACCGACGGCTCCTTTGAGCCCACCTGCCCCTTTGGCGGCCCCGATGTCCTGGCTGCTCAGTGGACCAAGTCCCAGCAGGACCAGAGCCCGGCCCCCAAGGCTCCCTACGAGCAGCAGTAAGCGTCTCGCTCAGGCCCGCCCTAGCAGTAAGTCCACTAACTCCCCTATAAGCAGCCCCTGAAGAGCACTAAACTAACCAAACAGCCTACCCACAGCCAGCCAATTAGTGTGCTAGGGCACACCCCTACAGGGCTCGGTGAACTTTCTCCAGTGATGACTATCACACGGATAGCACCTGTATCCTCGCCATGTCACTGTATTTGAGAAATTGCCCTGTAAGGTTTTGGTTTTTATTGTCTATTCAGCATATCTCATAGCGTTGATACCTCTGTGTCCACTATTGTTACTCCTTTTCCCCACTATATCTCTTCTGAGATATAGCGCTTGTACCATCTATAGCCCCCTAAAATAGACTTTAGTCAACAAACTTGGAAATGCAGTGACCCATGCTAGTGATCTGTAGACTTGAACCACTATAAACCTAGCCTAACTCACTGTAAATACAGCCTAACCACTGTAACTTAACAGTAGTCCCCTAAACAATTGAAGCCGCCCTTTTGCTATCTCGACGCAAATTCCTCGATGCCGCCGTCCACAATCTTGCGATATCTCAAGATAGTCAACCATCACCACGTTGTAGATCAATTTACTTTCTAATTGATCATGATTCATAAAGTATGGCAATAGTTAAATAAATAAAATAATAAATCAATTAATCTTTACTTCCTACGTGAGACTACTCGTTGATAGCCACCGTCTTCGTCGCGTCGGCTGCAATGTCGCCGTCTTTCTTATCCTCAACCTTGCCATCCTTCTCAAAATACGGCCGCTCGCCCTGCGGCGTGATCCGCAGCATGTGCCGCCGCGTCACGCCCTCCTGTACATTAAAGTCCCGCAGCGCAGAGTGCTGCGTGTTGCGGTTGTCGTACACAACCACCGTGCCCGGCGCCCAGTGGATCCGCAGGTGCCAGTCCTGCCCGTGCTCAATGTGGTTGTACAGAAAGTTGAGAATGGTATCGCTCTCCTCTGCCTTGAAGCCCTGGATCTTGCGCGTGTACAGCCGGTTGACGTACAGCGATTTGGTGCCCGTCACCGGGTGCGTGCGCACGACGGGGTGCACCGTCTCGATGGGCTCGCGTATGTAGCGGTCGCGGTGGTCGTGCACGGCGGCCTGCGAGAAGCCCGAGTGCGAGGCGTGCTTGTCGTGCAGGAACTCGCGGAACGCCGGCGACAGCGCGTTGTACGCGGCGGTCGTCGACAGGTACAGCGTGTCGCCGCCCGACGGCGGGACGTCCAGCCCGAGGAACGTCGTCGTACCCATGCCGTTGCTGTCGGTCAGCTTTGTCATTACATATTATCTGTAAAAAAACTCACATCTCATAGGACATGTCCGAGTGCCACTTGATGCTGCTGATGTTGTCCTTGATCTCGTTGTCGACAGCGCCGGCCCTGTTTGTTAGTATTTCGCATAAACAGAGAGACGAAAGAAACTCACACAAAATCACGGTAAACGGGCAGCAGGTGAGGATAGTCCTTGACGTGCCCGCCCATCTGGTGCACATGCAGCCGCCCAAAGTGCTGCCCGTACGCGAGCTGCCGATCGGGCCCAATGTCGGCAAAGTCCTGCTCGCGGAACACGACGACACCGCGCTCCGCCGCCAGCAGTGCCAGCTCGTCCAGCTGTGCCGGTGTGAACGCGCTCAGCTGGATTCCGCGCACCTCGGTGCCGATCGCCGGTGTGATCTCGTGCAGAGTGGCGCCGCTGCTGAGGATCGCCTTCTTGTCCTTGTCGGCGCGCAGGCCGACATCCTCGTGGACAAATTCTTCCAGGGGCAGCTGCCGGCCGAGCGTGTAGTGCGGCAGGTAGGCTTGGTACTTGTACTGCTCGCCCTTGTAGTCGACCGACGTCTCGGCGGCGGCCTGGACGGGCGTCTCAGCCGGGTTCTGAGTCTGAGTGAGAGTAGTCATTGTGTTTTTGTCTGATTTTGGTTGACTGTTTGGTCTGCATCAACTGCGGATATCTGGATATGAGAACAACCTACTTATCTATGCAAGCTATTCTGTCTATACGAGCTCTACACTACATCTACACTCCGACATCGTCTCGACTTGCCGGATATCCTGAACTAGTTTCAGCCATCATCACTGCTGACATATTCAAGTCCACATCCCCGCATCTGTCGAGAGAGTCGGGTAAACAGGATGAGATATGAAAAGAAGCAATGAACGATGCGAAACGAGATGGCGAGCTTGAGCACTTGTCTGACGACAGATTCTTCCAAGTAGAGAGTCGGGAGAGTGTCACGCCAATGTCTTATTCCCAGAAAGCCAAACCAAGATGAAAAGAAACAAAACAAACAAGTAAAAAGATGTCGGACTCGATCCCCGATATTCCCAAGACGGGAACAGCGTGTCTGATATCTAGTGTTGATATTTCTCTGTCGTCCTGCAGCCATGTGTCGTGTTGTCGATCACGAGATTGGAGCTACAAGTGACGGCAGCCTTGCGTGCTCGCCCGGCGTCCACTCACAGCCCAGCATTCCACCACCTCGTCGCATTGCATTTTTTAATAATCAAACCGCCTCTCCTATTTTGTAGATTGTTTATCTATTTCCATCTTCAATAAGTAGATCCATGACGGGCTTGTAGTGCGGATGGCGAATCGAACAGCAGGCATATCAGCTTGCTCCATTCCTGTCATCTACCCGTCCGGTACTCTGTAGTCTACCCGTCGTCTGTCATTCATCCAGAAGAAGAAAAAGGCCGTGGGGGTCTTCAATTGACATCAAACTGACAAGCATTCTGAATTATCTACCTCGAGCAATGTTGATGGTGCCGGGGAACTGTCCGTTGATATTCCCACATCCAGCCCCTACCTCCTATCTGCCGAGTCTCTCGACGTCGTCTGCAGCATTGCATTATAAATGTGTCGGGGAATAGCTGCACGTACAACGGGAATAGTATCCAATATATGCAGGGCCAAGACACCGAGGATATGACATGTGCTCCTAGCTGTGGCGTACGCCATCTGGTGATATCCGCCATAACGAGCGTACGGGGTCGGATGGCGACAAGATAGTAGATGCTTGACCGTGTCTTGTCCTTGTCTTGTGTCTTGACCTTGACTGAATAAATACGTCTGGACAAGCTTGACAAGCTTGACAAGCTTTCTCGGCAACACCGTTTTGTCAGACTAATCCAACACTATGGCTTCAAGCAGTGCACTTGCTGGCGACGGCCTCGGCGACAAGCCGACCAAGCACGTCGATGTGGCTGAAATCGACGCCGATGGAAGCTCCTCGCCGCCATCAACTCTTGGAGACGGGATTACAAACAGAAATGTCGACGTGGAAGAGCCCGAGCCGTCACGGAAATCGTCCTTGTGGCGGTCCACTGTCGGCCTCATCTGGGACTCGGTCGAGGGCGACGCGCGCAACCGCCGCTATGTCCAGAAGCTCGACACCTTTCTGTTCTCCTACATCTGTCTTGGCTACTTTATCAAGTACCTCGACCAGGGCAACTACAGCAATGCCTATGTCAGCGGCATGAAGCAGGATGTACGTTATTTCTCTCTTTTCTTTTCTAAACTCCCACTAATGAATGACAGCTCGAACTGTATGGAAACGAGCGCAACTGGATCACTACATGGTTCAGCGTCGGCATCATCGTCGGCACCATTCCGTCCCAGATGATCCAGCTCGAGTACATTCGCCCGTCCATCTGGATTCCCACTTGCGAAATCGCCTGGTCCGTCCTCGTCATGGCCATGGCCGCCGTCAAGGACGTCCGCCAGCTCTACGCCCTGCGCTTCTTTGTCGGTCTCTTTGAAGCCTGCGCCTTTCCGGGTTATGCCGCCCTGCTCGGCGGCTGGTACGGTCCCAAGGAGCTCACCAAGCGCATGGCCATCTTTGAGCAGACCAGCGCCATCGCCAGCATGTTCTCGGGCTACCTGCAGGCCGGCCTCTACAAGAGCATGAACGGTCGGCACGGCCTTGCCGGCTGGCGCTGGCTCTTCATCATGGACGGCGTCATCTCTATCCCCATTGCCGTCTGGGGCTTTTTTGCCATCCCCGACCTGCCGCACACCACGCGCGCCTTTTACTGGCGCAACGACGACAAGGAGTACGGCGTCCAGCGTATCGAGAAGATTGGCCGCGGCAAGCCGCGCAAGCTCACCCTTAAGGAAATTGGTCGCGTGTTTGGCGACTGGCGCCTCTGGACCTTTATTTTGGCCTACACGTTTGTCGCCATGGCCGGCAGCGGCACCAACTACTTTAACCTGTGGCTGCAGTCCGCCGGCTACTCGGTCACGCAGGTCAACGTTCTGCCCACCGCCGGCAATGCCGTCAGCATCGTCGCCGCCTTCGCTTTTGGCATCTTTGTCGACCGCACTGGCCAGCGCCTGCCGGCGCTGCTCGCGCTGCAGGCCAGTCTATTTGTGTCCAACGTGCTGCTGTCCGTGTGGCACATTCCGGACTGGGCCAAGATGTTTGCCAACTACCTCGCCTACGTCAACTCGGCTTCGCAGCCTATTGTCATTGGTTGGGGCAACGAGCTTAACGGCCACAGCGCGAACCTGCGCCAGCTGCTCGTCGCTGTCGGTAACATTTTCACCTATGCGCTGCAGATCTTCATTCCGCTCGTGCTTTTCCCGACGCAGGACGCGCCGCACTACAAGTACGGCTACCAGATCCTGATCCTATTTGGCGGCATCGGTGTCATTGGTGTTTTCATCCTGCAGTGGCAGCAAAACCATAAAAAGTATGCAACCTACACTCTGCTATCTTGAGTTTCTTTCTTCTTTTTTTCTGAATATATTATCTATCGAGCTCTGCTAACATCTATAGTCGCAAGGAGAGAGTCGACCAGGAAAGCGTCGAGCAGGCGTCTGACTAAATGTCGCCACGGACAGTACATATCTCTCACTAGCCTAGATGATCACATCGAACAAGTTCAATCAAATCTCTATCAAATTGTATGAGTCGTATATTTTTACATGAATAAACAAAATAAAAGAATAGTTAGCTGAGATGATGATAAAATAATGAAGACATGAAGAAACAATGAAGAAGTAGAAAGCATCAAGAAGACATCAACATAAAACATTACAATTAAAACAGGATCGCTGTTCGGCCACACCTCGTGTTTTTTTTTTTTTTTTTTTTTTTTTTTTTTTTTTT